>CM050325.1:47923446-48180561 GCA_027475135.1 Bactrocera correcta
AAGCTGAAGAACTAGCTCTACTGTGCTATTTAAGAAGTTCTACTTCATCGGATCAGCGGAAAATAGAGACAGAAAGTGAGTTTTAGGGCCGGTTTAAGTCTGGTGGGTCAAACTATAGAAGCAGTGAACCAGATCTTACAATTCTACCAAAGCTAAATCACGGAAAAATTTCGTTGTGTTTCCTAGAATTGGACTTAGACAAAAGTCCGATCTGATTAGACTGGAAAAGTCGGCAAACCGAAGATGGGAAAATCTGCACTGCACCGGATCAGTGAAGTTTAGAGAGTTTCACCCTCCTCGAAGTCAAGTTGGTCAAGCTATAAAAGATTTGTGAGGATTAACTTATCAAACAATACTAAAGAAGTTAGCTTAGAAGCCAAAATTCGATTAGACAAAATTCCGATCTGATAACACTGGAAAAGTCCGTTAAACGTAAATGGACTTCTCCGGATCAGCGAAATTTATAGAGTTTCAGATTTCACTGAGGTGAATTGATCAAGCTATAAAAGATTTGCGACGATTACCTTAACAAATTATGTTAAAAGAGGTCGAAATAGATTGGAAGGATTATAAGGAATAAAAAATTAACAAATTTACCCAACCTTCTCCACAGGCCCAGTCCATGGCTCATCTGAACTGCGCAACCTGCGCCAGCCCACAATCCAATGCCTGGCATGCTCATCAACAACGCATGCCAATGAATATGCCGAACGCGGAATGGGGTAATCAATTCAACTCACAGCAACAGTTGAATCGCTCGAATTTATCGCTCAACGTTGGCGCCGGCTATATGTTGCCACATCACCATGGCGCTGGTGGCATGATGGCACCACCACCAGTCTTTATGAACCAAACGGGCATGATGGCGGGCATGTATCCATATCCCTACAATACGGGTATGCCTGTTATGAATCCAGGTAAGAATTAAATATAGCAATAAATTTTGCTTTCTTGCTAAATAATACGTTTTGTTAATTGCTTTTTAGGGCTCATGGGCATGCCACCGCCCACGCGTTCACGCGCCACTTCACGAGCCGGATCACGTGCCGTTTCGCCGGCAATGAGTCGCAAATCCATGCCAGTGCGCCGAAAACAACGCACCACCAGTTATGTTGAGGATGAACTCACCGATGATGAAGACTCCGATCAAGACGATCGACGTTCGATTGTTTCAAATCGTTCCGGCATGACTAACACGCTACGTGCACGTCAACGACGCATATCGAGTGCTTCTCAGCTGTTGGATGATGAAAGCGAAACGAATCCACGACAAACACGCGGAAAGCTACGTGATACACATGATCGCCGCGGTTCCATTGCTAAGTCAGTGCAAAGTGATTGGTTGCCTGGTCAACGGACGACAGTGAATCAAAGTAGCAGCGGCAATCGACAAAATGAACCGGGTTTTATCAACACACTCAAACCCACGCGCATTTATTCAGACTTGGACTCAGAGTCATCGGGCACACGTGCATTGGTACAAGCTAAAATACAAGAGAAACTGGATAAGGGTACAAAGCGTAGCAGTTCCAAAGAGAAAGTAGCGGAGGCTGCGCGTCAAAAACCCATCAAAGTTTCTACAGAAGTGCAAGCAGGTGGCGGTCGAACGATTACTAAAACGAGCGCTGAAACTGAAACGAAAACTGTGGCAGCCGGAAAATCGGAGTCCATGAAAAACCAAACGAATAATGCCGAAGAGACTGAGGAGGAAGAGGAAGAAGAAGAGGAGAGCGGTAGTGAAGAGACTGAAAGTGAACAGGAAGAGGTGGCTGCGGTAGAGCCACATACTCTTGGAGACAAAGGCGTAGAAGAAGATAATGCACCACAAGTAGCACCCACCGATGAAGCTAACGAAGATGACTTGGGTCCACCACCCTCAACACCAGATCATGAATGGGAGTGCGAGTTCTGCACGTATGTTAACGAACCGAACGTGAAGATCTGTTTGATCTGTTGCAAGACACCTAGCAGTGTGCCGCGCAAGACCTCTACTACAACGGCGCCCGCAGTAGCCCTCATAGTTGAGGAACGACCAACAATGGTTAAAGATAAACCAACCGTCAGTCCAGAAAGACCTACCGCACACAAAGAGAAACGATCCAGCAGCACAGAACGAACGAAAGACAAACCGAAAGACAAAGTTAAAGAGAAGACAAAAGACAAAGTACAGAGTACAACCAACAGCACCACCGCATCTACTAGCACGGTAACAACTGCACCAAAACGCAAAACTGGCGTCACACAGAGTATCATAAGTAATCTGACGAACGGCATATCGAAGCTCAAAATCACTTCATCCGAAAATGAATCGGATAACTCAACGCTAGCGAAGAAGAAAGGTAGGAGCAAGAAAATCACATTTTTGGAAGGAACGAAAATCAATTAGAAGCTCGTATAGACATAAACTAAGCGAACCACAAGTTAAAGATATACTAAAAAATACTTACTATATATAACACATAAACTTTTTAATTTGTTACCCTATGTTTCGGTATTTTACTTTTGCAACAACAATTCTTTTTAATTCTTTGTAATACACACTAACTTTTTTATAAAAACAAATAAATTTAAAATAAATATACTTTCATTATGCTTACGACTATTGTTCCAACCAAAAACTGTTGTTTTCTTCCAATTCTAAGTCCCTCATGTCCGTATACATACATGCATACACACACAAGCCCCGCTTTAGCCCGGCATTCACCTAACTTTGAACTCTCTATATGAACTTACAGAAACCGTTGAGGATGTGTGGGCCGCTTTAGATGATAACATACAGACCACAGCTAATGAGGTAATGCGTAAAGCGGAAAAGTCCAAGCAGAGCAACAAGGTCTCAACTAGTTGCGGCACTTCACCCATACGGGAAGTGACGAAAACTAGGGAAGCCTCAAAGATGCAACGAAATGTGAAGGAAACCGGCACTTCACCGCCACCGCAAAGTATTTCGACGCAAGTACGCGTTATTGTCCTTTCTAAGTTGTTAGTTGATTTGAATGCTATTGTTTTTTTTATTCAGACCTACGATACGGTACCTTTACGGCAACGTGAACCAAGTGTGACAGAAACTATGCCCGCTGGTAGTAGCAGTATGTTTTACAACGAAAATACACAGGTTTGTAGATAGTCTAGGACTGGCTTTTATCACATCGATGAAACCTCATTTCAAACTCCACAGATTTGTTAGTTATGTTCACACAAAATCTTTATCTGTACAATATCATGTTATGTTCGTAGTTACACGGGTACTCGGATCTATCAAGTCGGTCAAATCTCACTCCAGACCCCACAGTTTTCATAGTTATCCGACACAATATCTCCATCTCTACTATGTATATCTTAAGTATAACATTTTCTTCAATCAAATATCTCTCATCTTTCCATAAAAACAGAACTTTATATGACGGGTTTTTCAATAGGGACACTACAACAGTAGAACGATAGGGACAGCAAACGACGCCATACTTTTTCCAGCTCTTTTGACATTTCTCTTCAGTAAGGTTTGCCCTTTCATCACGGAAATATATACGATCCAACAACGAGTTCTCTAAAAAAATTCGGAGTCAGTGGCTTCAATTTTATGAACGCTACTTCAGATTTATGGTCTCATAATCGTTCTGTCAGATTAACAATTGAGCGTCTGAGGAAAAATTTTAATCCACAGGCACGGGACAAAATGTTCCCGTCCAGTGAGACAAAGAAATGCCAGTAGTCGAGAATATTGTTGCCGCTACGCATAAGCATCTCTATGACGTCGTGAATGAGTCACCATTGCATCCCGAAAAAAATAAGGTCTGGTGCGAGCCTTTTTAGGCGGATAGCGTTACGCAAACGACGCATAACATTCAAATAATATTCCTTGTTGACTGTTTGACCGGTTGGAAGGAATTCATAAAGCACAACACCACGATAATCGAAGAATTGGTCTCGGCTCTCTTTTGGCACGATATTCGCTCGAATGATCGCTTTCGGCAAACATAGATCCAAGTCTCATCGCCCGTTATAATATGCATCGTTTCACACACTACGTGACGCCTTTTTTCCAAAAAATTCAATGTTTTCGGTACCAGTCGAGATTTGACGCGCTTGAGGCCCAAAACATCCTTCAAAATGGTATTGGCTGAGCCTACATATGCTAACTTCATGCAAGGTCTCTAATTGTTAATCGACGGTTTTTCAACACCAAATCTTTGATTTGTTGAACGTGAGCTTCGTCGGTTGAGGTTGATGGTGGCCTGGACGATCTCCGTCTTCGACACGTTCACGGCCGGCTTGGAACTCACTATACCACTTGCAAACATTTTTTTTTAGACATAGCCTCATCACCAAAGGCTTTCTGTACTATCCTCATCGTATGCGCAGGAGAAAACTGATTCCGTAAACAAAATTTAATGCAAATTCTTTGCTCAACAAATTTCGACATCGCAAAAAACGAAAAACTCACTTTTAGCAGCTCACAAAACGACACGTATCTCAAACACTAATGAATATTTTGACATGAAATTTGACATAAATGTGACTGACCAACCTAAAAACAAAATAATTCTCCAATCCTTAGACGCGCGCAGTTTAAATTCTTATTTTTTGGGTACAGTAGTATATATATGTATATCTAATATCCACGTTTTTGGGACCTAATTTACTTTCTCTACTTTACAAAACCACGTTTTTTATAAGAGTATAATTTCATATTAACAATTCCAGTTACATCGTGAAGTACCCTCACCACTAAGTGTTTTCTCGCCAGATGCACCGCACTACGAGCCTAGACACAAAGAGCCCGAAACTGAACTCTATATACTACTAAAGGTAAGATGATGCGCTACAATTTTTTATTAAATATATTCAATCTCCATACAAAACCAGGAAGCCGAGCTTTATAAATTCACACCCGAAGAACTACATGCGGCGCTCAAGTACTGTGGTCCTTCAGTACATCCGGTACAATGGTTACGTGAAAACTGGCACAAGCTCATACAAACCGTACAGAGTTTATCGACAAAATATGGACAGGAACGTGTAGAGAATATTATTGGCACTGTGTCACAGGGTGAGGCAAGAGATGCACTGCGGCAACATGGCGGCAATATATGGCAAGCAGTGTCGGAATGTATTGAACAGCGACAGCGGAAGTACCGCGAGATCTCAAGTAAGGGCAATTACTCGCGAGAAGATATCGTAACTGCGCTGACGATACATCAAGGTAATGCAGATCTGGCATTACTGGACTTGGGGCGTACGCAGTTGAAACCATTCTTAATGCGCATACGTGGCTCACCAGCTGGTGTAGAGAATGAGAGTGGCGCAAATTTTTTTGGCGGCAACTCGGTGGAGCATACAATTCAACCAGGTTAGTGTGAACATTTTGGTTACAAACAAATTCCTCACAGTCAGCAGTCTTAACTATACCAACACTTTTGTTATATTTTGAATTTCACCGTTTTTTGTTTCTCTCTCTATCTCTCTCTCTCCTCATTATAGAAATTCATGAATTCCTCAGCGCAAACGCTTCGGAATGCTATCAAACACCAAATGCGACTGGTGCCGCTTTCATAACCGATCATCCCACGCTGTCACACGCATCATCTACTAACGAATTACGTAATACCATGTACGATAGCATTTACCGTCATAATCCTTATAGTAGAGAGGCATCATCCAGTCGCGTTCATCTAGACGATCCCGCATTTAATAATCAAAACATGTTAAAAGATCTCGAGACCCTTATCGGTAATATCGAACAAAATCAAGCTAAACAGAGCGAACCGATGCTCAAAACTATGGAATCGATGTTGGCCAATAGTTTAGGAAAGAGTGAAATAGATAATGAAAATGATCCCGAAATGATGCGCATACTAATGAAAAGCCCTATTACTACCTTACATGCCAAGCGTATGACTTCCGATTCGAATAGTAGAAGTCAGAGTCAATTGGATGTGAAGAACTTTGTTTGGCAGCATATACAAGAAATAGTACCGAACTTGGTGCAACAAGTGGAGTTAGAGCTCATGGAAGAAGATGCAATGGAAGTCAATGCTGTTAAAGAAACTACATTGGAGCAAAAGGTAACACCACCAGAGCCACCACCAATCGATGCTGAAGAGTTCATATTGGAAGAAGTAATTGGACCAAATATTAAGGAAGCATCAATCCGGGAGTTGGTACCACCGGAGTTCATATATGCGGCAGAAATAGCCACTTTCCGCATGGAATTCGATCGCGCATTGGATAAGGACCATGAGGATGAGTTCGAATTCGACAGCTTTGAAGATGCTGAAAAGAGTACATATAAAATGTATCACGCTCCTGAGGAAACTAAAGCAACTCTTGATATTGAGAGTGTTCCAGAGATAGAAACCGTATCCGAGCAAACCGCAGAGGAGAATATAGTCGCAAATGAAACTCTTCCTCAAGAAGTACAAGAAGTAAGAACAGATAACGAAACTACATCAACAAATCAGCAACAAACAACGGTAAATGAGACGCAAGTAGCAGCACAAGCTGAACTCATGGAAGACAGTGAAGCAACAGTACTTGAAAGTAAAGTTATTCCAACAAGCACAACTGAAACTGAAGAGACAGTTCATGAAATAGTTGAGTTACCAAATGAGTCCGCAGCTGTAGCCAACGAAGAAATTTCTACGGCACTAACTGTTAAAGAAAACTCGGAGGTACCAATAGCGATTTCAAATATTACTCCGATCGAAACGCAGACTACTACAAACATATCAGAAACACAAAACACGTTTATAGAAGACGCCGCCAGCTTCAGCACCGAAGTTTCTGTAGCTACTACATTAGAGTCACCTACGCCTCAAAAAATAAAACTACCAGCTGCTGGAAACTCCGCTGAAACCACAAAACAGAGAAGAAATGAAAAGATCCAGAAACGTCAGAGAAAGGGTCAGTTACAAAAGAATGCGAATAGCTCCGAAGCAACGCCGGCTGGTCGAGGAAATGCTAGTATGGACCGAAAGAAAATAACTGAGCCAGGAACTCAAAACGAGGGCATAAAGAATGAGGGCTTAAATAATAACAACGGAGCTATGTCTCACCATCAAACTCCAGAATCGGCTGAGGATCAACAGGCAGATACGAACAATCCACTTACCGCAGAAAACATTACAGCAAACCAACAAGTTTTAGATACCAAAGAACGTCAACCGAAAGTGTCGAGAATTCCTGTACGTCGTAGCGCAAGTCGACTATCTGGTGAGCTAAGAAACAAACACCCCAGTCAACTAACTATTGTTCAAGCTAGTAACAAACTAACAACTGAGAATGAAGTCCAAGCAACTAACAATCCTCGAGATGCATTAGAACAAGTGGTCATTTTAAATCAAGCAGGTGGAGAAGCAGAGGATATAAGTATGATTGTAGACAACGATGCAATTAATGGAACCGCTGTAGGGGAAGAAAAGCAGATAGTTAATTTAATATGGAGAGTTTGTCCGAAAAAGCTGAAGACACAAATCAAGAACTGAATGAAGTCATCGAGGAACAAGCTTCACAGATATTAACTGCAGAAGTTAACACCGCTGACAATGCGGCTTTCTCGCACACGGAAACATTTAAAGCTGAGGAGCCACAAATAAATGGGATAATACAAACTCTTCCGAGAGATGAAGACTTAACACATCACATGTCTACTGAAGCACCAGGAAATACGAACTATAATCAACACAATCAATCGGAAAGCGAGATAACTTTGGACGAAGACAGGACTCAAACAGAGACTGAAACAGAAGCAGAAGGTCAGAATACAGAAGAAACTGAAGAAATATCTACTACTATCGCAAAATTGGAAGATAATACTGAAGAACTCAACAACCAGACAGATGAAAGATCATTTCCGGTGATGATGTCTGAACCAGAAACCAGCACCCAAGAATTTCAAAACCAAAACAAAGAAGATCCACCGTTGCAGGCAACAGTCTATGAGACAACTCAGGCAGAAAATAAATCCAAAGAAAGTGCGCAAGATATTGGAGAACAAAATGTTTCGCAATTAACAGTTGGAAAAGCTGTACAAGTAGAAATCAGCTCTGAAGGAATGGTGCACCGAGTGGATGAAGAAGCTGAGTTGATGCCGGTTGAGCAAATCATTCAAACAGAAACTGAAGAAAATATCAACGGAACTGTGATAGAAGATGTGGATACAACTAGGCACGATGAGACGATCAATCAAATCGACTCAATTGGAGAATCCTCTGCACAAGCTGCTTCTGAGAAGTCGGCACAAGAAGACACAATAAGCTCAAATGTAGAAGAATCCAGCAATCAATCGGCTTCAAAAGAAACTACTCAAACTGAAAGCACCGTAGAAGTACAGAACGGTGAATCACCAACTAACGAAGTATTTCAAGATGCAGCTGAGCTTTCCGCGGATGAAGAAATTGATAATAATACAAGCAGATCCGCTTCCAAACACGAAAGCCATGACGGTAATGAAACATCTGATGCTGAGTTATATAGCGTTGAAAGTGAATTCTCTAGTCAGGGACAATCACGTTCTGTGACTTCGGATAATGCTGTATTGCCTGCGGTCGACAACACACCAGAATTGCCATTACAACAATCCACAAGCGACACTGCGATAGATGGAAATCTAAGCAAGACGACCAGACAGACTGCAGCTTTGGAGTTTGTGCTTTCTCCAGATGCCTCAAAACAAAATCTCTCCGAGCTCGTTGAGGACACACAACGCCTGATTAAACAAATGAAAGACGAAATAAATATAGAGGACTTCGAATCTTCCGAAGAGGAGTACACCGACGAGTATACAGATGAAGATGAATATGATGATGATGATGATGAGGAATATGATGAAGATTGGGAGGGCTCGCTGGAAGAAGAAGACACAGACTATGATGAGGGTGAGCTAACTGAGGACGATATTGACGATGAAGACTATTTTAATGAAGAAGATGAGGAAGGCTTAAGTGCTGAAGATGCCGATGGTGAAGTTAAAACAGACAATACCGCTGCGGACAAAGTAAACGAAATTATAGATGAAGTTTCTACAGCTCTTGGCGAAGAAAATAATACAGAACATGCAAGTGAAAATATTAGTGCCACGCATACCAATGAGGAAAACACTATCATTACCCCATCATCTCATACCGAAATCACAATAACCGTCGATACCCCAAACTCCAACGTAATTGATACAAATCATGAAGTCGCCAACAATGCTTTATTGACCACGCTTGAAAATGAAATTGTGCCTGATTCTAATGCTAATGCTAACCCAATAGAGTCTTCAACTAACGACATCGAAACAGAGAATCAAACAGCCGAACTGCCCGTAGAAACCGTGCTGTTAAATGAAAAGAGTATTACAACAACAGCAAACAGTGCAAGGAATGATGATAAGGTAGACACAACTGCCCCAACTGAGTTGCGAAATGAAAACGAAGAACAAATTGAGACATTTCCAGTCCAAAACCAAGAAGTTGATGCTCGAAATATTAGCGTTGAGACCATACCTGTTGGAAAGACTATCAACGTTGTGAACCAAAAGGCTTCAAAAGACCCCGAAGAACAAAACACAAGCAAGCTTTCGGAATCCAAACCTGCCACAAGTCCTAAAACCGGCGCTGTAAGTAAGATACCACAAATAAGAAACGATGCACGCGAAGCATCCACTTCGAAAGCAGCACGAAACGCTTTGAACAATGCACGAAACGATAAACTTACCACACCAAAGAAGGATATTCCTGTTGTTAAAACTCAAGCTGAAAACCCTCAACCCAAGGCAAGTAAAATACCAAAACAGGCAGCAAAAAAAGTACCCTTGCGCTCGAAATCCTTCTCCGGACCACCAGGTCCGATTGGCATTTCTTCGGTAAAGACCATACAACAAAAGTTTCTGGATCAGCAAAAACAGTTAAGCACGCGTTTAGAACCACCCAAAAATCCACCAAATATAGTGCGTAAGAAGTCAATAACCGAAGCTATTACTAAATTTATGCCCAGCACATCAGCGGGTGCCAGTAGTTCTACAGCTACTGCGGTAACCAGCATTTTCCGCACCCATCCACGTATACCTAAGAAGAAATATCACGAGACATGCTTTTCAGATGATGACTTTGAAACGACGACGAGTGAGGAGGAACCGGAACCGCTGGAGATACGTCAACGTAAGATAAGTGTGCCAGTTTTTCGGGCGTACCCCAGCGTACAGGAGCCGGAAGTTGTGCCGCCAGAGGTAATTATTGTAAATTTAGTTAAGGTGATGTTTCTTTGAAAGATATAAGCTCTGTATATAACATCCGTTATTTATAACTATCAACAGGTGCTCGTTCAAAAATTCATCGACGAAAAACTAGTCACAAATATCGCTGAAGCGCAAATAGCCGCCACTTTGGTCAATATGCGGTTCCAACAGGATGTTTCGCTATGGGCAGCCAAGGAATGCAGTGACCTCGATCAAGCCATCTCTATGCTACAGCAAGAGTGTGAACTCTGCATGGGCACATATCCCATGAATCAAATTGTCTCGATGCTCAAATGTACGCACAAATGTTGCAAACAATGTGCCAAAACATATTTCACAGTGCAGGTAATAAGCCCACCCCATAAGTTCTAAACCCTACCACAAAAACCATTAACCTTTTAATACTCAAATAGATTACCGATCGCAGCATCAACGACTGCACTTGTCCGTTCTGTAAGCTGCCCGAATTACACGGACATAACGAGCATGAGGACGAGAATTTAGAATACTTCTCGAATTTGGATATCTTTCTGAAGAGCATTTTGGACGAAGAAGTGCATGAGTTATTCCAGCGTAAACTAAGAGATCGCACACTGTTGCAAGATCCGAATTTCAAGTGGTGCATACAGTGCTCATCCGGTTTCTTCGCGCGGCCCAAACAGAAGCGACTCATTTGTCCAGACTGTGGTTCCGTGACATGTGCGCAGTGTAGAAAGACGGTGTGTAGCAGCGTACAGTCCACTTCTAATATAAATATTAATACTCCATACTCCTTCCTTGCAGTGGGAAAAGCAACACGAGGGTATTTCGTGTGAACAATTCAAGGAATGGAAGGAAGCCAACGATCCGGAAGTGCAGGCACAGGGAGTTCAAGAGCATTTGTCGCAAAATGGCATTGATTGTCCTAAATGTAAATTCAGATACTCGCTGGCCAGGTTTGTTGCATCAAGCTCTTCTTTATTATCGGTGCCAAATTGAAAGCTAACTTTACTCTCTTCTTCCAGAGGTGGCTGCATGCATTTCACTTGCACCCAATGCAAGTATGAATTTTGCTATGGTTGTGGCAAACCATTTATGATGGGCGCCAAATGCACCATCTCCTCGTATTGCGCCAAATTGGGTCTGCATGCACATCATCCGCGGAATTGTCTTTTCTATTTGCGTGACAAGTTACCTATACAATTGCAAATGTTACTTAAGCAAAATAATATACAATACGATGAAGAACCTGTAGAGTTGCCTAGCAACCACGTGGAAGATGCCTCAACGTCCACACCGAAAGTGCCACGTTGTCCGATTCCCTTGCAAAAAGAGACACCCACCGGTCTGGTAGACACTGTATGCAGTGGAGAGGTGCCAGATAAACATGCTGGCATGTGTCGGTAAGTATGAAGTGAAGATCGAAATTAGTCGGAGTAAACGAGATCATTCAAATAATATTAACATCATTTAACCTAAGAATACCACACATTTTTTAGTTTTCAACATAATTCAGCTAACAATCTCTTAAGCTGAATAAGTGCTGAAAACCACGAGAACTAAAAATTATGACAAACAGATTTATAATTAGATCTCAAATCTATATTCAGCGCACGTTTTAGAGATACCACTTCATTTATTGTATGAAGGAAAAGGAATTTAAACCTCTATAGAAAATTAGGTATCTAAGAAGTGCAGAATCATGTTAGACTAAAAAAAAGTCCAAAGGATATACGTTTCCCCTACTGAACTCAAATAATCAGTTCTCTTTCCGTCTAGCCGCCAAAGATAAAAATAATCGGCCTGTTTACAACTGCCTTCTTTTTCATTATTTAAATATCTGAGTCTAGAGAGCAGAAATGCAAAACAATAATTCTAAGAGATATTCTAACCAAATACAGTTTAGAATCAGATATAATGAACCAACAAGACTCAAGACGACAACTGTATGCCTCTTCATGTCTCCCATCGAACACATGCACAGTGAGAACCGCACGCTCTTATCATTGCACTCACCTGGTTCCCCAACTATGTCAACGACATCAAACCATACGCCGACCAGACCAGGATTCAATCAACACCTTCACCGACTCCCTTTCGGTGAATGACGTACTTAAAATCAAACCCCCACCCATTGCAGACGACGAGCTCGAGTTGACGCGAAAATCATTGAGTAACCCTTGCCCAGCTTCGTTTTGGATACTGTAGAAAAACTCCTACTTATCCATAATCGACCCTGTCATATCAAATATATTTCCAGCATGCAACGAATCCCTGCATAACATTCTCTCTTACCACTTTGCATGCCCGGCTAACCCTACACATCTGACACCCCTCTCCCGACCCCGTCGAAACTGCGCGTGGGCCTACCTTTGGATGACCTCGATGACAACTTATCTAATCCTTACCATTATAACGGAGACTAGATAACCGTAATAAAAACAACAATTATTTCTTTGAGGGCTCAAAAATCGGTTGAGTTACCAAAAATCTAAAATAAAGCATAGGCGGATCCACTAAGGGGCGGGCTTTCTGGTTGTCAAAGTCTCCCAAAAGCGGAGAATTCCATTAAAATTTAGAATAGTTTTCGAAGTTACATCATTACCAAAAATATGTTGAAAGGAAAAACCCTATCTTCAGAAAGAAGATCTGGATCCAAAAATCTTTGTACTCACTTTTTGCCTTCAATTTTCAGCACCCATTACGTCGAGTACTTGACCGCCAAAGTGGCTAAAGCGCGCATTGATCCACTGCCCATATTCGATCTAACCGATTGTGTGCAAGAGTTACGACGACGAGATATACGACTGCCGGAACGAGGTCCCTGGGATACTGATGAAATCTATAAGGGCATGTGTTCTGAGGTAAGTTGAGAAAAATGTTAAGTACATGGGTATAACCTATATGAGGCTAATATTAGATCACCAACCAAGTTTATACAATGTACTTCAGCAATAATCCCAGATTTGATTAAAAACATTTTGTGGCAACGCCACAATTTTTATTAAACATAAAGTTTGAAAATTAAAAACACATAATTTTGAATTCAATTTAAAACTTATAATTCCACGCGTGTAACAAAAAAATAAAAGTTAAAAAATAATGTTGCCACCTTTTTGTGTTTACTTAAAATGTTGTAATGTTCTAAAGAAATTTAATAAATAAATTTGATATGGGTGTAATAACGCATATCATATTACAAGGACATTCATTTAAATTTTTTCTAGTTGAATAAAAAACATTGCGTGTTGGCAACCCTAAAATTTTTATTATGCATAAGATTTTTAAAAATAAAAACAACTAATTTTGAATTCAATTGAAAACTATTAAATTAACTCGCGTAGCAAAAAAAATTAAAAAAATGGCCTTACCACCCTTTTGTATTTAATTAAAATATTGAAAATTCTAAAGAAATTGAATAAATAAATTTGAGTATGATTATAAAATATAATATATTACAATAACATTAATTTAAAGAGAAAGAAATAAAAATTTCAAAAAATAGTGCTGCCACATTTTTGAATTTAATTAAAATGTTGTAATTTCAAAACAAAATTTAATAAATAAATATGACATGAATGCATGCCATATTACCAGCACATTAATTTAAAGAGTTGCCATCTGACTGTAATTTTTTTATTTTTATTTTTTTAGTAATATGCCAACTTTTTCGAACTTCTTGCGATTTCTTAATATTTAATTAAACACAAAAAAATATATTTTAGCAACCTACGACTTTTATAAGACAATAAAAAATGAGGTTGCCACCTTTTTGTATTTAGTTTGAAAAATCTAAATAGTTATACAGAAATAGGTTAGAATACAATATGTTGTACAAGGAAGGGTATTGGTTTAAAGAGTTGCCTTCTGAACATAATAATTTTTTTTTATTTTTAGTTTTTTTTTTTTAATAATATGTTAACGCTTTCCAACTCTCTGTAGACATGACATAATCATATATTCCCCCTTTCATAATATTTAATTAAATATAAAAATTTGTTTTTATCAACCCCATCGCTCTTACAAAAATAATAAAAATTAGGGTTGCCACCTTTTTGTATTTAGTTTGCAAAGTCGGAATAGGTATACATAAATACGCTGGAAAACAATACGGTGTATGAGCGCATTAATTTAAAGAGTTGACATCTGATCGTAATAGTTTTTTATACCCTGAACAGGGTATATTAAGTTTGTCACGATGTTTGTAACACCCAGAAAGAAGCTTCGGAGACCCTATAAAGTATATATATAAATGATCAGTATGTTGAGCTGAGTCGATTTAGTCATGTCCGTCTGTCTGTCCGTCTGTCTGTATATATACGAACTAGTCCCTCAGTTTTTAAGATATCCTTTTGAAATTTTGCAAACGTCATTTTGTCTTCAAGAAGCTGCTCATTTGTCGGAACGGCCGATATCAGACCACTATAACATATAGCTGCCATATAAACTGAACGATCGGAATCAAGTTCTCATATGGAAAACTTTCGCATTTGACAATGTATCTTCACCAAATTTGGTATAGATTATTTTCTAGGGCAAAAATGTAATATCCGAGAAAATTGTTCAGATCGGTTAACTATAGCATATAGCTACCATACAAACTGAGCGATCGGAATCAAGTTCTTGTATGGACAACTTTTATATTTGACAAGATATATTCACGAAATTTGGTATAGATTATTTTTTAATATAACAATGTAATCTCTAAAAAACTTGTTCAGAACGTGTTACTATAGCATATAGCTTCCATGCAAACTGGACACATAGCTACTAACAGAAATGCACCTGTGAAGGGTATTTAGCTTCGGTGCAACCGAAGTTAACGTTTTTTCTTGTATATTTTATATTTATTATTATTTTATATTCTGAATCCCACTGGAAGTTTTGTTAACGTTTCCATTCTGAACTGAATACCAATGAGTACGGCTTGTTTTATTTTGTTTTTAATAATACGTTAACGCTTTCCAATACTCTGTGGATGTGCCATATAAATTTTTTTATTCATTTTTACAAAAAAAAAAAATAGGGTTTGCCACCTTTTTTGTATTTCATTTGAAACATTTAAATAAGAATACAGAAATACGCTTGAAAACAATATGGTATACGAGGCCATTAATTTAAAAAGTTGCCATATTACAAAAATTTTAAGAACATAAATTAAATAAACAAACTCACCGCTTGTCTTTCTTTTCAACAGGTTATAAAGAAAAATATTCCGCTGGAAACGACATGAGACAGTGCGCCACGAGCGACTTGGACCAATCCACCAGACACCCAACCATAGGCGAGCAACATATGAACGATATATGTACGAGTGAACGATGTTGTGGACTGCAAATATTAGCGAAGAAGAAGCGGAAAGAAATTAAAATTGAAAACAAAAAAATATGTATTATTTTCAACAACATCTTCTTTTTTATTTATTTCCACTTGTTCATTGTCTTATGTATGTTTATAGTCCACTGTATTTCTCTTATCCACGCTACTAATCCATATTACTACGAGTAAATGTTCAATTTATATTTTCTAAAGCTTAACTAGTGAATAAAGTATATACAGAAAGATAAATGATTTTTTCTTGCTTAGATGTTGGCTTCTGTTTATTTAGACTTCACTTACTTAAGGCACATGCAAACACACACATTCATAAAAGTGATTATAGGAGATTTGCGCGCGTCAACAAGTATTAAACACTGTCAAAATTCAGGGTCAGAAAGTCGCAATCTGTATATATATAAATATATGTATGGTTGTATATACCATATAGACAACCAACAAAAAAAAAATTGTATTGTGGGCGCCATAATATAGCAATTCATAACAACATTAATGTAAATACTCACATTAACTCATCACAACGCATCACATCACATCAATGTCAACGCGACATCACGTCAGTGCACTCGTTCATTACAAATTTCCGTTTTAACGTATTTCGCACATGATAAACGGCTGATGACCGCCCCGTGGAAAATACACAAAATAAAAAAAAATAAAAAATAAAAATAAAATAAAAAATAAAAATAAAACATAAATTAAAATTTAAAATATTTTTGTTTCTATAAAATATCTCACAAATTAAGTTATACGCTTTTCTTGCGCTGACTTTGACGTGTAACGTCTTCACGCTCGCTATTTTAGTTTGCTTATCATACGAGTAGTGACTAGTGTATATTTTTATACGATTTTTCCATTTAAATAAATACACTCGCGTTGTATACATTTGAAAATGATTTTGTACAAATCGCATTTTCGAAAATTTAACATTTTTATTCAGCATACAGTGCAATAAACCCACCTTTCAACACGCCATTCGGTATTTATTCCATTCGTTCGATGCACTTGCTTCGGCTACACGCGTCGAAATAATTTCGTTTTATGGTTCGTACATTTCCCGTATCAAATTTTCAAAACATTTTCTAGCACATGTTCTAAATAATTTTTGGATTTTTTTTTTCTTGTTTTTTGATTGTTTACATATAGGTTATGTCTCGAAAGGTTGTTACGAGGAGCGTCCGCTGTGAAACGTAGATGATTTTTGCGTGGGCCATAGCCCCTGATGTGTTGGATTTGTATGTGAATTTGTTTAACACTTTGAGTACCATCTATATCTTAACAAAGAAACTGCAAAAAAATTTAGGATTCTAATGAGCTCGATTATGATGTTGCTCTGAATAGGGAAAGCATTTGAGGCCAATGAAAACTTGGAGCTAGGCTTTAAAGGAAAGTGATCTGACAAAGATGGCTTCTGAGAACCAATAGGATCCTAATGAAAACAGCATGATGTAACATAAATAAAAATTCCATAAAACATTCATGTCAGCTTATAAAATCGGCTTTGAAAAGCTTACACGTTCAATCTCATCAAAAAAACTCTTGCATTGAACAAACCCTAAAATAAGGAAAGATTTAACTCAAACAACAAAGCCCTTAAATAAGGAAAGTTATTACTTAAACGACGTTGTACTATTAAACAATTTGGTAATATACATATAATTCGAAAGCCCTTCGAAACTCTTTTTTTGCTAGATACGTTTCTTTTTAACCTGTCCATTTACCCGTGTGTGGTTTTTAGATACAATAACGATCGATACCGAGAATTGAAAGATAAATACATTTTGTTTTGAGCTAGTTTACTACCAGAAAGCTAGGTATATGAAAGAATACTGGATAAAACTGGAACAAACAGAAATTCTCTACTTCTTTGACTGGATCCCTGAAAACCTAGATTACAGCGACGCAAAGTCTACTTTTGAGACTTTATGTTGGCTCGCATGGCACGAGTTATATGTGAACGGAGTGAAATCGATGGAGAAAAGACATTTTGAACTTGTTCACGGATGGGTTGAAGCTTAGAAGGAAGGTTGGACGGGTAGTTCCTGTAACGAGCTTTCGTCATTTTTCAAGCAGAGGAGCTGCCATTAGATTAGCAGTAGATGTATTACTTCGAAGGGCAGCCCTTTTCAGGAAGGCGAGCATTCACTTCCACACCAGTGCCTTAGTCTGCTCACCGTGCGCTCAAAGATAATCAAGGAGGGTCTGTTCTCACTACTGATTGCATTAGCTCATCATTATCAGACTTCTTTGGGTGCCTGGTTGAAAATCGCAATGTCGATGAGCTCGCAAAAGGAGGGACCCTTGTTGCGATTACATCGGATTGGTAACAAGGTGAATCTCCTTCGTTTTCTTGTCTTCCAGCGCTGTACTTCAGGAATTTACATAAACTTCGCAGCAACTGCGAGATCTTTCTAGCCTAAAATAGAACGCTGAAAATGTTAAAATCTTGTTGGAAACTAATTGTTAAAGTATGTGCAAAGGTTAGGTGATAACATCTAGACACTTTTTCATTGTACAACTTTTACAAGACTGAGGTTCAAACATTCCGGCTTTGGATGAACCTGAAAACATGGCCGAAACTGATATTAGCTTTATGACAGGTCCAAATCACATTGGCATCACAATTCACCGATGTTCTCAGCGGTCCAAGTGGAATACTTGTTTGGATCGAACTCTTAATCTAAGCTAACCTAGTTCAGCTTCAGAACCACGAAAACATAACTTTCACTATCCAATCAAAAACTAAAAAATCCAAAAACGATTTTTTGTAGTATTATATAAGAAGGTATGAGAGAGAGAGGAAAGTAAAGTCCAGCTTTTTGGAAAAATATTTTGGTAAGCATATGGCCTCTTGGAGAATTACTTAACCTATATTTATAGTTAAGAGTTATTTAGTTGTACAAAGGTTTTATTTTCTGCTAAAATTGATTCATAAAGGGTAAAGGTTTATCAAGTAGAATAATTAATCTGGTTTTAAAATATATACATAGGACTTGTAGACTATGCACGCTTTTCTAGACTATTTATGAAAAGCTCTTTTGGAAGAAAGCCATGAGCGTTAAATAGTTCTATTCTCCATGGAAACTTATGATTTCTTAAGTTCCTCGAGTAAACAATAAAAATAATTAATCTTTTTAAGTTTCCATAGAGAATAGGCATACCCTCAACGGGTTAACATAATTACTAATTTGTAAAAAAAATATTTTTTTGTTTACTTACAATTGTCCAATTTTAAATTGTCCGCTGATGGATTTGTATTATTCATAAAATCGATTTGTTTAGATTTGAATGTTTATGACTTTAAAGGTAAATAATAAATGGACACAAGAATGAATGGATTCAGCTAAATTTAATTAGCGTACTACGTCAGGTGTTAGCCTGTACATACATATGTTTGTACTACGCATATCCAATTATATTTTCATGTGGGGGAACATCCGTTAATGCAAGTGACTCAGACGGTTGTCCATGTATATTTACGTAATTGAAATTTTGAAATTTTCTGGAAGCAAACAGCTTCATTAATAAGCGACGCAAAAAAAAAAAAAAAACAAAAAATATATGGATTTATATAAACATATTATAAATCATTCCATGAAACACTATTGACCTCTTAATGGGGTTACGTCGACAGCAAACATTTATTTTCCTGCCCTTATTTTGATATGCGGCTCCAGTTGTGATGGCTAATTGATTTCAGCACTTTTTTATGCTTTTGTATGTAAATACATATGAACGACTACTAGACAAAAAGTACTTGCAAGCAAATGGCAATGAAACTGAAACCCTTAGAATACGCAATGTTGTGTGAGAATTAATAATGCGCGAACATAATTACATGAATAATCGAAAATCACGAAACGAAGCCACTTGAATGCTCTGGTTTTGGCATAAGTGGGTACATTAGTAAGTTGAAAAATTCCTGAAAACTTGCAAAGTACGATCTTATAAGATGATGCTTCAAAACCGCCGAGTTGGCATCAGAGAGATAACAGAGGATCTCTTATGGATCGAAAACTTTATTTCGAGACAAATATCTGCCAAATAATACCGCATACCGCAGAGGTGACCACATAAAACTCTCCACCTTACATTAGTTAGCTGAGGTTATCCGCAAGTTTTTGTGGGAATATGGGAATTTTGTTTAGCGACTGTTCTCATTTTCAAGACACAGGGTAGCGACACGGTAGACGGTGATGCTTAAACCAATAAAACTTTTATGACGAAATTTATTGATAAAATGCTGGTATTTTAATGAATCTGTACTTAAGCCTCCAAAATTTGTTAAATGTAGCATACTTCTACGCTATATTTCAGAGACCTATGATGCAGATAATCACATGAATTTATCAGAGGAACCTGGGTACGCAGTATGACACCTAAGGATCGCGATTGAGTGAGTTAGAAATCCATCACATATAGTATAAACATAAAGAGCTCGAGCAGACATAAAAACAGACAAGATCCACACTATTACTCTTCAGGACAAACTATAGCCACAAATAAAACAGAAAGTACTACCATATAGGAAGCAGCGTCTGTTCTCACTACAAATGGCATCAAGCTACTCCATTTTGAGATTCGTTTCTCTCCTCAGTCATAGCGGAATTGCTAACCACAATGCATCTCACGTGCGCTTAGCAGGCACTCGCCGAAGATCCGTTTCTGTAAGAATATAAGATCTCTTTGACCTGGAGTAGAACATGGGAGATCTACTGAACAACTTGCTTTCTTTCTAGACACCTTCCGCTAAGCATTCATACAGTAAAGATAAAAACCTTGTCGGACGCAAGTTGTCAAAGTTGTATGGAATAACATGAGGCACTTTCTCCTCTATTGTTCAGCCTTTGCAAGACTGAGGTCTCGGCAATCTTAAGTTCAGGGAACCAGTAGACATAGACGTCTAAATAATGCGTGATCCCTTTCGAGGTCCCCTTCTTTTTTTTTAAGAAAAACACTGAAACCTCAAATGTTTATTATCATTAGAAAGAACATTCTTTGGCATTTATTTGTCCGTTAAGTCCAATTTTCGATGACTCGCTGAAAGAACTCGTTTGGTTTTGTGAGGGTTTTATAATATTTTGTACAAGTATATTAGTTTTAGGTACCATAAGAGACCGAGGTTCTAAGCTGTCCAAATGAGATACCTGACTAATACCTAACCTAATCTAGGTACAAACCAGTCGCTCCAAATGTTTTAGGATAATATCACAGTCACAAATTGTCTGCCGAATTTTCATATAAAAACATTGAACAAATAGCAATTTTGTGTTTCCAATCGAATAACGTCCATGGAATCTTTGAAATGTGACCTGTTATGAAACTCGTGAAGTCATCGTTAATTTGCCTCATACAAGTCCAATAATGTGGTTAATGTTAATGACAATGTCATCTAAAAATTAAAGGAAACGTGCTTCAAAACCGCCGAGTTGGCATCAGAGAGATAACAGAGGATCTCTTATGGATCGACTCAACACATTTTGGTAAGGCTTTGAGTATGAAGCGTGTCAATACCATCTTCGCACTAAAAGACCTGAGTATCTTGCAACAACCACGTTGAGTAGAGTTCGCAAAAGAGATGCTTAACAGTGTAGCTGATGACCCTCCATTCATCAAAATCATCATTATTGTTGATGAGACCTGAGTGTATGACTATAACCATCAAACAACCTAACAAATTATGCTCCAAAAGTGAGCCGAAACCGAAAAGAAAAAACCAAATTCGCTGAAGACAGTGTAAGTCACCTTAAAGGTATGGAAAATTTGATTAATCGTTGATATATTTGCATTGTCTTAGGATACTATTTTGGAGACGATATTAAGGTTTTGTATTAAGAAACGTGAAAATGTAGTTTTCTTTATCAGCACAGGTCAAATGTGATCGGATGATGGTTAGTAATATAATACCAAGTTGTTCAATAAGTTTTGTCGTTTGAATGCGAGTTTCTCTGCAACATTTGGAGCGTTTTAAAAAGGATAAAGTGGATTTTGTGCTGTCGATTCACCACTATGGATGAGACTTGGGTCTATCACCATGATCTTGAATCAAAACAAGAGGCTAAAGAGTGGTGTGAACCTGGTTGTTCGACTTCGAAACGAGTTCGCGTCCGGAAATCGGCCAAGAAAGTTGTGGCATCAGTTCTTTAGGATGCGAGAGGAATTTTATAGGTGGATTACTTGCAAACTTGTAAAACAATTAATCCTGAATATTATTGCAACCTTTTGGACCAGTTGAAGGAAAACATTCGTAAAAAAAAGACCCGGTTTGCAGAAGAAAAAAATCCTTTTTCATCAGGAAATTGCACCGTGTCACAAGAGTATTTTGACAATGGCTAAAATTCATGAATTAAAGTTCGAACTGTTGGAGCATCCACCGTATTCAACAGATTTGCCCCCCCGCAAATTCCATTTGTTTCCATAATTTAGAAAATTTATATGCGGCAAGCGTTTTTCATCAAATGAAGAGGTCATAATGGCTGTTGGAAAGTATTTTGTAGACCTTCCGAATTCCCTTTTCAGTGATTGGGATCAGATTGGAGGATCGTTGGAGCAAGTGTATTAATGTTCAGAGAGATTATACTTAATAATAAAGTGTATTTTAAATTATAGAATTGTGTTTTTCTTATCAAACGACAAAACTTATTGAACAACCTGGTATATAGGGGGCTGAAAAGACACTTATCAGCTTGGTATAAAGTTTGGTCTCTTGATCGTTTTCTCGTCTCCTGACTAATGTTTAACTTAGCAGATACATCCACAGTGTTACAAGCATATTATCATAAGTGAGCTTATTCGTAGCCTCTAAACAGTATGTATTATTAAAAGCTCTATTACTTCTGAACTGCACCTAGTAATGAGAACTAGGTCAATGAACTCATATAACTTTTATAATTGCTTCCGGCATATTAAGAACATTCAATTGTCTGCTTTCTTTGATTGTCTGTTTAATAACAATTATACTTAGGGCAATGGTGTAGCAGACTGCGTTAAGTTGGCGTTAAAAACTTAAAATAATATTTAATTTAATAGAAATGAATTAGTTTTACTTTCATCATTTCAAGAAATTGTATGTAATGTAGATTCGTTCGAAGCGCCTCCCATACACATACTTAGTTACAATGAAATGACTAATGGTTATACGAAGCTTATAGTTCACAGTAGTGAACTTATAGTTAGATAGCAAACTGTTCTGTTTTTCTTAAAATTTCTCTTATAATTCGTGGGATCCTCTGATAATTCTTACAAATTTTTGGTCTCATCGACAACGAATGACGATTTTTTGGGAAATTTTTTCTTGGCAAAAAAGCTCTCGGAACTTTCGTTCATATTCGCTGTCTGGCACTCTTATTCCATACCTCCATACCTTTATCATAACTTATCTTAATCTTATTATCAAAAAAAAACCCACCACCTTTAAAAATGTGATGACTACAAATTGACGTATTAGGGAAGAAATATTGTATGAGTAATTATATATTTCCAAAACAATTCATTTGATGCAAATGAAGCGCGTGGCAAAATATAAACAAACTTTACCAACTGTATTCAGGTTAAGACGATTTTGTATCGATTTCGAATACCTAAACGGTAATAAAAATGTCTAATAACCTCCAGCCAGCGTTTTGCATGCATATTGAAAATATCGGAAAGGGGTCATTTTGTGGGCAATCAAAATTTCTTTGGTCGAGAAATGTTCACGATTGCCTTGGAATTATTTATAGAAAGCGCGAGCTTAAAATAAGCTCATGCACAGCATGGTATGTATTAGAAAAATAAATAATCGCACATAGAATATTTATTTGTTTATTGTTACAACTTTTTATTGCGTACTATCTGGGTGTGAAATACAAAAACAATATGTGCATATTTATGTATATTTGCCTATATTTCTCTGATAGTTAAGGAAGGCGCTTTTTTGGCGGTCAACTTGCGGTTAAATATACGTAGTAGACAACATCTTCCTAGGTGATACATCAATATGATTGTTACTGAAGCTCTTATTTATTTTATTTTAAATGGAATGCTCGAAAATATCATGTTGCCCATGATACATTCTACAACTATGAGCAGTCAACGACAGATGGACTGTATTGTATAAAAAACTATATAATTGATCTTTCATATCTCTCTTCTAAACTATAGAATTATGTATCTAGTATCAAATTAGCAGGTAAGAATTTGAAACTAATATACAAAAGGGTGACCCATGTAGAGGTACTTTTTCAATAGTATGTTTATGACAGTTCGCCCGTAGGCATTTCATCATGGAAAGACTTACGCCTAAACAATGTTTACAAATTGTCCAACTTTATTACAAAAATTAACGTTCTTCAAAGATTGGGTTCCGCGCTCGCTCAAGTTATGGTCAACTGACCCAGTATTCATTATTGGATAATATTCGATCGAAAGACCAAGTCCAACACGCAGAGTAGAGAAATATAGTATAACACCGTAGCTGATAGTGTACACGAAAACCGTTGAGACTCATTCGGCGCCGTTCGCAGCAACTCGGACAGACGTATGGATACAAAATACATCGCGTCGCTCTATGGGCTTTCGAAAAGTTCCAAGAAGTCCGGCGTTTTCCGACCAACTTTTTTTTAGCGATGAGGCCCATTTCTGGCTCAATGAGTATGTAAATAAGCAAAATTTGCTGTATTTTGGACGGACCTGAAGAGATTCAAGAGCTGCCGGCTCAAATTTTACTCAATGGATGACCCCAGAATTTGAAGTTTCTGTGTTTTTTCTTTAAAAAAGTAAGGAACCTCGCAATGGATCACCATTTATATTAAGTATTTAGCCTGATAATGAAAAAAAAAAACATTTTTTTTAAGAAACATATCATAACGCATTTATATTGTCTTCCAACATTTCGACACCGGTTCGATAGTATGAAGCTTCGAGCTTTTCAAAAAATACTTTTGTACCGATCATGACCTCCTTAGTGTTGTCATGTATGCTAATGTTATGAGTAGTAAATTTAAAAGATCTCATCAAGTCTGACCAGGACCACATAGCCAGCAAAATCGATAAAAAAATTCCTAGTTTTGTGCAATATTCATTAGTCAATTAGTGTGTAATCGGAGCAGTCTGTTTAGAAGACGAAAAAATTGTTTAAAGGGTGTACACCATAGCAAGATTACGGAATCCATAAGGATACGGTAATGCTGAGCTCAGGCCACATTTAGCGGATAGTAGACGGCCAAGTAGGTTATCAATACGCAGCCACCAACCAAGATATGCAGGATAGGACGACTTGGCTCAACGTGCCTCATGCACCCAATAAACCTCCGGCAAAGAGGCTAGTAGATGCCGTCTTTAAATAAATGAGCATCCACAACTCCCAACGGGGTTTCACCGAGAGAAAACTACTCAACGAGAGGAAGGCAACAAGGCGACGTGGGATCACACAGTGACCAGCACTTAACGTGCACAGACATCGACGAAAACCTTGTGCAAGGGCTCATTAGAATCGAAGCCAGTAAGATTCTGATTACGGTGTACTGGAAACGGGGAATGGATCAGTTATAACAAAGAGCAGCATTCTACCATTTCAGTAGGAAAGTTCTACATCTCACCGAAATTGCTGGCAAACTAATGCTGTTATCACCACCGTCTCATTAAACCCTGGCAGATCTCCTAGTACCTTCAATGCACTTCGCCATATTTTTGGCAGGTTTAGTTGAGACGAACTCCTGATTTCTGCACGAACCTGGCTTTGAACATAAGCTGCCATGAGAACTTATGTCAACCTTCGCGTGGCCTCCCTACTTGCATAGTTAACCACGGGGCTTATATTGGGCAACTGTTCCAATGCTTGTAGATAGCGGCTTGAAGTGGAGATTCATTAGAACAAAATGAACACACCACAACATCAGCCAAAACAACAAGAGAAAACACAACAAAAAAAATGCTCAAGATGCGGAATACAGAACCGTCTTCCGTAGAAGTAGTTACTTGGATCCCCAAAACAACCGTACCAAACTGGAGAAAAGACAAGAGAAACTCCCGCTGCACAAGCAGGATTCGCAAAAAAAGAAAGAGAAGTGCACCCAGCTGCCATTGCCGAAGAATCCCGGTCTACTCAAAACTCACCATAACAAAAGTAGATCAACCAGAGGAGACGGGCGGAAGAGGGATCCTTAGAAGGCAAGGGTATCGTGCAATGACGGTAGCTATGGCAAAACAGAAGAACGTCAGAACGGATGTTAAGAACCGAGCGGCACAGCTAGACGAACTCTTTGACGTAATAGAGAGTTACCTCAGAAAACGGCGGGGACAATTAACACATGCCCGCTACTAGCCCCGAGCCAATTTACTTGAGCCAAACCCTTTGGAACCTTGTGGAACAGTATGACCACGTAACGAAAAGGACGGTCATGGCAAAAAGTTTTGCCTAAACGGACGAAGAAATCCTACGAGAAGAAGAAAATGTGGTGGAAGCACTTAAAAACACAGAAGAAAGACTCAAAACTTATACAAGTTAAGATACTGTTATTAATTAAAACAAAAAATTTCTTATATTTTTAATTTTCAATCTATTTTTTAACAAACAACGCTGTTTAATCCCAACAACACACAAATTGTCGCGCAGTTTGCCATCCCCGACACTCGTAAATCAACGAAAGCTCAACCGTTTCGCCGTCTCATCTTCATCTCATCGAAAAGAAAAACTCATAAAGTTTTCTGTATTTATATAATATATTATATTTTTTATTTTCTTTCTGTCAATCTCTATATATATACATATATATATTAATTTTGTACATATATCTGTATTTAGTATAGACAAGTATATAAATACATCCGCAATAAACGCTGTAATTATTGTTTTTATTACTACTGCAAATTTACCAACAAGTTGTTGTAATGCTTTTGTATATTTTATTTTTGTTTGTGCAATCATTCGAGGTTCGTATTTATAGCATGCGATTTTTATTATTTTGCAGGAGTCTATATGAATACAATATTTTTTTTTTCCTACCACACAGCAGAAAAAAACCAAATCTTTGTTTACTACTATACTAGGCGCTTAAAAAATGTACATTATAATGTATATATTTTTTTCATTTTATTTATTTACTGTTATATTGCCATATATGCTACTACAACTACTGAAAATACTAAACGAATCTTTTAAATAATAATATTTGCTGCTTAGGAATATTTTTGCCAATTAGCTTTTTTAGCCTTCGCTCCGTACATTGACTAGGAATACAATTTTTTTTTTACTAGACTAGAACTTAGGGTTAAATGCCTGAGCTATTTTTTCCTACCGCACTTCTTCTTCCGCTTCTTTTGCTAACACACGAGAACACAGGCGGCTCTTTTTGTTTGCTGCTTTGCATGTATAAATTTTCTGTGTATACATACATACATAGATTTACTGCTAATATTTATGTAAAATTGCTAATTATAACTACAGTTAGATAGAAATCACATTTGCGAAATCGACTGACGTTGACTTGAGAGTTTATCAAATGACATATAGCGAATTGTATGCGTGTATATTTGAGTATATTTGCCTTTGACAAATTGTTGGTGATTGCAGTTGGACTTTTTTTTACAAAATTTTCAAATCATTTTTCAGTGTTTTTTTTTAGCAAGAATTTCGAATCAGTTATTATATACAGTTGTACTTCACTAACTCGAATCACCATAATCCACACAAAAGCTTTGAGTTAGAGAGATTTCGAGTTATGGTAGGAAATTTGTATGAAACTTGACTTCTATTGCCAATTCAAGAGTTCCAGATATGGAGAACTTCGAATTATAGCAGTTTGAGTTATGGAAGTTCAACTGTATATTGGTATATGTAGTTCAGTAGCCTTAAATAAATTCACAATTTGTATATTTTCTTTTTACAATTCCATGGTATAAATGTTTTATTATCTGTCCTAAATTTATAAGTGGTTAAATTTTCTAATGTGTGGAATATTTCGTGCAAAAACATTTTTCATTATATATTCGTGATGAAACTTTATTATTCATATTATCACAAAATTAAAAAAAAAAACGGAAAAAATAGTATTTGAATAGTTTTGAAAATAATAATTTGGGAATTTGATATTTCTCATTTAAATTTATTTTTTTATTTTTGAATTTTTAATTTTTACCATTTATTTTTTATAATTTTATTGAAAAAAAAATTTTTTATATTATTTTATTTTAGTTTTTTTTATTTTTTATTAATTTTTATTTTAAAAAATTTTGGTTTTTCTAACCTATTTGTTTGTTAAAATAATAATTTTGGAATTTGATATTTCTCATTTAAATTTATTTTTTTTATTTTATAAATTTTTAATTTTTACCATTTATTTTTTATAATTTTATTGAAAAAAAAAATTGTTTTATATTATTTTATTTTAATTTGTTTTTATTTTTTATTAATTTTTATTTTAAAAAATTTTGGTTTTTTTAACTCTATTTGTTTGTTAAAATAATAATTCTGGAATTTGATATTTCTCACTTAAATAAATTTTTTTTTATTTTAAGAATATTTTATTTTTACATTTTATTTTATTAATTTTATTGAAAAAAAAATTTATGCTATTTAATTTTATTTTAATTTTTTTCTTTTAATTAGTTTCATTTCAATTTATCAAAAAAAAAATTTTTACTCTAATTTTTACTCATATATTTCAACTTGTTTTTATTATTTAACTTTGTTTAATTTTATAAATTATTTATTTACTAAATTGAATTTTTGTTAAATATATTTTTTATTTTATTTTAGTTTATTTTTATTTTTTATAAATTTTATTTTAATAGCTTTTTTCTAACTCTATTTTTTTAATTTAATTTTTTTGTTTTTTTTTTTATAATAGTTAAGAAATATTCATTTCATTTATCTTATTTTTTTATTTTTATTATTTTTTTTATATTTCATTATTTATTAATTTTATTTTCTTATTTTTTTTTAATTTAATATATTTTTTTTTTGAATTGTTGGAAATATTCTTATAGTTTTCAAAATTAAATTATTTATAAAAACTATATACAATTTTTCTAATATTTTTTTAATTTTATTTAATAATTTTTTATTTTATATATATTTTTTTTTGAATATTTTTATTTCGTTTTGATTTAATTTTTTTTACTTTAATGTCTTTATTTATACATATTTTTTTAAATTTTATTTAATTTTTTTTTCTAGTTGTTAAGAAATGTTCCTTTTATTTTCCAAATTAAGTTTTCTTTATCAAAAAATGTATGCAATTTTTCTGGATTTATATATAATACTATTTTTTTCAATAAAACTACTAAAAACATAACAAATTTTTTTACAAAAAAATTTTAATTTTTTTATCCATTTTAGTTTAATACAATATTATATTCCCATAACGTAAGTGAATTTCAAAATAATTTATTGTTTTTTTAATATAATCATTATTGTTATTTGCTTTTCCGAGATAAGTTGTTTGCAGACAAAGAAAAAAATAATAAATTTGATCAAGAAAAAATCAAATAGTTTAAAAAAATATATAAAAATTTATTAGTAAAATTTTTTGTATTTATTTATGAATTTTGTATTATTTAAGAAAAATTTTATATCTAATTTTAAACACAATAACAAATTTCGCATGACAAAAATTACAAAAAAAAAAATATTACCAATTTATAATCGGACAAATTTTCTATGTAGATTATTTAACTTAGGGTTGAGTTTGAGTGATTTCTTTTTGGAAAAATATGAAATTGAATTTTTTTATTAAGCCCTAAGAAAGTTATAAATAACTTTTTTGAGTAGTTAATACAAATTCGAGTTAAATTTGAATTAAATTTTTTATAAATTTTTTTTTTTTTTTTAATTTTATCAGTTCCCAAAAAACTTAAAGCAAAATATTTTTAGTAAATTATATTATTTTTATTTGATTTTGATGGAAATTTTATATGGCAAATTTTCATAAAAAAGTATCATAAATAAATTTTTTTATGTCAAATAAAGTATTAAATTCTTTTACAATTTAATTCCTTTAGAATTTTGCAAATAAATTTTTTTTAACTTTGAATTTTTTCTTTCTTATTAAAAACACATCCGTGCTTGTATGAAATACGCCACAAAACATTCCAGAGAATTTTTAAATTATTTGTGATTATAATGTTTGGGGAGCGATAAGCTAGTACAAAATTTATTGAATTTTTTTCGCATTATTTTTTATGAATGTATAAACTCTCAATGTACATATTCCATATCATATGCAATTTAATTATATTTTTTTCTCTCATCATTTCAATGAATTAATATTTATCAGTTAGCGCAACGCGCGAATGTGACTCACTATCTCTCTCGTGTGATATTATACAATAAATTCTTGTGCATTTGGTACTTGACTATGACTTATTGTCGATATGACCTGTATTGTATACATTTACATATAATTATTATAATTTTTTTTTTTACTTTCTTCAACGCCACTAAATTCTCACGTTTAACATGTGATGTCTTGTCTTCTGCGCGCCGAGCACGCGTTAGGGTTGCGTTAGTCATGGCTGGCTAACGCGGTTTCGCCGCCTGTCGGCGCAAAGCATGCTGCAAACGATTTCCAAAACTTAAACCAATTTTTTATGCGCGTTTCTCGTAACCTTTCACGCGCCCACTGTCGTCTAATTGGCCACCTCTAGCGCCGAAAGACTTTCGATATCCGAATCGAAGTTAGCATCGCACGTCGAGAGCCACTCAATAACTCGGCTACGCACCACTGTCTGATCGATGCAATTATCCAAACCATAACTGGACATCATACGCTTCAGTTTCAATTTATTTTCATCGGCAGACAGACGACCTTCACGCTTATTCAAATAAATACACGAGTCCTGATCGGGATTCGGTGAGATGAGCATCGCCGACTTCGATGTCGCAATGCGGCATTCAACCCAACGATCTTTCATGTATTTCATGACCTCGGTTACTTTGCAGCGATCTTCCGGATCATGCGTTAAATACTTGCGGAAGCAACGCATCAGACGTGGCGAAAAACGACGGAAGCCGTCGGGTATTTTTGTTGTCTTACGTTGTTCGTATTTCATAAAGTTTGAATATTGTGCATCCTTCACCCAATCGGCCATGTGCCATGGCGGACTGCCAGTCAGTATGTTGAACAACAAGATGCCGAATTGCCACGAATCGCTGGTGGGCATGCAGAGAAACCGTTCATTTTTGACAATCTCCAACACTTCAGGCGGCACACAGCTGGTCCACGTATGCTTCACCTTGTGCACCAGCAAACTTTTTTTCGTGGTCGTGCCGAAATCACACAATTTGACACGTGAGAAATCCGGCGTGAAGACCAAGACATTCTCCAACTTAAGATCACGATGCACCAAATTCTTCGAATGCATAAAACCCAACGCCGAACTCAATTGTTCGCTAATAGTTTTACAAGCCGACTCATGCAAACCATGTGGCCCCAAATTGGCCGCCAAATCACCGTATGGCGCATGTTCCATAGCAAACACATAATAATCCTTCGTTTGGAAGGCCACATTGTAAGCGCTGAGTATATTGCGATGATGTGACAACTGATAGTTGAGATGAAACTCTTTTTGGAAGTCCTTCAGCGTGGCCAACTCGGCATGTACGGCCTTCAGCACCACCGATGTATTTGTGGGCCGATGATGTGCGAGTAGTATGCGCGCAAAGCAACCTTCGGCCAGCGTCTTCTCGATATCATACTGATCGGAGAATGTCATTAATGGCAATTCAATATCCGGCACGATATGTATGATGCCACTATCATCCTTGTCCGGCTTTTTGTAGATGCTGCTACGGCGACTGACAGAGGCGCTCGAATTGGGCACTTCCAGCTTTGCGCTGGTCACCGGTGATAACAGTGAATTGTTATTCGTGCAAGTGCTGCTGTTATTGTTACTGTTCCTGCTGTTCGTGCTGCCGCCATCGCCGATCGAGCGACGCAAACGGAAAGAGAATGAGCGTTTCTCTGTAAACAAGAAGAAGAAGGAGAAAGACAAGCATGAATAAAAGTTTATTAAGTGGAAGCGTGAGAATATTGTTAAAAGCTTTTAAATTCATAATATAAATAATATTATATTTATATATATTTACGATTAATAGAAGTATACTAGATATATAGTATTTTTCCACGTTATCATTATTTATAGATTGGATATCCCAATTGTTGTCATCAACATTTTTAGAATAATTTATATACAAGAAAACATGGAAGAAACCATAAAGTTTGCAAAAATTTTAAAAAATTTAATTAAAATTCTTTTGCTCTTGCAATAAATAATTTTATACAATCATATAATATATTGTGACATACAAATCCCAAAATAATCGCAATGTGCACCAAAAATAACCTTCAAAGAAACAATACTATCTGTGACCAAAAACTTTTAGAACAAACGCAACAAATTTCTCGAGCAATACCTAATCATAAACCCTATTGCAAATGATAAAAGCTGAGGTGACTAACTCGAGATAAATTTTGGAACCTCCTCTAAACTCTTGGGCCTCAACCATTACATTTTTGGAAACCAGTGAGTGGTATATTAATATCTCATCTTTGCAAGGTGCTTCCAATACCTGCTGGTCTATATTTATCATAATCTATATTTTTTTTCTTAATTAGTCTTCTGGAGGTTAAACCCTATACAATGTTTCGGCTTGTCCCAAGTGATTTTGATATGGATTAGTTCTCACAGTACCCACCAAGATCGTCATGTTATTTTTGATCATGCCAACTCCAGTTAGTTGAGATCGTCAAAATGCTATCTGGAGTCCTTTTCAAGTTATGACCTATAATCTATCTAATCTGTGAGACGTCTTGTAGACAAAACTGTATATTTTCCTTCCTTATAAACTCTTTATATTATAGCTGTATAAAAAAAATTTCATCACGATCATGATCGTCCTCGAACTTTCATATATATAATTTATTAAATTTCAAAACAACTGCTTTTAAAAGGTAACGCTGAATTCAGTTTAACTCATTTACCGACCATGTTTTCTCAAAGTTACAAGTTCTGAGATTTCGAATGTCAAGTTCGAACTGCAAATTAAGACCTATTTAACGGATCTTCTTTGTTGCCATAGACACCGCTTACATGGTTATAGCCGTCCTTTTCATTGGAGTTTTTTTACGTGGCGGATCCCAAACCCAGCGCACAACCCTGGGAAGGAATATTTCACCTTCTCTCTTTAGTTTGCATTCAATAGGATATTTTTTGGCTACCCAAAGGATAATTGGTCTAAGACCGAAAGTCGTGAGCTGCTTGAGTGATATGTAAAAATTCGTTTTTGACCACTCCCAAGTGAATGGCGCTCAGAAAACTTTACTCACTTGCTTCTACACATGGCTCCATCTTTAACGAATCGTTCCACTCAATAATTTGCCCATAAAGTGCCATTCTTCGTAATATGCTATATGATAATATTATAGAACTACTTATGTTCTAGTTTATTAGACAATATATAACCTTTGTTCTGATCGCAGACAAAAATAGCATTTAAAGGGTTAAGAAATAATACGAAGACTCTGGCATGCATTAAAAAAATTGCTAGCATTTGATTTTTTAAGTGTTTTCAAGATATAAAAATAGAACTTCACACGAAAACAACGACGCAATATTTTGTTTATGATGATGAAGAGGCGAAATGATTGATGAAGTGCATAAAAAATTTGCGGAGTAGACAAATTAATTGCGAGAAAAATGTGGGAGTACATGATTATATAGTGTATAAGGTTTGTATGTGACTTTTAAAAAATATTTTTCAAAAAAATTATGTGGCTATAATGAAATGCCAAAAGGCTAAGCATTATAAAAAGCAGTGGAAAAATATAAATCGATAAGAGGACAACAAAAAAAAAAGAATTGAAAATAATATAGAATAATGAATATAGCAAAATATGTGTATGCTACAAGAAAATTAAAAAATGGAATAATAAAATTAAGGAAAATAAAATGAAATAGTTATAAACAAAATATAAAATGAATAATATTTATACTATACATATGTATGTATATTTAATAATATTTCCGCAACAGAAATAATCAATAAAATAAAATTAAACAAGTGTTTATATAATAATGGCAGCAAAAAATTTGAAATTAGAAAAGTGTCATTTTTGAGACGAGCTGCAACAGAACGCACCACTCTAACTCGACTAAAATTTCATTTCTGTCGTTTAACTGCACTTTTAACAGCTTTCTGGTCGAACATGGCACAAATCAACAAAAGATGTTTTCTCTTTCCATGGATCCCTATTTATTTTCAAGTAGAATGATTCATTTAAAAATAAATTTAAGCAGGTTGCCATATTTTTAAAAAGAAATAGTAGGCTATTTAAAAATTCAATAAAAATACTGTGCATCCACAGTGAGGACAGAAACATATAAAAATAGTTTTTTTTAAAAAAAAAAATTATATAGTTGCCACCTGTTTTTTTATTAAAAATATAATCCATATGTGCAGTTTCTGTGATAAGTTAAAGACATTAATGGAATTAAATTAAAAAAAAAAATATTATTGAAAGAGTTGCCACCTGTTCTTTTTTTTTCAAATAAAAATGTTATATGCAATTTACAAATGATAATTCAACATCTTCTTTATGACCTCACCAATTAATCTATGTACACATATTTTATACATATATGTAGTTGCCACCCGCATTTTAGCATAAGTAAAAAATGCCAATAAAAAAATTAAATTCAACAACCTTTTTACAACCCCACTAATTAGTTTAATTATCTAATTAAGAGCCCTTATTAGCCATCCATCAGCACAACTTAGTGCATTGCAACACGAAACTGTAAAAAGCTGACATAAAAACCACTGTTAGTGCTACTAAAATATATCTAATAATTCATATAAAGATATATATACTATATATATATGCATATATGTACTCCCAAAAACGCCTTTACAACTCATCATTGACGTAGCAACGCTTTGAGCGCCGCCGCCTATTTTATGATCTTAAGAGCAACCACAGCAACCGACCACTTTGGCATTGACCCGCCGCCAAGCTATTAAATATAAATTATTAAGTGTGAATTTCTATTAGTAACATCTTCCGAAATGCACAAGCAAAATTTGCTTTGTTTTTCACTTGTTTTATAATTTTATTTATTTTTTTTTTTTATTTTTAATTTATTGTAATTTTTTATTTGCCTCTTTGTGCTAAGTAGTGTGATAGAAATACTATTTTTTGCAAACAAAGCGTTTATTTTTAGCAACAATTAACATGAGTATAAATAATATACATTAACGTAAATTACGCGGGTGCCGTATATTTTAATGTGTGTGTAAAAATATATAACACAACTTTGTTTACGATACTCATGATTACAACAACAAATCTTCAACGTCTTCCGTTCTGTTTTATTTATTTCCGTATTGTTGTTAAAGTAATGAATATAAAAACATCAAATGCAACACTAGGCGTTCATAAAAAAAAAAATTTGAAATTAAATAAGTTAGCTAAATTAAGCATAAATTAGCGTTTAATTAAGGGTTGCCACTAGACAATTGGTGATTTTCTGTAAACCGCCACCAAAAACAGCACAAAGAAATATCTGATAACAAATTGACCACAATTAAGGAATACACAAACAGTTGAGCAATTAGCAGTTGAGCAATTAAAAATTTAAAACAATTTAATATGGAAAATTATCCATTACGCAATAATTTAGACACTTCAAAGCGAAATTTTGATTGCCTGGACTTCACGCTTCGCGCTTTGATTTATGCTCGCAATTCGATTGCAAAATAATAGTAGCGTATTGGTACTTAATTTGCAATTGAGTAGCTAATTAATTACTAGTAATCTAATAGAAGGTTGATCTCTATATTTTTTTTATTAATAGCCAAATTAGAATGATTGAATGTACTCTTAAATAACACTAGACAAAGAAATAATGAGAAAAGTGTGTGCAGTAAGTTTTATAGACTTTTCTCGAACCAAAAACCGCGAAAATTTCTAATACACATACTACTAATTGTTTTTCAATTAATCTAATAGAGATAGCAAATTGATTTTCAATTAATCTAGTAAAGATATGGAAACTATGGGAAAATTTCAAGGAACTCGCAACACTGAGCGGAAAAATATAAAAAATTTTTTGATTTCTTCGAAAAGTTCTTTATTCGTGAGATTCAAAACATAACATAAAAAACTGAGTTGCCACATGTATGCGTTTGATTAATAGTAAATTAGTCAATAACCTAGCAAAAAGAAAACAAAAGTGTATTTTAAAAAGTATTTTGATAATTTGAAATTTGGTGGAGTGTTTTTAATAATTCATGTTTTAGTTTAACGTATTTTATAAATTTATTTTTTTACAAAAATGTGGCAACCACCTGCCGCAAAAAACAAAAATTTATAAATTATGAAAAGAATTTTAGCAACCGTAAAAAGAAAGCTGTATAGTACAGAGGCTGGTGGTGCGAGTTACCATTACCCAGAGTCATTCATATTCGAACCCAATTTTTGAGGTTAGAGCAACCTTAGACAGTATATTACTTGGAATCAGTCACTAAACCACTACTAACTTTCATTTTTTCTAACTTTTTCGCTCTTTAACTTAAATTATTTAGACAATTTATGAGAGTATTTTTTTAATTTAATCCATTAGAAATTCTGAATAGGAAATTTTTGAGGTTAGAGCAACCCCATACAACAAATTACTTGGAAAATTTTTTCTAACTTTTCTAACTTAAATTTTCATTTTTTCTAACTTTTTTGCTCATCAACTTAAATTATTAAGATTTTTAAGGGTATTTCTTAATTTAGTCAACTATCAAATATAAACACATAAATATGTTCAATTTATTAATTGACTTAATTAAGAAACTTTCTGAAATAATTTTTGCATACCAAATACAAGGTATTTAAGAAAAATATTAGTTAAAATATTTCAAGATGAGGTTACCACCTATCCAAAAATATTAAAATGCATTTAATAAAATCAGATCAGGAAAAAATTATATGTTACAATTTTAGCTACTAAAATATTTTGTTTTTTCTTTAGCTTTTCGATTTTTTAGCTTAAATTATTTGGAGGAGTATTCTTAAGAATATCTCTTAATTTAATCAATTAGCAATTCTATATACGAAATAATGTGTTAAATTTGCTAATTAAATAAATTCAGAAGCACTCTAAAATAATTTTTGCTTACCAAATATAAGATATTTAAGAAATATTAGGCTAAAGTATTTTAAGGCGAAGTTGCCACCTATTTCAAAAAATTAAAAGGCAGTTATTAAAGTCAAATCAGTAAAAAATAAATATTTTCAATTGTAGATACCAAATTATTGAAATTAATTTGCCTTTTAAATCGAATTGCTTATGCTTTAAAGGCTATTACCAACAAAAACACTTTTTTCGTGATTTTCTAGAGGAATTTTATTGTATAATTAAATAAAACAAATTCCACAAATTAATGTTCTTCAATAAAGGTACTCTTGATCTCCAGGAGGAACTCCAAAGAAAGGTGTCTGACGGTGGGGAAGAGCATTCCGGTTAAAACGATCTAAGCCCCATTCATTTTGAAACATTTTGGATTCACTTGATCCCATTGAAGAACTCCAGGAGGACCTCCGAACAAAGGGAAAGTCTTCTGGTTTGAACGATCTAACGACTGAAAGACTAGTCAAAATTTTGGTTTTTGACAAAATGACAGCTTCCAAAAATATTGTTTTCTGTGAAATATTTATACTTCTTAAACCGAAATTACTCTCAAAATTATTCTTCTTTGATCATTTGCTGGCGAATGTATCTAAAAAGATCGTATGAAAATATCGAGTCGATCTGCACAATCGTTTCGAAGAAATTTCCACACTGAAAACAGCGTTATGAGAAAAACACGTTTAAAGTCTTGAGACTTGATGACACTTAGTTAAAAAACCTTCTACAAGTAAGCGCATATCTCCTATTGCCGGATCAACTTTAAATTTCGAGAGAATATACTTGTATGTATATATGTACTTTATATATTTTAAATTTTATTCGAATATCTTAAAATCTAACCAAGGAATTTTTATGATCTTTAAACTAAACTAAGTAAACTTCGCTTTAAAAATTGCCGTCTCGAAAGCGGTTTTAGAGATATATTCTTTCAGGCGAAGTTGTTCATTCGTAGAATGTTTCCATCATAAGGAATTTTTCCGTTTTTCAGCTCGAAGCCGGTTTTAGAGCTAAGTTGTAGAGCACGATTTATAGATTATTTTCCGCTTAAGTGATTTTTTTGGCTCTTTGGCTCCCTGTATGCAAATTTATCGAATATAATCAAATTATTTCGCACTAGAATTTTTTAGAATTGTGACATTAAACACTAATGGAAATTTTAATTATTTTTTTTTTTTTAATTTTTTCCTTTGTTTTATTTAGATATAATTTAAAAATTTTTTTTAGAAATATCTCATTCAGCTATAATGGAAATTTTATTAAGAACTTTTACTTTAATCTTTTTTTTTCATTTATTATATTTAAATATAATTTAATAAACCCCCTGATTACCACCAAAACAGCTGTGACCTAATTCAAGTCATTGCCATTAGTTAAGAAATCCTTTTATCCAACTAATTTAGCTAATATCATACTTTCCTATGTTTAAGCGCTACGCACGCCGCCGTCAGCTACAGATTGCGTTAATGTTTATTTTTTTTTAAGTTACCATATAATATTTTTCTACAAATATATATACATGGCTGCATAATACTATGTATTAGTGGTGACATTAAACACGTAGGTGGTCTGTTTGTATCCACCTGACAATTATTTTAAACAAATTATGACTTTTTCTTTGGAAAAACGTCAGCAAAATTTATAGCCAAAAAATAAATGACAAGCAAAAAAAAGACTGCAAAAAATTTTAAATTCAGAAAAGAAATAAAAAACAACGTGATTTTTTGCACGAACAGATTTGATTGGATCACTAAGCAAAAATAAATGAAATTTTAAAGAATAAATTTATATATATGCCATATGAAAATATAGGTATGTATGTTCCTTATATATGTATGTATGTAGGTAGCTGTGCTCCGTAAAATATAAAACCACCGTAAATGACACAAAACTACAAAATAAATTTTAACTTTGTGATTTATAACTAAACTACGCCACTTTGATCTGGACAAAGCGCATAACAAGCAAACAACAAAAGCGCGAAAAGTAAATAAAAAAACATATAACATAATACAAAGCAGCTAAATATAATATAAATGATATTTAAAATCATATAGTCCGCAGACCATATGTGCCAGACACAAATTTAATGCGCGCCTAATGCCAGAGGTGACAGACGAAACATTTTCGAACATATTCGAAAATCAAAAATTTGTAAATAAATATGCCAGCATGTGTGCGTTATTACTTACATATAACAACAATAAAAAAAAACCTTTCACGCTGGCGAAATTTGGGGCGTCCAAGCGTCTGAACGTGATCCAGCGCAGGCAATATAGGGATTTGTGCTATAGAAATGATTGAAGCAACAACAAATATATGACATGTGGACTATATATATCTGAAAAACATTTCAGGAAAAGTAGCGCGTCATTTATAAAGCTAATAAAGCGCAAAGCTTAAAAGAAATTATAAATAGCGCGCTTTGTGCCAAACGCTTATTGATTCCGGGAAGAAGTGCCTTGTCGTTGTCTCGTTTTCTAAGAAGTAATTTTTTCTTCCACTTTTACTGCAAATGATGTACATTTGATAAATGGTCGGCACGGGCATGCTGCTAAAATACACGCTTAAGTGCTTAAATAGCCCGACTATCAATTGGAGCAACACTGCTGACGTCAGCGCAGTTGGTAGACAAGCGCAATACGCATACGCCATGTTGTACGCTGACCGTTGCACAAACTCCCAACACGGACGGTGCGTTTAAGTGCTGCGTATAAACATTGGTTTGCTGCGGCAAGACAGCTGTAATATACTTTTTATGTTTATTTTTATGCGTAGTAATATGTAAGTACCTGTAGGAAATGTTAGCTAAGTGAGTATGTGAAATATGCGTGTGGTTATTTTGAGTTAAATTAGATTTGCTTTTGAAGTAGATTCAAGAAAATATCATAAATGTTGGTATTAAATACTGTGTAATATATTACAACAAATAAAAAATCGCGTAAACTTTGGGATTTTTTCACCAATATAACCTAATTTCTGAGGCTTGACGAAAATGCCATGATTTGACTCCATTTCCTTATCATAATGCGTACTTCTCCAGCAGTATTGTATTCTTTTTTTTTTGTTTTTTTTTTTTGTAATTTTCATCAGTTATCGACCAGTTTTGAATATTTTTCTAAAATTTTGCTGAAATGGAACCAATTTCCTCAGATTTTTAACACTTTTTCAACAAATTAGACACTGCTCCATCTTTCTGCGAATTTTTCAGCAGATTTTAAGCATTTTTCAAAAATAGTGAATTCTAGTAAAATTTTGAGCACTTTTCAAACATACATATGTAGTGAGTTCCAGTAAAAATGTAGCCCGAAAATAATTATGGTTTTGTTTATACTATAATCATTATTTATTATTGTATTTGTTTAGTGTCATTATTTAATTGTTTTTCATATGTCATTTGCGCCAAATTGCAGGTTTATTTGAAAACTTTATTTATTAATAACATTATTTTTTGATTTGTAGTATATATTGTGTATAAGATTTCGAAATGTGTGCCAAATTTTTAAATATTTTATTTGTTATGTTTATAATAATTTTAGTTAATAAATATTCACGTCAGAAATGCTTAAGAAAACAAAAGTTTTAAGGCAAAAGTTTAGAGATACTTGTGCAGATCTTCACAGTAGGAAAAAATACAGAAATAGAAAACACTGTACGGGACTCAGTTAAGGCTGTCCAGCTTTATATTTTTCATTATTTTGCGGAAAAAGGTATTATTTTTTATTAAAAATTCAACGTAACATCACTTTGAGAGCACTAACTTTAAGGGGCACATGTAGTATGGAATTATGAAAAAAATATTTTCTTATTTAATAATTTTTCAAAATTAAAATTTTGAAATATGCTGAAGTTGCTAATATCTCGGAATTAAATGTTTTTATCACTATAAAATTTGTCTGCATATTTTGTGTAAAGTTTTCCAAGAATTTTTTTGATCCGATCAAAAATTGAATTTTGGTTTTTTTAAACACCGCATTTTTTCAATTTCTTGTTCCTTTGATGAAAAGCAATTGTGGGGGCAATATCTTCTTTAATTTTGGTTTCATCCATGAAGAAAACGGAATTACTTCGGCAGTGGAGGACATTTTTTAGCGGCGTCATAGATTGCATGTGGATTAGGTTAGGTTAGGTAAATAGGCTAATTACTCGTGAGACCACGGTTAATAATAAAAATGATTTCACCTGGACTGCTAGAGACGCTTCTCCGTTGTGCTGTCCTTCACTTCTAGGCATATATCTAAATGACCGCTAGATATCAACAAAACACCTAGAGCCTACCACAAATTTTTTTGAGGCGGCTAATATTAATTCCAGACAATTTTCTGCGGTCGTAAAATGCATGGCAACCGAAATGCTTCAACCTTACACAGGCTAAAGCTGGATAGTGGACGAGAAAGTGCCTAAATATTTCCACCTTACCTTTTTCATTACAATTTTGACAAGTTGCGTCCTCCAAAATCTTTAGCCTCACTGCGTGCATGCCAATGAGAGAGCGTCCAATGTGGAAGCTTATCATTGCAGCGATGTGAGCCTTGCTAAAAGGTAGCAGTTCAGTGGATCTTTTGAATTTCACTCTAGACCAGAACAATTTCACAACCTGGCTGCAGACTAACGCTTTTTGAGCTCACGCGAAACCTATTGATCCAACTCTAGAACTCTTAAAACGGTCAAACTCCTGCTCGTTCCTATCCTGTTGGAATTGGGTTATAGCTGGCTTTTCGTACAAGTTTATCGGCTTACAGTTTCCAACGATTCCGCTGTTATCAGGCACTTAGACAAGTTTAATATTGAAGTATGTTGATTCTACTGCTGGAAATGTCATGTACTCCTTGACTAGCTTTGAGCCCGCTCTCAGCGAGTTCGAGGCTTGTTTAAGAGCTTTGTTATCGGAGTGAATACATAACATCCTAAACGAAGCCACACTTCGGAGCAGTACTTCGACTACAGCCTTGGTACCAGCCACTTCTGCTTGAAAGACACTACAGTGGTCTGACTGTCTGATTGAGAGCTTCCGACAGAAGACTCCCGCTCCAACCTTCACCTTCGATTCATCTGTGAACTCAACTCCGCCCCAGTAGAATATCTCTCGGAGGTTTGTACGAAGCAAATATCGCTAGGTGCAGGTTACACCACTCAATGGTCCAAGCTATCAGGAATGCAGTCAAAGTGGGAGAAAAAGAGATTTCTCTCTCTGGAGCCCTTAATGAGTCCATTCTTTCGGAGTCTGAGAGCAACCTTGGTAACAATAAATTTTTTGGCTATACGCGTGGCTGTTATTTGTAGTCTGGCATTAAGTGCTACCCTTGGTGTAGTATTAAGCCCTCGGCTATGCAAATACACCATAGAACAGGTTTGGCTTAACTACGGCTTTGTAAAACCAAAGCACGACTTAAAGTGATAGACGCTACCGCCCCCCAATATCTCCTTTACAACAATATAAGGCAACCAATGTCTTCTTCATCCTGTCCTCAGCTTTGGGCTTCCAAGATCGCTTCCTGAAGTACTTTACCATAAACTGACTAAGCCAAACGATTTGATATTATTCGACAATAGAAAGAATATTATATTTGTTCAGTACTCTAACAATCGAATAATGTCTTCCGCATAAAAAAATAGGTGTTTTGAATCTCCCAGACCGGCTTAACCGCTTAATTATTTTCAATACGCCCATCTCTACAAAAGCCATACACGCATATGTTTATTTAAATTTGCGATATAAACAAATAATTATCATTGTTATGGCTTTTATGTATTGCTGCAACGCATTTACGCATTTCGCCTGAGGATGTTGCAATTTCTCTGCTAGGCAAACACCCTAACAGCTTGGGCATTGTGGTTGCCTGTGCGGATTGTGGGCCCGTACTGCTGCTGCTGTTGTTGGTCATTTATGGCCACCGCCGCCGCTTGGCCCATTGCCTATTTGTTTACGAGACATTACACAAATGTGGTTGCCCCTTTTTCCAAGATTTTTGTTTTTGTTTTTATCTCGTATGGGTTTTTGCCTTTTTTGCGGTTGCTTGCGTTTACAATACGCGCGCAGGCACTTAAATATTTATCTCTCGCCTCGTTCTGTTTGTTTTCTTGCCCTGCAATCGCTTTGCTGTGTGTATTATCATTATTCTTTACCAATCATCACAATACACATTGCCGTTCGGTCGTGTAGTTAAGAATAGATTTCAACTTTTCCAATTGGATTTTGGCCCCCCTGCAAGAAGACTATTGCTCATTTTACGAGTAATATTTGTCTCCTCTGTGTTTTATTTTATTATTTTTTTGAAATTTTTTTTTTGTATGTGTGTGTGTGCCTTTATGCATTTCCACACATTTGATCTGCCGTTTTGATCTGCTCGCCAGCCCAGGCGTTGTTGCTGCTCGACGGCGATCAACTGTGGCCACACCACCAACTACCAGCACAGCAAAATACACAGTAGCATCTGCCAAGTGACCACCGCCGTTCTGTCCGTCTGTTTGTGTCTCTGCACACCACAGCCGGTGCTGTTGTCTACTTTACAACGCTTTGGGGGCATTGCTGACGTCAATGGATCAGCAACACAGCCAAGTTGCCAACTACTTGCCCGCTGCCGGCGCCCGCTACGTTGCCTACACTTGCATTTAGTTACCCCGGCCATTCGCTGATGGTACGGGGAAACACCCAGGCTGCTCTCTACATTGTGCATATGTATCAAAAAAATATTGTTGTTGTTTTTTTTTTATTTATAAAATTTTCGTTTGACTTTAGTCGAATTTCTTTTTTATTTGTTTTTATTATTTTTTTTTTAATTTCTTATATTATTTTTGCTTTTGTTTTTTGTGTTTGCTTATTCCTTTAACGTTGTTGTTGCACGCAGCTGCCTGTTCGTGGACGAGCTGTCTGCTTGCTGGCGATAAAGCGTTGCGTTGTGCGTGCCAAAAGCCAAAAGTATCAGCGGCGCTGGCATTAAGTTTATACGTATAAAAAGTAAACAACAACAACAACAACAAAACAGTTTCGGCATAGTGTCCATTATCTTTAATTTTATGACCAAACAAATAATTGCCAATTTTCGGGCTCGCACATTTCGCTCGCGTCTTCTCGTTAAAATTGCGTTAAATGATGTGTGCATGTGCGTGCTTCTAAGCGGCTTTGAAAAGCGTTTTTTTTTTTTACTAATTTCTAAATTGTGTTATTTTTTCTTTAAATTTTGAGTTGCATTTTATTAATTTTTTATTTCTTTTATTTTTTTTTTTGTTAGATTTTTTATATCTCTCCCTTCTTTTACGGCAGCAAGTCTGGAGGCGATACGTGGAACTGCAAATGGCGTGGGTGACGCCTATGCGCCGACGGAGCTAGTAAACTTAGAAACCGGGCAAGTTACAGTAGACATAAGCATATTCATTTTTTATTTAGAAAAAACTCAAAAAATATTTTGTTGCCAAAGCCATTAATTAACTTTATAGACCTGCGACGACCACGTCCTGGCGAACGCATGGACACTTGTATTCCAGTCGTCGTCAAGCGGATATAAGTAATTCAAAAAAAAAAAAAAATTAATGAGATAATAAAAACTTATTTGAAAAAATCTAAAATACAAAACAAAAATGTTTTTTTTTTGAATTTTTATTAAAGATACCTTTAATAACAATATACTAATAAATATTTTAAATCGACAACTCAAATAGTTTTTGAGTTACAGCCTACTAAATTGTAGCCGCTCTATGAAATCAGCATCCGTTTATCTTTAAGAGAGTTTTTTTTTTTTTTAAAAAAAATTTTTCAATTTGCTTGATTTTTACCCTGTACAACTCGAAAAATATTGAATTTTTTCTTCAAAAATTGTATGTAAATATCAGGGTGGGTCAAAAATCCTAATCTTTTTTCGCTTCGTACTCAGAATCGGTATGGACACCTCCAAGAAAGTCTCTCCAAGTATGTGCAACTCAAAAAATATTGCATTTTTTTCAAAAATTTTATTAAGTACATATATTAGGGTGGGCCAAAAATCGTAATTTTTTCGCTTCGTATTCAGAAAAATTGGTTGAAAAACACCTCTAAGTGAGGCTTTCCAAGTATGAGGCCTTCATTGTAACGGGAAGGTCCTCCGCCTAACGGTTTTACGTTTTTTTCTAATTCTCAGGTAGAAAAATTTGTATCTCACATCTAACTATTTCAAAAAATATTTTGTTTTGGCAATTTGGTAAGAAATTGGAAGCTCTTCAAAAAAATTTTCAACTAAAGAAAAATATCACTTCTTCTGACCCACCCTAATGCGTATATTATATGTATAAATATACCCTTAAACTTTAAAAAAATTGAGACAGCATTTTTTAACACCCAAAATTGCCTTTAGTCACACTAGATGTGCCCCTTAAGTCTATAACATATTTTGCGGAAGTAATTCGGTAGGTGTCATGTTCCACTAAATGAGAAATGGAATAGCGAAGATATGCACCAACTTCATAAGTTGAAAAAAAAAAATCACTCGAACATCCAATACTCTACTAACTCTATAGACTCTTTAAAAAATCCTAGAAAATCCATAAAATTCTCCCGTACATCCAATACTCTATTCACCGTATAGACTCCTTAAAAATTCTAAGAAATCATCTCTAGAGGCATGCTTACGAATATATAAACTTAGCTACTCAATATTACTTCCAGATAAATAGAAGTTAAGTAAGTTTTGGTTAGGCTTGGCAGTCTTAGAAATTATTCATTTATGAACAACCCTCTTCGGTAGAGCATTTTTTAATAAATTTTCTACTCAGAATGAAGAAATTTGAGATAGAAGAACTTAAAACCATGCTATATAATATATAAACTATGTTTCAGTCAGCTGATATTTCCTTTACAACTATCTCTCTGTTAGGTGCGTGTCCTCGGTAATAGATATAATAAATTCGCCTAAATGTAGGCAACGTGTTATTGCTAATCTTTAAGATCATATTAAACTGTTCTACCGAGCATGCATAAGACGGCCACTGCTTCAGCAACAAAACTAACAAAAACAGCTGACACTGAGCGTGTTATCTACAAAAGTCTTCAGTATCTGTAAAACATACAGACTTATGTATATATGAACAGGTGATGTTAAAACAAATAGATATGTCTACAATTTCATGAAAGTATGTTTGTGGGGTTTTCAATAGTTTGGGCACCTGTTGTCACCACATCAACAACAATTCCTTGCGACTTGACATTTTCAAGAATTTTTGTGACGTTGCATGCTGAAAGCCTCTCAAGGCTCAAGGTAAGCTACAAACATTAGTCAAGCAAGCATATCATTCACATACATACACTGGTATATATACAAACTTACACAGCTTGGACACGTGCAATATTAGTTTGTATAATAATGTACAATATCTTAAGTTGTGATACGTGCAAACTTTTATAAAATGCCCTGCAAGAAATGTGAACTCGAAAAGGGGAGGGTACCAAATAAAAATACCCGCAACCCTATGTTAGGTGCGCAACTTCGATAGTACATTATTTAAGCCCGCTCCTGAATGTAGGCAGCGTTTAAGTGCAATTTCTTTTTTTTTTTAATTTTTTTATACTTTTCATTATTACTTTGTATTATTGCTTTTTAAATAATAAGAAAAACCTAATAAAATATCTCAGATGTCATGATAACAGCACACTAGAGTCAGCTCTTAATTAGGCATTTCCTACAGGGCATATTCCATACAATTAAGTACATTTGCACGTAGTCCATAAGCATACAAAACAGTTTCAAGCCAATTGAGCCGGAAAATACATTTCACTTGTTGTTGAGTGACATTTTTCTTAAATTTTCTAAAAGCATTTTCCAGTAATTTCCACATATTTCACGTGCCATCTGCATGACATGAGGTATATTATATTAGTTCAGGTCAGTCTGAAGGCATGTGGAAAGCACCTGAGACAAAAGTGTTAATGCTGCTTCTCTTGTTTGAATTTAGAAGTGTTGACAAGGTTGCAGAAGGTTGAACATGAGAAGTGGTTGCTGTTGGAGGATATGTAAAGATTATATGTAGACATAAGTGTATATCAGTTGTAATCGATTTAGAAAAGAAAAAGTGAAACTAAAATGGATGTGTTATGAGAGAAGCAATATGTAAGCTTGGAGAATATGTGTTGGACGCCCTGTTACTACTAGAGTCAAAGCACACACGCCGTCGAGTTTATAAACCACCCCACACACAAGTTTCTAATATTAAGCAAGAAAGAGGTTTATAGTGATAGTTTGGCATTTTTCGAAACAATTTTGTTCGCTCCGAAATGTAGGCAACATATTTTGGTATATTAGTAAAAGGTATACCTTTTAGTAACAAATGACATTTCAATATTAATGAAGCAACTGGAATGCTTTATAAGTCATTGTAAAGAAATTTTAATCTTCGCTCCTAAATGTAGGCAAACCCTTACTGCGTCTAAATTATAGACAGCCATAACAACTGGTTACTTTCTCAATACTACACAAGAAAGGAGGTCTTCAGTAAAATTGGAGGACTCTATATTTTATGTCTATATTATGTTATAAATCATTGCAGAGAAAATTCAATCGTCGCTCCTAAATGTAGGCAAAACCTGACAGGGAGTATGTTTATAGGCAACCAATACAACTGGTTACTTTCTCAAAACTGTACAAGATAAAAAGCCTTCAGTAGTAATATTGGGTAACTATTTACATATTTCCAAAATGTTTAATTTCGTTCCGAAATGTTGGGAACATTTATAAATAATAGTATTCGATAGATTTTTCAATTATAAAGCATTTAAGTTGCATAATAAAAACACATTATCATCAAACAAAGTTTTAATTTTTTTTTAATTTCTTAGTTCTTAATATTTTTATGAATTTTTTATAATACTTTATTCCATCTTTTTATAAATTTTTTTAAATTTTTTTATTACTTTTTTGTTATTATTATTATTATTATTTTTTGGTATATTAGTTATTTTATTTTGCTTTTCTTTTTCTTTATTTCTACACATGTTCAATTCAATCTTCCACTTTTATTGCCAATAACTTTTTTTGATTTTTATTATTATTTTTTTTCACTTTCCTTCCATTTCTCCACATGCTTAACATAACCAGCTAATTTTATTAGCACCCCTACATAAACACACAGTCACATGTATGTATATTTATTTTTCCATTTAGTTACCGCCACCTGCCAACATATTTATTTACCTAATTGAATTATGTATGCATTCATAACTTTTCCTCATTATTAAATTAATCTAGCGAAAGTTGCTCACTGTAGATTCATATAATAAACAGACAACCACAAAGTAATAGGAGAATTATCTTTGAATTACTGGCAACAACAAATTTCGCTGCGTGCGGCTAGATAACAATTAATAACTAATTATTGGCATTTTTTGGTGGGCTAAAAATAAAATCTTCACAAGCGAAGCGCTAACGAATTTGCACGCACCGGGAAATATGAGTGTACGCTTTGAACATTTCCCTCAACACGCGGCTAATTGTATTGGCATTTGGCGCCTAATTGTTTTATTTCATTTCAATATATATTTCTGTTCTTTTTTTCGAATGTTGCCATATGTGCAAAAAATTTAAATAGTATACATACATATGTATGCTTACGTACGTGCCCCATGTCTGCTTGTGTGCGCCGTTTGGCTGGTGAGTAATCGCAATTATTCATGCGATCCATTGTTATTGGCATTTAACGGTACAATGTGATTGTGGAATTTAATGGAATACAATTTTTGCTGTTTATTCATTTTTTTTTTAATTTTTTCTGTATTATAATAATATATATTTTTTCACTTTTTTAATATTTTTTTTTTAAGCGTTTAATGTTAAATTTTCAACAGTTTTTCCCACTGTTTGCTATTTTTTTGGTGCTAAACTTCTTTTTAATTTTTTAACTAATTGATTTAATTATTATTTACTTTTTTCATAATTCTTTTTTTATTTATTTTTTATTTTATAATTATTTTTTTTTCATATATGTTTTTTTATTTATTTCTTATATTTTATTCCTGTTCTTAATTTAATTTTACTATTTATTCAAAAAAAACAATTTACTTCAAATATTTTATTTTATTTATTTTGCTTTTAATATTATGAAAATTCTAAATTAATTAATTAATGTTACTTATTTTTTATACTATTTTAATTTTTATATTAATTTTTTAAAGGAATTTAATGAATTCATTCAACTAATCTTTTTATTATAATAATATATATTTTTTCACTTCTGTTATAATTTTTTTTTTAATTTTTTATTATTTCAATTTTTTTTTTATAGTTCTTTATTAATTTTTTCATTCAATTTCATAAATTTTCCTTACTTTTTTATTGTTTTTATTTTTTGTCTTAATTTAACTTATTTTTTATTTTGTAATTTTTTTTATTTCAATTATCTCTTTTTATTATTTTGCTTGGACTGCTATTTTAAATATAATTTTTAATTACTTCTCATTACTTTTTTAATTTTTTTAAACTTAATTTTTTAATTTAATTTCTTATTATTTTAATATTTTTTACATTAGTTTTTTAATTAAATTTAATTAAATAATAAAAATAATTTTTAATTTTTTTTTAATATTTTACATTAATTTTTTATTATTTTTTTCATTTTAATTTCAAATATTCCATTTTCATTACTTCTCTTTTACTGCTATTTTTCTCAACTTAAATATCGTTTTTAATTAATTTTTATAACTTTTTTTACATTTTTTTATTAAATTTTTTTACTCCAATTTTTTAATTTAATTTCTAATATTATTTTAATTTTTTGCATTGATTCTTTTGTTATCACCTTTTTTCTTTTCAATTTCAAATTCTTAAACTTTCCTTACTTTATTTTTTATTTCCCTCCATTTTTCTTGTCTTTCGTTTACATGGCAATTAACTGCGAGTTAATGGATTAACGAAACGCAAATATTTGATTGATTTATTGGCATAAATAAATCGAAATACTTCGGCTAAACGATTAAAATATTTACATTACCAAAAAGGACCAAGATGTACATACATACATACATAGATGTAGGCGTATTTATTTTGCATACCGCCTTTTCTCTGAAAATTTTGCTCAGGTGGGCATTCGTCAAAACAAGTGGGGACCGGTCATAGTTAAAGCATTCAAGTGCTTTGAACCCGCTTAACATAGACGCAGTCACAACACTCATATTTACGATAATTTTGTTAGTCATAAATCAAGCACATACATACATTACATAAATATCCTCCATTGCGCCTGCTGTGCGCTTGTGTAGCTCTTAAACAATGCCATTTGGCGCTACACGGCGTATACTTAATCTTTGTCACGTCGCAAAATCCCTACTGCACATGAATTTACATGCATGACTACTTTCATGGCAAAGTTTGTTTATTTATTTTACAAGTTTATTTCATGATCAAAATATAAATTTACAATAATCGCGTTTATTTTTAATATTTTCTAAAAGCCAAAAATAGTCAGCTATGCATGACAAAAACTACATATATTAACGAATGTAATGCATTTTTGGGTCACGATCACTCATAACATGGTGACTATAAGCAAAATTAATGCACAAACATGCACTAATTGCCTACAAAACAACGAAGTAAAAGTAGTACGAGCGTGTGGAAAACGAAAGTAATTGGCAAATCAATTAAACTACACTACGGCATCTTTGTAGAAATGAAAAATTGAATATTATTCAAGATCAAAGTGAAGGCAGAAATGTATTAAAATATTGATTACACGAAATAGGTGCACATGTGTGCATACATATGTATGTACATATGTATATGTTTGTGGATAAATATGTATGTTTGTATGCAGAAAAGTTCAGTGTTTATAGTGTGTTATATACTCGTACATATATTATATTACTATACGAAAGTTAGATAGATATAAAAAATTGTATAACATAAAAAAAGAAAAAAAAATCTTTTTTAAGCAAAAAAATAAAGGAGAGATTTTGTGAAATTGGATTTTTTATAAGAGATATAATTATATTTAATATTTATTAATATTTATTTTAAATAAAAAATATTTTATTCAACAAAAAATTAAAAAAAAAATTAAGACATTCAAATTTATTAAAATTAAATTCTTTATTTCAGAAACTATAACAAAAAAATATTCTTCAAAATTTTATATAAAAAAATGAAAGATAAAAAACTTTTTTGACAAAATTTTCAAAAAAAAAAATCCTATTAAATTTAAAAAAGAATAAAAGAAAAATTATTTATTTTAACAATATTTACAGAAAACAAACAAAATTAAGGCATTAAAATTTTTAAAACAAAATTAAAAAAAAATATGGATTCAATTGTTCATCAAAAATTTTATATCAAAAGAATTAAAGAAAAATATTTTTATTTTTTCAGAAACAATGTTGTATTAGATTTTTCGTCAAAAAATGTTTTTTGAATGATATCCGTATAAAATTTTATATCAGAAAATGTTAAAGAAAAATATTTTATTTAACAAAAATATTAAGAAAAATTTATTCACTTTTAATTTTTTTTTAATTTGAATTTCTTATCAGAAAACATAAAAATTTTTTTTTTCTAAATAAAAAATTTCAGAAAATATTTTTTTGATTATATTCATAAAAAATGATTTTTTAACAAAATTTTCAATAAAAGAAATCTATTAGATTTTTCATTAAAAATTTTACATCAAGCAAAAAAACTTTTGAAAAGTGTTTTATTTAAACAAAAGAATTTCAAAAACTTAATTTTTTAAAAGTTTATTATTTCAGAAAATTTTTGTATTAGATATTTTTTTTACAAAATTTTATATTAAGAAATTTTGAAAAAAAAAAAATTTCAACAAAATTAAAAAAAAAATCTATAGGTTTTTTCATTAAAAAATTTTATATCAAACAAACAAATTTAAGAAAAATATTTTCTTTAAAAAAAATTTCAAAAAATTAAATTGTTAAAAACTTAAATAAAAATTTAGTTCATGAAACATATAAAATTTAAAAAAAAAAACCTTTATTTCTAAAACGAACAAGTAAATTTAACTTGCTACTCTATGCGTTATCATATAATAAGTCATATTTTATTTAAAAAATTAAAATAAAATAAGCTGAAGACCTTCGATTTGGTCAAATTATAGCATAGCTTCATTTCAGCGCAAATTCAATGACTTGTTTTCATTTAAGCTTAAACAGATATGAATACACACATACAAACTTACATACCCACACTCATAGCATTTTCATTTTTGAAATGAATGTACATAATGTTGCATAATTTTGGTGACAATCAGCTGTCAATAATAATTTCCAATGTCCTTCGCCAAGCACTTTCGCTTTATTATGCGCTAATTACCCGGTCAACAAATGTCAAACTGTATCATAATAACCATATATTAGCATTGGTAATGACCGCTAATGAGTTATGCAGCTATTTTGAAGCAACGTCATAAAAATTCAAAATAGTTTTAGAATTGTTTAAAACCAAGGATGCATAAATTTTTCATAATTGATTTTATAATGTGCCGGAGTGTGTGTGTATGCATATATTTCATGTAATTTGTTGCTTTTTGTATGAACAACAACAACAACCACAAATTGTGTTAATTTTCGACGCTGCTTGGGAATTATTCTTGCATTTTCCAATTTAATGCATTTTCTTTGCGGTAAAATCCCTTATTTGTTGCAGTAATTTGCAACAGGAAATCGACAAATCAAATTAGATTACATGCATTACCTGTCAGCGTGTTGAAAGGTACAAATACATCTGTTACAAGCGGCGCTGCTGGAGATGCCACATCAAAAATTGAATTCATTGCAGAAGCGGAGGCATACTTACAAGTACGTGTATGAGTACGTATGTATGTATGTGTGTGTGAATAGGTATGTCTGTATAGATGTGTTAATATGTCTGTCTGTATGTTTGTATATTTGTGTGTAAGTATATGTTCTCACTCGCCTTAACGTATGGCTTTACAGTAATATTTACGATTGCCTTATTTAATATTGATTTGTCGAAAACACAACACACACTGACCCGCCCACTTCTCGACGTAAGCACATAGCTATTAATTTATAAAAAAATATGCACACATACATTCGTACATACATGCATACATATGTATATATTACAAACAAATGTTTATTGCACGCTCTATGTGCGCTGAGCGTTGTAAACAACAGAACATGCCTGTAATCAAATATACTATACATATGTTTTACATATGTGTGTATGTTTGTATGTATCTAAGCACACTGCTATAATTGCCCGCTGTTAGTTTCAACAAACTATTCCTGTACGAATTTTGGAAATGCTGCAGTTGTTGGCGCCTATAAATACACCGTATTTAGATGATACATAAAATGCGTATTTACAGTTGTTGGGTGTTGAAATGTTGCATATGTAAGTTTAGACGCTGCATGTGCAAGAATTATGCGAATTTGCGATTTGTGCTCATAGACTAGATTTTCAAATACAAAATCAGAGTTATTAATAAAGTCAAAATACTCATAAATATTACAAGAACAAACGTTTACTTTAGATAAACTATAATACCCCATACAGTGGTATTTCTTTTAGCCTAAAATGATAAAAAAATATTATTATTCTAATTTTAGTCCGTAAATTTATATGAAGGCTATAAGCTATAGTAGTCCGATCTGAACAATTTCTTCGCTGATTGTACTGTTGCCCTGGACAATTAGCTATGCCAAATTTCGTGAAGATGACTTGTCAAATAAAAAAGTTTTCCATATAAGGGCTCGATCTTGATCGTTAAGTTGGTATGGCAGCAAGACGCAACAGTGGTTCGATAGCGAGGTTTCCGTCAAATTACCAGCTTCTTGGACATGTGCAAAATTTCTTTTAGATATCTCAAAAACTGAGCGATTTAAATGTAATAAATGCCGTTCTGTGTATAAAAAATATTTGTTAATAAATAGTAAAAACAAAACTTTTAAGACTAAAATGTCATTTTTCTAGCAATTAACATTTTATACCTTGACTATTACTTAAGCCGCACACTTCTAAGGCTTAAGTTGATTTTTATATACATACTATACATAGATACTCATAGAAAATCATTAGTGCTCTCTTTCTTGACTACAAAATGTGTCAACATTGACCTTCAAAGAAGAAATCAGCTGATCAACAAATACGTACACAGGAAATAATCAGCTGACTATTCAATATAGCTATATGAACCATCAGCTGATGATCAGTTCATGACAGTGAGCATAGCTGCATAGGTTTGCCTTTTATATTACGGGATTAGCGAACAAAAAACAAATTAAGCTCTATTTACTTTTGCATGCTCTCTGCTCACTGCTCTCTACTCTGTTTGATGTATCTCTAAAAGATGGGGTTTGAACACATCAACCACCTTAGGTGTCAAAAAATGAGCTGACCTCTTAGTTTATAATTCACGTATGGGTATCAAAAGAATTTATTCAGTTCCATATTGACCTGATTTGGAAGATGACTTATCAAATCGATGCTTAGAATGCACAAAAGTGCAGTTGTTTCAGTCGATGTGTGAGAGATTATCGTGATGAAAGGTGAACCGTCTTCGGTGGTTACTTTTCTGATTTCTGGAAAAACAACTGGCAAACGAATGGTTGTATACCACCTAGAATTTACTGTTCTGCATTCTTCCAGTGGAGGGATTAAGACTTGGAAAGTTTTTCAAAAGAAACAGGCAACCATTTGCTTGGAAGTGCTACGAGCGCTAAAAACTTTTGTTGGATTCGGTTCATCTTGAAACGCCCATATAGTCGACTGCTGTTTACTTTCGATTCATCACCTTTCACGATGTCATAGACGTGTTTCGAGGCCCCGCTTTTGCATTTTGTTAATACTCCTCTTAACCAATCTACACGAGACTTTTTTTGGGCGAAAGACAAATTGTATGGGATTCAACTTGAACAAATTTTTTTTACATTCAAATGCTTATGTAATATTGAATGTCTGCTAGTGGCCAGAGTTGTCTCAATCTCACGTTAGGTCATGTAACGATTCTGCAACATCATTTTGTGCGCAGCATCAATAGTTTCCGGAACAGTAACTGATTTTGGATGACCTTCATGAAATTCCTTCAAGAGTAATCTACCACACCATTAATAACCATTGGTCTTTGATGAACCTTCATCGTCAAAAATTGAATTAAATTCATTTAAGCACTCTTAATGAGTTTATGCGCGTCAAAACTTGTAAAAAATAATTGCGCGAAAATGTTCGCGATTTATATCCAATATTTTGGTCGAGCGGAATATTTTAAGTTACTGTAACAACACTAATAGCACTCGTATGTCAAAACCTTCTAAGTAAGCATACCATCAAAAATGTCAAACTATACGATAAAATTGTGAGAAATGAAAGGCAACCGGCATAATGCCTTCTAAGAATATCAGAGCTGTTGAATATAATATTATAATTTTATACTAGCGTATATTCTTCAATCTAAAATCATTTTTCTTCTCGTCATTCGCTCACTCAGAATGTTTTTGTGTAAAACATTTTATGAAATTATATACAAGTATAAGTACTCCATTTCGATCTAATACCTTTTACCATCTTTCGGGCAAGAGATTGATTCCAATTTATATTTTCATATTCCATGAATTTAAAAAAAAAACTGTTTTTTACCGGAGAAAACCCATGAAGCCCCTAAATGCTGAGCTATTATGTGTTCTAATTTAGTTCGTTTTTAAGAAAATCAAGCGGAATAATATGTTGACTTAACTCAAATTGACCTATAACAACATTTATTAAAATTCCCCACATTTTTCCAAAAATGTATGTTAGCAAATGCTACAACTCAATTGTCAACTGACAACTTTTACAAACTAATTATTTCATCATTTTGCCCAGAATATATCAATTTTTCCGAAATGCAGCAAATATAGTATCAAATACGTCAATTATTGACGCAAATCAACAAAGGAAAGAAATCAACAATTACCAAAAAAAAAAGCAAAAATTAAAACATATTTATCAAAACCAAATCACCGCCATTTGTTTACAAATAATTTATCTGGTTATGTAGTATACACAGGTAAAAATAGTAGCGATCAATTAATTGTTGCCGAATTAGGAAGAGAATAGTAGACTGTATAATTATGGATAATAAATAATGCTAAAAAAAATTTAGACACTTTGATTAAAATAAAAGGAAATTAAAAGAAAAATTACAAGAATTAAAAATTATAAAAAAAATCTGGAAAAATTAACAAAGAAAATCGCTCTAATTTTAGCAAAATTGATTTCTTTGTAGTATTTAAATATTTTTTTCGATTTCTGTATTTATACCATTCATTTTAATAAAAGCATTTTTATAAACTAAATATCGAGTATTATATACGCCACGAAACGTGAGTACCTAGAAGGAAAAGTAGGATACCCTGCAAAGTATTATATATACATATATAGATGACCAGCGTGGCAAGCTGAGTGGAGTTGGCTATGTCCCTCCGTCACTACATGGGAAATAATTGCTCAATTTTTGAGTTATCGATCTGAAATTTTGCACACGTTCTTTCCTCCACAAGAAGCTGTTTATTTGTCAAAATCTCGCTGATATCGGACCACTGTAGCATATGGCTGTCACACAAACTGAACGATCAAAATCAAGTTCTGTCATATAAACTCACCAATCAAAATCAAATTTTTATATGGAAACTTTAGTATGTTTAAAGGTTGCTGTGTTACCGAAATTAACTTTTTTTATTTAGTTTGAATTTTTTTTTAATTTTCTAGTTGAATTATTCTTTTAATTTTCCCGTTTTTTAGTTTCAAAATCATTTAACAACTTTAAAGATAAATAAAACATTTTCTCATCAAAAGACTTTCTGTCGTTTTTATTACCCGATTAATTGGCGCGTGCCTTAGTTGCTTGACTGTTTATTTGAAAACTAAAAATATTCAAGACAAAAAAAATATACACATTGCCATAAAAAACTAACGAACTTATAGACACCGAGTGTGCTTGTAGGAAATAGTATAGAATTATATGGGGTATTCCATACCAAATCGACCACTTTTGAACCCGACCCCTTTAGATTTTGCTGAAACTTATTTATCTTTTTCTACCCTTTGAAAAACATTTTTGAGAATTTTTTCAAACTTCAAAAAAGTTATGAAGTTTTCAAAAAAAAATTGTTTTTTTTTATTTTCAAATAGCCATAACTTTTGTAGAAATTGTCTTTTGGGGACCTTTTTTTAAAATTTTTTTTGAATGTACCTTTCGAAAAAATACACGAAAAAAATTTAAGACGATAAATTATATAAAATAATCGGTTTTTTAAGTAAAATCGTCATTTTTGGGAAGTTCGCCATTTTTTTTCCTCAAAAAAAACTTCAAATACTTTGACAACTATCCCTGCTAATGCCGGAGTGGGTCGTTTTTTTTATATTTTTTTTATTTATTTAAAAAAAAATTGTCAAATTTTCAAAAATGAAAAAAATTTTTTTCCGTAAATTTTATTTCTATCATATAAAAAATATAATTTAACAATTTTATGATATAATATTCTCAATTTATAGACTTAAGGGAAAAATAGTTTAAGGGCGACTGAAGTCTGGAAAAGGAGGGAAAACATAATTTAAGGGCGATCTGAGATCTAGAAAAGGAAGAAAAGGTGAGTCTCTAACCTCAAAATTAACTTCAAATAACCAGACTTTTGGGTTTTTTTAATTTACGTACAAAAATTATGATATTGAAATAACTCTAAAAAATTCTACAAATTATAGCTAAAGGCTAAAAATTTATTGTGGCTTGTAAACAAAGCAATCGATTAACTTGGATTATGTCAAAAATCTTAAAAAAGTTAGCAGCTTCGGCAAAATTTTCTGCACGAATTTCAGTGCTTCAAAATAACGATTGAACAATTTTTTTTCAGAAAAGTTATTGAATATTTTCACGGCATTATAAACTCAAAAAACATATTTCAATTACCAAGTTTACAACGGCACTTAATTTCCAAAAATCTCTGCTGGGTATTAACCCACAAATATTGAAAATCATGTGACACTCCTCTCATAGCGATTGTAAATCACCAATGATTGACATATTTTTCACCTTAGTCGCACACGTGTCGAACAAATTAGCCACAAAAATATTTAGTCAAAATACTATAAAATATAAGTTAACGAAATCTTAAATTATTAATAATTAAAAAAAATCGCTGTCTCGCCCACTTAAAATGAAAGGAAAACACACATGCGCTTTTAATCGTCAAATATTCAACGCTAATTCCACTTTATAGCATTATGCAGCGTATTTATTAGGCATTATAGATGATTGAAGAATTCAGCTAATTTAACGGTAGAGCGAAAAGAAAGCAAAATAAATGCTGTAATTAAATTATATTTAAATGCTACATTTCGTACAAATCAGCATGTGAAATCTTGTACACGCTAGCTTGAGAATTTATTTTTAAAACACAAATTTAATTGAGTTTGAAAGTGGATTTCCTTTTATTACTCGACATATAGTATGTATTATGTATGAATAAATGTGGCTTTTGGTTTCAGGGGTAGTGAGAACCGTACAAGGTAAAGCTTCCATATAAAAACTTGATTTTGGTCGGTAAGATTGTATGGTACCTATATGCTATAATGGACCGATTTGAACAATATATGCAGAGATTATTATGTTGCCTTAGAAATTAATCTATGCCAAATTCAGTGAGAAAGTCACATCAAAAAAAGGGTTTCCATACAAGCATTTGATTTCAATCGGGCAGTTTGTATGGAGGCTATGTGCCACAATGATTCGATTTCGGTAGTTTCGATACAAATGAGCAGCTACTCGAGTCGAAAAGGATCTGTAAAAATTTCAAATCGATATCTCAAAAATTGAGTGACTGGATCGCGTATATATTGGCAGATAATCAAACTGTAATGGCCAAATCAACGCAGCTCATCATGCTCATAATTTACATATATTATATCCTCACAGTGTCTCCAGAGCCTCTTTCTGGGTGTCACAAGCTTCGTGGAAAACTTTATACAGCAACAAAGACTATTTGCAACTAATTTCATTGAAACTTCATTTAAACGTCAGTTACTACAATCGATTGCGCTTATCGATAAATGCTTATACAGTGTTCACACGTTCTACAGCTTAAAACATGCAATATTTTAATGCAAGAGTAGAAAAAAATAGTTTATAATAATTAATGCAACTAACAACTGGGTGAATAATGCAGAGAATTCTTATTCAAAATATAAATTTCACCGCACGCCATCAATCTAACGGTTGCGTAAAAAATTATTTTTAGATTTTCCAATTTTTTCCAAAAAAAAATTTTTTCTCATGAAAAAAATTCCCAAAAAATTATAAAAAAATTCGATCATCGATTAGTCATCTCATCGCATAGCAGCTAATCAAATGTTAAACATATGAAAATAAGCTAAATATGTTGATTACAAATAAACAGCAGCTGAATGATAAACTGCTTCGAAAACAAAATAGACAGGCGGGCGGCAGTGTGGACTAATGAAAAATACTAAAAAAATTAGATACACCCACGCAACAAGTAGGTATTAAGTATAAAACAACGTCATAATAGAAAACCTATATGTAGTAATGATTAGCAATAATATACAACAACAATAATGAATGCTGACTGTTTGCTAATTATTTGCGCTATGGAGCAACTAGACCTTTCGCACAAGACCAACGGTGAGAAAAACGAATGAAATTTAAATACGAAATATACAATGTGTGTAATAAACATTTACAATATTTATTGCGTGGCTTGAATTTTGATTTTGATGTTTTTGATTGTTTTTTTTTTTTTTTTTTTTTTGTAGCGAAATTCTGAGAACTGGAGGTTGGATGTGAAGCGACAACCAGAGAAAACTTGTCGGACATATGTGCTACAGATTTACATTTGTATGTTTATGCAGAAGTGTGGCAAAAATTTGGAAAACAGTGGGAAAAGGCGCAAAAAAAATTAAAGAGACTAAAAAAAAATTGTTAAAGAAATAAAACAACATAAAAAAATGTTTAAAATAAAAAAAACATTAAATAAAATAAAATTAAAAAAATCAAAATAAACAAACAAGATAATTAAAATATACAAATATGTTTCATCTTAAGCCTGAAACAAAGTATTTAAAATAATATCAATATACAAATGTTTTGCGGCTTAAGTCCAGACGAAAAGACAAGCAAATCTACGGATGCTTGATGATGATGGATGGAATTTTTACCTTTACTTTCTACAAAGCTGCCAAAATGGCAAGCAATATTTAGCAGAAAGGTATAAAATGTATGTATATATGTATATGTCTTTTAATCTAAACTGGGCTGAATTGGCGAATCCAACGTCGGAGACCGACGTACATCTGTATATACGCAAAGGCATAGTCATACTCTTCTTCTTCTTTACTGGCGTAGACACCGCTTACGCGATTATAGCCGAGTCAACAACAGCGCGCCAGTCGTTTCTTCTCTTCGCTACGTGGCGCCAATTGGATATTCCAAGCGAGGCCAGGTCCTTCTCTACTTGGTCCTTCCAACGGAGTGGAGGTCTTCCTCTTCCTCTGCTTCCCGCGGCGGGTACTGCGTCGAATACTTTCAGAGCTGGAGTGTTTTCATCCATCCGGACAACATGACCTAGCCAGCGTAGCCGCTGTCTTTCAATTGAACTATGTCAATGTCGTCGTACGTCTCGTACAGCTCATCGTTCCATCGAATGCGATATTCGCCGTGGCCAACACGCAAAGGACCATAAATCTTTCGCAGAACCTTTCTCTCGAAAACTCATAGTCATACAGTTTTTGATATTCTGGACTTTTTATAGGTCATTAAGAAGTTGCTCATTTGTCGGTACCGCTGATATCAGATCATTTTAGCATATAGTTGCCATACTATCGGAAACAAGTGCTTGTATGGAAAACTCTCTAATTTGAAGAGATATTTTCACAACATTTGGTATAATTTATTCTCTGGAGCAATAGTACAATTTCCGAAATAATTGTTCAGATCGGATCACTATAGCATACAGCTGTCATACAAACTGAAATATCGGAAACAGGAATTTGTATGTAAAACTCTCTCATTTGAAGAGATATTTTCACGAAATTTTGTAAAGATTATTTTCTGAAGCAATAATGCACTTTCCGAAGAAATTGTTCAATTCGGATCACTATAGGATATAGCTGTCAAACAAACTGAACGAACAGAATCAAGTTCTTGTAAGGAAGCTTTTGCATTTGTATAGAGCATTGTAGCTTCAGTGCAACCATTAACGCTTTTTCTTGTTTTATTTTGTTTGTAAATTAAAAACTTTACTTCCAGAGTACTCTCTTAAAGTTCTATTTAAAACTCATTGTCTGCTTAAGGGGGTATTCTACTCTAGAAATAAAATTTTGGGCAGGCTTTTTGAATTTTATTTAAAAACAAAAACCAAAAATATTTTTACTATACATTTTTTTATGGTATTTTTATTAATATCTTAAGAATACAGAAAAAAAATTTTACAAAAAAATATTAAAAATTAAAATAATTAGAGGGGGGGAGAGGGGTGTAAAAAAAAATGGCGCATCCTGGTGACATTGATCCTGACTCTCCTGGAGGTCTGAAAAAAAAAATCAAAAGAAATTATTACTCAGTTAGGATGCTGTTATAGTCCGGAAACACGAAAAAAAATTTTTTGAAAAATGGCGACTGCCTGAAAATAAAAATCATTTTTTACGCTTTTTTTTTGAAATTCCTGAATTTTTTTTAATATTAAAAACAAAAATTTTGACACGATGCTGGTAGGAACGATAAAGGATTAATTTAAAAAGGTTCCCACAAAACTTCAAGTAAATCGGTTGTAAAGAACTTGAGATAATGTGGAAAAAACTAGTTTCGAAAAAAAACGCGTTTAAAGTTTAGGAAACAATTCTAGTGAACACGGACGCCAACTCACAACATCGGCTGTATCTCCGAAAATAAGTCGAATTTTGAAAAATCATATCAAAAAGTCATATTTTTGAAAGTCTAAACTTTAAATTTATGAAAAAAGATCGAATTTTTCAAAATTCTAGAATAGAATACCCCCTTAAGCTATACCCACACACAAATAATATTATTGCACTTCAAATGTCCAAATCCGATTTATTCTAATTGACTAATACTGTCAATTTCGCGTGTCGCACATGCAACCACCAGCGTTCATACAAATTATTAATTTCATATTTATTTCATATATTTTTACCCACCTCAATTACATGTCAATTTAATGTCGGCAATTACGAATGCCTAGTCACATTTGGCAATGCGGCAGCGCTGCCAATCACAGCAATCAGCGGGCGCTGCCAGCGTCATAGCGGCAAAATTCGCAAAATTCGATCAAAAATTGCCAAACCCAGAACTAATACATAATGGTAGAGAGCAACACGGATTATACGTGCAATATAGCGCAACGGAGAACACGCCCACTAACCGAAGGCTATTGACAAAATCAGCTATACTAAATACTTTTTATATAAGATTTTTTGATTTTTTGATTTTTTTTCGCATCACTGCCACTGTAAATTTACGAGCGCGACAGTTTTGCTGCTGAGTTGGCAAAAACTCGTGATATTTTGTTGAATGTGGACTCATAACGGTAGTCAACTGTCCAAAAGTCTTGACACTCAGGCGCATAGCATACACTTGTCTTCTCAACAAATGCGTAGAAAAGAAAAATATTTTTATTTTGCTTAAAAATTGAAAACCGGCGGGGAGAGCGGTAAGGGAAAGGTTGTTTATTTACATACATATATGATGTGCGAAAATGTATGTATGGAAAAGTATAGTATTATATATCTCTGTACATATGTATTTTACTACTTTTCAGCTTCATTATCATTATTTATTTTTTACACGCCCACGAAGTTTGAAATATTGTTTTTCTTTTTGCAGTCGATAGGTTTGGCTGTTTGGCATTAGAGAGTAATAAAAAAAGCGAAATATTTGAAAACAAAAAACAGGTGAGAACAAAAATCAAATACAAACAGAAAAACAAGAAAGCAAAAACAAAATTTAGTATTTGTAAAAAAAAAAATATGTGAACTTTTGTTATACAATAAGTTTATATTATATTTTTAAATATATTTTCTTCTATTATCAAATAGTGGAATTTTTTGGACAGAAATATGTTTTAAAACTTTTTAAATATTCCGAAAATATTTTTATATATTTTATTGTTACTTATACCATATAAATATTATCATTATATTATTAAATCTTTTTTTGTAAATTTTTATTATTATTTTAATTATTTTTTAGTGCAATTTAATTTTGTTTATTTTATTTTATTTTATTTTATTTTATTTTATTTTATTTTATTTTATTTTATTTTATTTTATTTTATTTTATTTTATTTTATTTTATTTTATTTTATTTTATTTTATTTTATTTTATTTTATTTTATTTTATTTTATTTTATTTCATTTTATTTTTTGTTTTTTTTTATAAATTATTTTTTTTTTACTGCACGGATCATATCGTTAATGCACTCTTCCCACACACGAAAAAAGGACTAGTGATCCAGAACAGACTCCATGATTTCCACAAATATCCAAGTTTACTCTCGAAAAGCTGCAACAAACCACCCTGCCCGGAGGGGTACCTAGCAGAAATCTTGGAAATAATCGCTGCAGAGCGACCGGCAGTACTATTGAACATGTACAACGCCTGCCTCTAAGCCGGAATATTCTCTGAACCCTGGAGAAAGCAACGGCTGGTGCTAATTAGTAAGAAGAGGAAGATCCCAACTTGCCATCAGCATACAAAGCTTAAGGACTTTCATAGTCATGGAGGCATAAATATAAAAGAATAGTGTTGCTGGCGACTTTAGATATCCGAAACGCCTTCAACAGCTCTTGGATATTATCGACGCTCTCGAAAAAAGCTTTAAAATCCTCGACTACTCAGAGCTATGGTGCGGAGCTATCTTAGTAACAGAAAACTGCTGTACCAAACTAGAGAGGGATCACGACAAATAGCGGTTACATCAGGAGCAACACATGTATCTACGTATTCTAGGCCCAGAAACTCGAAATGCCAGACGAATCGTATTTTATTGGCTACGCTGATGACATTGCAGCAGTAATCACAGCAAGTGATACAGAGGAAGCGCAAAGAAAGCTGAACCTGGTCATGAATGGACGCAGGCATGGTCGACTCACACAACTTCGCTCAGAGATACATCCGTCTACCGAACAGTGTCAGGCGATACAATATTAGTGATAAGCGGTAATGCCCCAATTGACCATCAGCCACACGAAAGGAAAAAACTATGAAATCTAAAAAAATGTAACAGCAAAAGCCCAATTGACCGAATAAAAAATAATATCAAGAAATTCGCAGCAATCCTTCCACACACCAAAAAGTGGGATCTGGAAACAGGTGCGCAGATGCAAGTCTCTCAGTGAGAAAAAATATACTGATTTTATATATTAAACATTTCAACAACTATAAATTATATTATAAATTTGTTATAAATTTTTCTATTGCAATTTATTCATTAAAATTTTTAATTATTTTATTTTTTATTATATATTTTGTTTATTTTCATGTGCAAGTTTTTTCCAATATTTTATTTAATTGTTTTTTAATTCCTATTTAATTAATTTTTTTTAGTTCTTTTTTAAACTAGTTTGTTTTCTGTATTATTTTTTTAAATTTTTTAATTTATTTATTTTTTTTTTGTAATAATTTTAATAATAATTGTCTGCATTAATGCAATTTTTTTATTATTTTTATTTTATTAATTTATTTTTTATTTTTTTCAACTAAATTTCTTTAATTAATTTTCCGTTACTTTATTCATTTTTATTTTATTATATATTTTATTATTTTTTATATTTTATTTAAGTTTATATAATTTAATTTTTAAATTAATTAAATTAAATTAATTAATTAAAAAATAAAAATAAATTAATAAAATAATTTAGTTAATCAGATTAATTTTTAATTATTTTTTTAAGTAAATATTTCATTTTTTATCTTCAAAAAAATATTTCAATTTTTTTTGTTTTTTTTTATTATTTTTTAATACTTTGTTTAATAATTTTTATTATCCTGCATTTTTCACATTTCATATTTTTCAACGCTACTGCAATCTCATGCATAAAATACAATAAGCACATACATATGTATAGGTTTATTGCATATAGCGCTATGCAAATTAGCATTTTTTAAATCAAATACATATCATTTGTGTTGTTGTTGTTGTTCGCAGTTGTGCGACAATCAGCCCACGCATTCACGCTTTCACTTTTTTCGCAATTTATTTTATTTATTTTTAAATTATGTATATATCTTGAGCCAACAACCGACTTGGCGAACCCATTGGCCTACCTAACGACCGTCTTGGGCAGACGACGCAAGTACGGACAGCGGCAGGGACCAACAACCCTGGCAGAGACAAATGAATATTTTTAAAAATACGCAGGCACGGTGATAAGCTGGCAGGAGTAGAGGGCGAACGGCGCATATCAATGTGCGTGCAATTTAATTTTAAATAAACCTAGACTAAGTATTTATAGGCGTTGAACTTCAATAAATAGTAGTGAAGTGTAAGATTTATATATACCATATTTTCATATTTAAAAAAATTACAAAACTTAAAATTTTATATATTTTTAAAGCTAATAAAGGCTTTAACGCGCAATTTCTTTTAAAGAAAAATTTATTATGGAGTTCATCATTAAACGCATCAAAAGTCAGTTGACGCCAATAAAGCAGCGTAAGTAAGCCGCAGACATATTAAAGAGTTGGCGACTTCGCCGCACATTGCCGGCCGTTTAAGTGCTACATTTTTCACTTTTTCTCAAGTGTTATATTCTTTTTTATATGTATTCAAATGTTTTTTTTGCTTTGTTTCGCTTTGTTCTGATTTTTTGTATTTTTCGCTTCTTTTATTGTGATTTTACGCTTATTTTTGTTTGTCAAAGGCTATCATGTGCGTCACAAGTGGCCCATTAAAATCACATTGCATTACAGAAATTGCGTTGTTTTGTTTGCTTTTCTTTTTTTCTCTCATTTATACGTGTATTTTTTCGATTTAGTTGGTTTATGTATGTAATATAATGTTGACATTTTTTGACACTTTTACAATTTACAAGTCAAATTTTTATAATACCAAATAGCGAGCACAGTTTGAAAATTCTTCAAAGCGCGAGATAAACATTTTGTTGTAATATTTTTTTGCAGTTTTTTTTTCATACTGACGTCAAAGTAGTAAGAAATATGTTAAAGTAGATAATAAATTATGCTTGGTAATTTACTAGACACCGTGCATGCGGTTATTGGCCGATTTTCTTTTTAATGATCGTTTGAAGGCTATGCGCACTCGGCGGGTGCAGCAGTCGCAGCAAGCCATTGAAAATGTACACTCAATATTGGTGCATATGTATGGCCCATTTGGAACATAGTTTATATCCCATAACTATTTAAAATTATGTCCATTTAACTACACAGCAAAAAGTTACTCATACGCCGCGGTGCGCAGGTGCACTGAGTTTTAACAGCGGAAGATTAATAACAAAAAATTTTTAATTTTTGTAATAAATGAATTATATAATTAGTTTTAATTATCAAAAAATTTATAATTTATCCAAAAACGGAAATGGTAATAATCGATCGGCTTTTGATATCAATATTTCCCAAAGGAAAATATTGCTGTCCTAACTATAACTTTGTTTGAAATGCGTTACATTTTTAAAATTCTGCTTTGCAATGAAAATTAGTCTATGGAAAAAAGAATGACATATTCAATGAAATATATTTCTTTATGAATACTCATTTTGATTCAATTAGATAGGGCTGTTTTGTTAAACCAGCTGCTTCTGCATGCGAAAATATTCAAAATATTAATGTCCCGTTTTTGTGAAAATTTTTATGATTTTGAGCTCTTTTATTTTCGGTAATATTCGATAATTAAATTTTTGGAGTATAAAAAATGCGAAACAGCTGATTTTTATTATGAGTGTGAGCGCTAATATCAAATTCGTGATTTGTGTGCTAATGACATAAATCCTGAGTGACGTTTCACAATTGAAAAAAAAAAAACAACATAATAACAAGAATTCAACAAAAATATGGATTCAAAAAATAAAAAATGACAATTACCAAACTGAGCTCTTCTAAAAAAATATTCTTAGAATATTATTAAATTATATAAAAAAAATAATACTATTTAAAAGAAATCTGGAAAAATATCAATTTCGAATTTGAAGCAAAATTCTAATATATTTCAATATTTTTCATTCGAATTTGAAAACTATAATAATTCCCAAAAAATATTGTAACAAAATTACTAAATTCGAATCTGGAAAACAATGTATTTTGAAAACAAAAATTATTAAAAATAAATTACTTCAAAAAAATTATTTTCACAAAAAAAAATTTAATTAAAATAATAATAATTTTGAAGCAACAAACCCTCTCTAAAAAGTTATTAAAAAACTATTTTAGAACATAACATTACATTGAATTAAATTTTAAAATAAAAATTTTTTTCTAAAACAGAGCTTAAAACAAAATTTCATTCGAATTTAAAAGACATGATAATTCTTAAAAGTATTCTAAAAAGAATTATTAAATTCGATTCTGTAAAAAAATGTATTCTCAAAAAAAAAATTCATTTAAAAAAAAAACAAATTATTAAAATTGAACTTAAAAAAATAATAATTCTGAAACAACAAAGTTTTACTAAAAAAAAATATTAAAAGACTATTTTGGAATACATCGAATTCCTCCGAAGTTTTAGAAACCAAAATCAACTTGTTGCCGCTTTCAAGTCTCCACAAAAAAATAATAAATTCAATTCGAAAAAATTATCAAGTTCGAATTTGAGAAAAAAAAACTCAAAAAACAAAACTTTTTATAGCAACAAAATGTCAAAAAAAGTCAAAAAAATTATCAAATTTCAATTTGGAAAATAATTCTCAGAAAAAAAATTATTAACAACGATTTTGAAAAAAACGTGTAATTCTCCAAACAAACTTTTTTAAAAGCCCAAGTCGAAAGGGAAAATAATTTGGAAGAGAAAACAAAGCTTTTTTCAAAACTAATAATTTAAAAACCAACAAGGTTTTTCTCAAAAACAAATTATTAAAAAAACAAAATCTCAAAACCTTATTAAATTCGATTCTTAAAAAAGATCTAATTCTCAAAAAGAAATTATTGTTATAAAAAAACATCAAATTCGAATTTAAAAAAGCTTAAAACACAAAGTTTTCTCAAAAAGAAAAATTTCAAACAAAATATTAAACTCCAATTTGAAAAATATTAAAAAAAAATAACATTGATTCTAAAAAATACATATATATAATTCTCAAACGGAACTGTTTTGAAAAAAAAATAAAAAGAACTGTTTCGAAAAATATTTAAATTTGAACTTTAAAAGAAAAATGTATCAAAAAAGCTCTCTGCAAAAACATAAATGTGAGAAAATCAAAATACCTAACCGCACTAAATATACTAAACTTTTATTAACCAAATTAACTTATTGTCGCTTTCAAGTCTCAAAACTATCCAATAAACTACAAATAAGCTGCATAATGCACATTAAAACAGCATAAATGTCAACAACCACACAGACTAGTATTTTTCCTTAAATATTCGTTAAATATGCACACAAATAATGTCAGATTTCCATGTCTGGCACAGCAAAAAATTCCAATAAATTACAAAAACTGTGTGCGTCGCTCACCTTTCATGCGTTTCACATAAGCCAACGTCTTCTCAATGTTCTTCAACAGCAGCCACTGCATTTTTACTAAGTGTGTATGTGAGTGCGCTGCTACCAAATTCCGAGTGCGACACTCCCGCTTCCGCAACAACAATGTAAGCCGCTTTAATGGCACTTTTATTGTGCGCAATATTTCGTCCCGCCACAAGTGTCTTTTCACGGTTATTTACAACACCGTAGACGACGACATAAAACAGTCAAATGAAGAAACTATGCGCGCACACACACATACACACGTGCACGCGCGATAATTAGGCAATTGAATATGAAATATGCGCTTAATAAAAACTTTTAATGCCGCATTTAATAATAATACCAGCAAAGTAAATAATTTCAATAAATTTACTAGCGCTCACAAAAGTTTTGTTTGTATGTGATACAAGTTGTGTATGTCTAGGTGTGTGTGTTAGCGGAAAACAGGAATGAGCGCAGTGCCTGACAGCACACACGCCAAGCGTTCGCTGTTGACCACAGCAACAAGAGGTGACGGAAAATTGCCGATGCAATCAGCCGTGCAACAGGAACTACACGAACGTGACAGCGACCGCAAACAACAAGAACAACAGCTAACACGCGCCCACGCATGCACGCAACCACTTGAGGCCAACGAGAGTTTTTGCTACACTTTTCTTTATTATTATAATTTTTTTTTTTAATGTGCACCATTCACTCCATGTGTACCGATGCTTGATTTGCAACGCGCCACTTGACATTGAACACAACTAAAGAACAACAATAAATATGCTGCTTGTTGAATGAATTGCAAATGAAAATCGCAAACAAATTGCACGGCACTAAAAGCGTTAACAAAACGGTAGACGAATGAGTGCGGCGGACCAGCTAGCGAACACACGAGGAGCTTGCCGTGTACACTACTGCAGCGCAAGCACTTTCGATGAGGACTGTGACGAGGATAATAGCCAGACTGTGGCTGAAGCACATGCCAATGCAGCAAGGAAGTGCCACACAATTTCACATATACATACATATAACAACAGTTAACAGCCTAGCCGAGTAGAAATATGCGCTAGTGTTGGTTTTTACACACACACCCAGACAAATATATAGACATCTATACAGCAGCATAGTAGCGGGTGTGCCGTAAGCGCGCCACTGGCACACAAAGTCAACCCACGCCGTTGTGTATTAAGGATTTGTTAACAACAACAACAAATACAACTAAATCAAGTACAAAAAAAGTTTCAAAGTAAGCAGCGCTGCCAACGATTACAATCAGCCACAGGTAATACAAAATTAAGGCACACCGAAGTGGTAAAATGTAATCTGCTGCTGACGTCGGCGCCACAGGCGCCACTCGGTGTGACGAAAATACATTCATAAAGAAATTCGTACAAGTGTGTGTGTGTGTTTGTATGTAAGTATGTCACTAAACGGGAGCAGTCATTCGTTTGGAAGCGTACTCCCATTGACGTCATCACTATGATGACACACTTGCAGCAGTGGCACACAAGCAAAGACAAAAACAAAAAAGTACAATAACTTCGGCTGCAACGAGGCTATAATACCCTTCACAGTTGCGTTTTTATAGCAGAAAATTGTATAGAAATAGGATTAATTTGATTTTTTTTCGAACAGTTTGTATGACAGCTATATGCTATAGTAAACCGATCTGAACGATTTATTCGGAGTAGATTGTAGTCTTAATTTAAAAAATGAGTCTGTGCCAAATTTCATGCAGATATCTTGAGAAATAAAAAAGTTTTCTATACAAAAAACTTGATTTTTTCCGTCAGTTTGTATGGCAGCTATATGCTATAGTGGTCTGATCTGAACAATTTATGCGATGTTTTTAGCTTTGACTTAAATAATATTCTGTGCCAAATTTCGTGTAGATATCTTTTCAAATAAAGAAGTTTTCGACACAAGAACTAGATTTTTTCCGTCAGTTTGTATGGCAGCTATATGCTATAGTGGCACGATCTAAACAATTTCTTCGGAGTATGTAGCATTATCTTATAGAATAATGGGTACTGAATTTCAACCAGATATCTTTTTAAATAAAAAAGTTTTCCATACAAGCACTTGAATTTTATCGGTCAGTTTGTACGACGGCTATATGCAATTGTGGTCCGATATCGACGTTTCCGACAAATGAGTAACTTCTTAGTGAGAAAAGTATATCTGCCAAATTTCGGTTGGATATCTCCAAAACTGTGGCACAAACTTCGTAGCAAACTTAGGATACCCCGTACAGGGCATAATGAAGCGCTACAACAAATCAGCAACAACCAAACACACATAGTCACACGCGAACCATTTACACGTACAAGTGGTTATTTGCGGATAGGCGCATTATTTTCTTGTTTGTTGCGTTGTTGCTATAAGCTCGGTTGTCCTTTTTTCGCTTTTGCTTCCGTTCGTCGTTTTATGTAGATTTCAACGCTTGTGTTGCGCTTTTTTCCTCCGGATTTGCCTTTATCGTGGGTGACGCTTGGTGCCAGGCCCGCATGCTTTTTCGGCGCGCAGTGACGTCCTTTTAACTGTCAGCGAAGCAGGCTGGCAGGCTTGTGGCTGTGCTTACTCGTGCTCCTTTTGTTTGTAAGCTTTGATTGTCCCTATTGTTCGGTGAATTGTGCACCAAAATAAGCAAAACAGCGTGGGGCGTGAAACATGGAAATTTTTGGTATATTTTTGTATACAGTAGCTAGTATTTATTTTTGTGTGGGATTGGAGTGGGTAATCTGAGCCGCACAGTAATTTTGATAAGGGAAAATATATTTGCTCATATTTAGCAGGACTACTCTCGAACTAGTAGACTTAAACATGATTTTAATATTAGTTTAAAGATCCTTTTGCATTTTAAGCAAAAAAAAAACGTTTTTTTTTTTAGTTTTAGATTGGTCAGGATCCGAAAACATTATTCGATTGGTTAATTCTGAAAAATATGTATATTCTGTAATCATCTTGGTCCCCACGGTATGATGCACTGAAGGAGGTATCGAAAGTGAGGCCGCAGAGACTGTTAAAATTTGTGTCAAGTGCAGGCATCCTAAATGATGACTACTCCTCTTGGGCCTAGCAACTGAACTCCGTCTGGTATCGAAAAAGATCCAAACTTAGATGGTGACGATGCTGCTCTGAGACTACATATATAGTTGGAAACTAGAGAATAGAAAATAGTCTTGGATGGGATCTCATCCGCCAATAAAGAATAAGATCCCTAAACTGACCTAATCCCTCAAGCTTAGTTGAGTTGTTTTTGTAAGAGCTTTAGAAAGAGTGCCGTGCTCTTTTTCAAAAGGGTTAAGTGTGGTATGAGTTTTAAAAGGTCCGTAATCTCAAAATGTTTGAAGATTCGATAGAAAAATAATATGTGTAATAATCTTAACTCCTTAAAGATAACCTTACTTCTTTTCAAAGAAATGTGACCCATGAACGATCCGCTTGAGAGTTAAAGGGACAATATCAAAACATGCCTGAGAGCTGTAAATATTTCTATTTCTTAAAGAGCTAAACTCACCCTCAACATTGCCTTCAGATAAACTCAAAATATATTCCAGTGTGAAACCGGTATCTTATGTAGAAACAAAAATTTTTGATTGAAAGCTGAAAACTAAGTTTCTTTTTACTTCCAAGATAACCTCAAAACTTTTATGGAGTGGATTCTAAAGTAAAACAGCGGCTTGTCTGATAATTAAGTACACCAATTTACTTTAGAGCCAAGGATAACTGTTAATTAATCTGCAGATAACCTCAAAATTTACTCCGAAGTAAAGGATACCACACATTTATAATATTTTGAGATAATTTAAATTAAAAAAATTAAATTTTTTTATATTTCTTATTCACTAGACACTATATATCGTCACTTAAAATGCAAAATAACGTAACATCATTTTTCATAAGTTTACAGGCGATGGAAAAACGATATAAAAGAAACTACACGTACATATGAAAGAAAATTTGAGTTTTGGTTATGAAATGGTTACATATTGGTTATGTATTGGTTATATATTGATTATTTTTATTGGTTATATCTGACAGCGGAAGCTGAAAATTTTATGCAACATATATGTAATATGATGTAGTGAATCGTCAGCAATAAAGAAATCAATTTTGATTTTTTTCATGATAAGTTCCTTTGCATTTAAGGTGACGATATACAATGTAACTAGTATAATAACCAATCAAGTAGTCTTGGATATTTTACCCTTACAAATCTAATATTTTCTAAAAAAAAAACTTGCTGCAATTTAGGTTTGTTCACTGTAATAAATCACCCACCTACATAAGTCCACGCGCATGAAATCAAATTCATAAATATAATCTTATATGTACGTATGTATGTTTACCAATACTCTTGAAGGGCAAAGCTTATGACGCTTACTCCTTATGAATATGTATATTTAAGTCTATTTTTGAGCTAAGGTAACGCACATACCGAGCTTTGGGATAATGCCCTCTAATTATGTTCCAATGTGGGTGTTGCTTAGATACTTGCAGTATATTTTTATAAGGCGATGCGTCATTAAAGCGCATACGCTGATTATAAGGTGAGCATTGAAAAAGGTTCAGGGATGATAATATGTACATATATCTAAAAAGCATGCTATCAAAATTTGCGCGAAGGCGGATGAAAGAAAGACGCATGCGAGATTTAAATAATTTGTTTCCAGGAAATAATTGCGTTGTATTATATGAAAAATACCTAAAAACTAAAAAAAGAAATATTTTTGATAACTTTGGCTTTATAATTAATAATGAGGAAAATATACCAAGAAGGATTAATTCTATACTGAATAGGGTACATTAAGTTTGTCTTAAATATAAGAAGGAAAAGTCGGAGAACTCCATGAGCTCCAGTTACCATGTGAAACCAGTGTGACACTTGCCCAACTTCGTTCGGGTTGTTGTAGTAGATAAAACTCATACTTATCCAGAATAGACCGCATAAAAGTCATTTCAATAACTATTTTTGCTTATTAATTTCTGATATAACGGTTTTTTACAAAAACTTGATGCTTGAAAACCGTGTTCTATCAAGTTTCATTATTTGACTTTTGGAGGTTAGAAATTTTATATAGAAAAAATGTATATAACAAAATTCTCAGTGGTAATTGCCCAGTTTTCCGCTTTTTAAGTGATCCTCTAGAGTCTAGACAGTGTATTATTTTCTAAGGCAACACTTTAATCTCCAAAAGTATCATTCTGATCTCGACCCTCCACACAAATTAAACTATCAAAAGTTCTTCTAAGAAAATCGTCTTCATTTGACAGGAAATCTTCACGAAATATAGCATGACTTTTGTCCAAAACAACACTACTTTCTCCGAATCTGCTGTTCCGAGAACTTCTGTGAACCCTCCCACAGCAACAAATTATTCCAAAGACGTAGAAAGCAAACTATATTCAAACAAAACACAACTTATTCTTATAAAAAAAAAAAAAAACATTTACATCAAGTCACCCAACTATGCAATGATGCAATTCAAATTCAATAATAAATATTATATAGTAGATTATATGTGTACGAGTATATGTAAATGAGTTTGCATAAATGCGACGACGTAAATCACAGCATGGAATATGACAAAAACTGCAGCTGTCACTTCCATGCGCTCGTAATTTTTGACTAGTGACAACTCTCACCATATGTATACATACATACATACTATGCATACAAACGAGTATATTATACAATAAATGCGCTTAATACATTTATTTATTTATATGAGCAAGCAGCGTCAGCATGGCATTTGCTACCTACATTGGAACCGGCCACCCGCCTTGCGCGTGGTACTTACAAGCAGCAATACATAGTCACAAGCAGACACACATACATACAACACGAAGGTAAGTTCATACACGCTGTTAAGTATTAATATCATAAATATATATATTTACATGTGTAGTTGCATGTTATTTGTATTGTATGTATTTCATTTATATTTCTGTATTTATTTATTTCCATTTATTCAATCAATATATACCTACATTTGAGCGCGCTAAAAATAGCTCAAAATGGAAGGAAAAGAAATGAAGCATCCTGTCGTCGCAACACCGCTGGCAACGGCGTCAAAGTCTGCGCTGCCTGTGGAGCATGCGACAACGTTATTTAAACCGTTGTATTGTGTTGGTAAATTGTATTTATCCAAGCATAACGTAGACCGAAGCAAAGAAATTGAGCTTCGTGAAATGAACTGTTTTTACAAGTAGTGAACTTGAAACTAGTTAGTAAGTAGTACAAGAAGTAAATTATTTTTTAATGAATATTTTGTTAAGAAATTTAGCTAAGGCTAAGTTTAAATTAAATAATAAACACAATTTTTAATTAAATGACATTCTAAAAAAAGTATTTATTGTATTAGTTTATTGAAAAACTATATAAACATATACCCAATTTTTTTTAATTTTGTTAAATAAAATATATAGAAAATATTTCTTAAATAATAAACACAATTTTGAATTAAATACTTTCTTAAAAAAGTATTTATTGTATTAGTTTATTGAAAAACTATATAAACATTTACCAATTTTTTTTTAAATTTTGTTAAATAAATTATTTCTTAAAAAAAAACTAAAAATTTTTACAAATTTAGTTTTTAATATTAAAAAAAAAAATTTATTAAATTTTTTGTTAAGAAATTTGGCTAGGGCTAAGGTAAATTATTAATTTTCAATTAAATAATTTTCTAAAAATTGTTTGTTGAAAATCCATAAGAAATTTAAGCCACAATTTTTTAATTTATTTAAATAAAATATTTTAATAAAAAAATTATGATAAGATAAGATAAAATTTAAAATCTTTTTAAATTTAATTTTTAATAATACTTTGAAAAAAAAATGTAATAAAACCAAAAAAAATTAACATAGGCTAATATAAAGTTTTAAATATTTGTTTAAATTGTTAATATTAATTTTTAATTAAATAATTTGTTAAAAATTTATTATACAATTTTTTTAACATTTTGTTTTAATTAATAATTTTTAATAAAATTATTTTTTTTTATTTTCTATTTTATATTTTAATGTATTAAGTATTTTGTTAAATAAAATTAGACAGGACTAAATTTTTTTTTTTCAAATTTTAATTACATTTTTTTAAAGAAATATTTTTTTTTATTTTATAATAAATAATAAATATTTTTTAAAATAATTTTTCATAAGCTAAATCATTTTTTTGAGCACAATGAACAGAACACTGGCCTAAACCTTCTCTGTGGCAGCTTCCAAGATGAAAGGAACAGAACCATGCATCGCAGTTGGGTCCCAAACTCTTAAGGAACAGCACTGTTAGCAGGAACACGCCCCGCCAAGGAGGGTACAACCTCTAAAGATTTAAGGATATAATCAACCTTCCTCGTGAAAAATTCCGCCTCCTAGTCGCGCTCTACACAGGGCACTGTAGGCTCAAGAAGCGCTTGTCCAATATGAGCATAGCCTCTTGCGCAATCTGCCAGTTCTGCGATATGGCTGTGGATTCTGGATTGTCCATCTATGCAGGATGCTGGACCATATGTGATATAGGAGAGGGCACGATAGACCCTAGGTTGCAGTGCAATACCTGATTATTACCGATTTATCTACAACTACCCAACCAAATAATGTTTCAAAAATTCCCAAGACACAATTTTTTATTAAATTCAATGTCTATCAAATATTATTGACTTTCTATTTGAAATATCTAATAAAATTATGAAATATATAGTATTAATTATATTATAATTTGTATTTTTTTATTCAAATCAATTATTTCCGGAGCCAATTTTTCATAGTCATTGAGTGTAAAAAAACAGCAATAGCAATGGCAAACAGATGAGGTAATGATGGATAATTTTAACAAAAGAATCCATCAGCAGATTAATAATATGCATGGCATATGATTGAGCGGCTCATGATATATGATTGAAAGGCGCTAATATAAAATGAAAAATAATATTCTTATGTCTTTATACGAAATGTTTTACAAACTAGTCAATATTCGAATGGGCATGACCAGCTCTAACTGTCGGCATTTTCCAGCAGCATTGGTACTATGCGAATATACGCATATATATCTCGATATAAAAAGATCACACTGTAATCACAAATGATTATAATTATTTACGTACTTGCCATCGCCTCGCATTTACTCAAGTACTATCACATTATTAGCTCAGCAGCAATGTGCTGCCAACGCATTGAGCACAATTGCCCTCATTAACAGCGAACACTGATGGAAGCTTCACGCGTGCGAACGAATATATTTTTATGCTCCACGCGCGTAATTACAGGACAACAGCGAGCATAATGCTAAAAATTGCTGTTGTCTATCAAGCTATTTTTATTATGAACTTCGTGTTGCTGTGCGAACTTTGTAATTTTATATTTAATGGTAATAGGTAAAATAATATGGTCGTGTGTCTTGCTAAGTTACAGTCACTAATTTGAGTATAACAAATTTAGAGATTTAATTAGAGCATTCAAGTCAACGTACAATGGAATTAAATATGAAAAAATAACATGCGGAAAAAATGGAAATATATTTCTTTTGATATTTTTGTAATCAAAATTTAATTGATTATACCAATCTAGCAAGTCTTGTCATAAATATTGTTACAAAGGTGACATTATAAGCAACGAGGAGAACTGGACAACGCGCAGGCAGCATGTTAGGTCCAACAAATTCAAGAGGCTTCTCCAGTAACGCAGTCAACAACTTGAAAGGTTCCTTAAAAAATGTCACCGAAAGAGCAAAATTACAAAATCTACGCACAAATTTCCAAATTTTCCCCCAAAATCTCAACGTGATCACCATGTAGCCATAGAAATATGGAGAATTTCAAAAAATCTCTGCTTTGAGCAAATTAGACTCAACATATTCAAGCCTTTGCTGATGAAAAAAAATGATATTTTTGAAGAAGCAAAATTACAAAATCTACACAAAATCTTCCAAAATTTTTTCCAACGTTGGTGACTACCATAGAAACTTGAAAATTTTCAAAAAAAAACTCTGATTCTGATTCTAGCATTTTTATGACAATCTGAACTTGTAACAGAACTTATGGCAGTTCTAAGTATACTTCTATATATTCATGCAGACTGTTTGTTCAATACGCTACTTTGCACCTTTTGTCTCAATCAAAAAAAAATAATTCTAATTATTTCTGAATTTTATCTTAACGGCATACCAACTTACTGAGGAGAAAGAGAAACTGTATAAATATACTGGTTTTAGGCGCAAAGCTTTGCTCTTGCCATTTATGGCATAGCTCGATTTAAAGCATTGAAATAGGTAAGCGAAATAAAGGCGAATATGAATTCACAAATCCATACACGAATTAACGAAACTATAAACCTTAATTTTGATATATGTATTTATTTATTTTTTGTAAAATAAATTATATATTGTTATTAAATAAATTAATTATCTGCGAACTCAAGTTATACATATGTAGTTCCTAAAGCCGCAGACGTAACTGCGCTATAACTAGACAGTGATTTCTAGTATTCAAATGCATTGCATTTCAAATATTTTACAGTTATTTTATAGTCGCAAAGCGTTTATAGACAACAATTCAAGCTATAAATTGCCATGTAATTAATTTTCGAAAATCAAAATAAGCTGTAATGACTTTTGGGCGAGGATTATTATTCTATGAGTAATTTTTGTTTATTGATAGCGAAAAGAAACAAAACATTTATTACACATTTGTTCGGAAAAATTTTGAAATATCTAAATAGGTTAAACTAACCTATTTATACTTTTTTTACGTTTCTTAAGTTTTCGAAAAAAAATAATTTTCTATATTTGGGTAGGTTAAAAAGAATATTTCGTAACCTAAAATGCAAAATAACGTACTATCACTTTTCATAAGTTTACAGACAAAGGATAAAACCACTCATATTCAAACAAAATTTGTGTTTTGGTTATAAAATGGTTATATATTGGTTATTATATCAGACAATGATTTCCGATTTGTTTTTGATGATACATTTATTTGCATTTTAGGTGACGATTTGAATATCATTAAATTTTTTTTATGATTGTCATAATAAATTTGATTTTATATAAACTTTTGGGCAGTTTTGAAAAAAAGTATATTCGAATTTTTGTTCGAAACCACTTATTCTATGTCTGTAGTTCACAAATATACTTTCAAATTTTTTTACATTTTTAATGCTTTTCCTAGAAAAAAAGATGCGAACAGAGAAAACCTATAAGAATACCTTGAGCCTTGGCTTAAAAAAGAATTAAGGGATAATAACGGTAAGAGTTATTGCGACAGTTTCAGCTTTGTATTTAAAAAAATTATGTGAAATATTTATATACTATTGAGTAAAAATAACATAATTTTTAATAAAAACAAAGATATGAAAAATTCCATGAAACCATGAAATATTCAAAATTTCGCCAGAGTATTCAAGTATACATTCATATGCATGAATTTTTAACCTTTTTTTTTGAAAAATACATATATTCAATTAATCTATGCTGAAACGTTTTTTAGATCAAAATTTTCAAGCTAATCTTGTATTAAGACACTTCCCAATAAATATTTTTAATAAAAATATAATAAAAACATATAAAATATACAATAAATATTTTAAATAAAAATTCTTAACAAATTTAATAATAAGAATAAATAAAAATTTTAAAATTACATTTAAAGAAAAACTATTTTGAAAAATTTTCAGAATTTGCCCAATTATTTTTTTCCCAAAATATTTTCAAAACTCCAAAAAAATTTTATTTTTTTCGAAAAAACTCTTAAAAAAATCAAAGATAAGTTAAAAACACGTATCTAATTTTTTTTCTTTAAATTACGAAATTTTTAAATTTTTTCGAAATTATAATTTTAATTTTATTTAAATTTTAAAAGTATTAATTTTATTACAAAATTTTTAAAACTTACGAAATTTTTTTTTAGCAATTCTGAAATTTTTCCAAAATTTTGAATTTTTTTACAAAGGTTTCGGAAATTTTTTAAATTTTGAAAAAAAATTTAGACTTGTAAATTCAAAATTTTTTTTTAAAAAAACCAATTTTAAACTTTTTTTTTTATTTTTAAATTTTAACAAAATTTTGAAAAATTTTTTCCCCCGAAATTTTAAAATTTTTTTTTTACAAAATTTTTGTTTTTTTAAAAAAATTTAAATTTTTTTTTTTTTAATTTTTCCCAACCAAAACACCAAACAATTTTTTTTGTCACTCACCAATAGTGCCCATTTTAGCCGCCACACTGCTCCAGTTTACTTATGAACCGATAGGATGTTTTCCAAGTATGTTGTATGTGTGCCGGCTGGCAGGTTTTTAAAAACTCTTTTAAACGCTTAACGGTAGACGTTTCTTGTACGTTGTACCACAACCACAAGATTTGTGACTTTAGCAATTGGTTAGTCAATTTGGCAATGAACTTGACAAACAGAATAATATTTTGGGCTCAAGTTGTAGTCACACACAATTGACAGTTATAGTAGCAGTACTTGTGCTCGTAAACTACGGCAATTATTTTAAATAAACAACAAGTCTGTCTGTCGGCGGCGATACCAAAAACACATGTGTAAATTTGTATGTATGGAAAATATTCGAATATTAGCGCCAATTGTAAAATAAATTTACAAAAATATTTTCCAAAAAAAATCAAATTGAGTGTTTACACAACAAAAGTTTTCGAAAACCAAAATTTGCGCAGTTTTAAATAAATATTTGGTTTTTATTGTAAATAAGTGGTTGTTTTGCGAAACTGTTTTTATAGTAAATTATTGCGGTGATTTCTACATAGATTTTTTTCAACTTTATTTGGTCTAGTCTTTGTTTGTTTTTAATTTTTTTAGTTTTAGTTAGTTTTCGTAAAAACTTTTTTTCGGTTTTTTTAAAAAAATTCACCAATTTCATTTTTTGGGTTAAAATTTTTTTCTTAAATTTTTTTTTTTTACACATTTTTTTTCTGTCAAAATATTTTTTATTTAAATTTTTTTATTTCAAAAAAATTTTTTTTTTTAAATTTTTTTTATACAAAATCGCAATTCGTTTTCGAACCGAGTATATTTTTTATCGTAAAAAATTACTTTCACTTGCTGCTTCGAATTCTTAGCGCTGTCTTAACAACACAGTCTTCCAACGGTAAATGTTCAAAATTCTACACGAAGATACACTTTTATATCGCATGCAGTTCGCTTACTTTTTTATTTCATTTGTATTTTCTTGGAGAGCGCGCATTTAGCATTCGGCTAGCGAGAGTTTATATTATCCGTTAATATTCGTATTGTATTTGTTGTGTGTTTACGCTGCTACTGCTGCTGCTGTACACGCACATTATGCCTTTGCCGCCTCCAAACACTGTGATTTTATATGTGCGCAGGAATGATTTGCCAAATCAACAACACAACAGCGACGAAAACCGAAATCGCGCAAGGAACACGAACCGACCAACGATGGAATAAACGAACGACGCCGACTAAACGACTAACCGACCGTAGCAAACAAGCAACCCGCCACCCCGCCGCAACCATTTATATATTAACAATATATACACAATAACAAAACTAACGGTAAATAAAAACACAAAACAAATACACTGTACGATTGCCAAAAATCAAAGCAAAAGAAAACGCACGACTTGTCCAAAGCAACAGCAGTACCAGCAACAGAAACAGAAGCACCGCCAACAGCAACCAGTCTAGACACACACACACTATGTATATATACACACTCCAAAAGCAAAGCTCCGTTATTGCCGCAAGCAGAAAGCTTTCGCTTGCCACTGTTTGGCCAAGTCGGCAAACAGCAAAATCAGCTGCTGTGAGCTACTTCTAGCAGTAAAAGTTGCGTTGCGCATGGCGTATGATGAACATTATCAGGATGCGTGTGAAATTCGCAGCTTCATTGCTGCAAAATCACAAAATAACTATGTGTTGCTGGTGCTTGCACATGCATATTAGCGTTTATTTATTTATGTTAAGTAATGGGCAAAGGACACACGCCGCCTGTGCTCATTACGCAACGTTAGCGACATAAGCGATTAGCTTAAGTGGTATGCGAATTGTCTGTGAGCTATGTATTTACATAACACTTATTTGCATATTTGTTGTGCTTTGTCGTGTTGTATAATAGGCTCTTCAATTATGTGCCGGCGGCATAATATTGCGTAACTTTGAACTCAATACTAGCTTTTTATTGATGTAGTTAGGAGGAAAATAGGGAATGTGAATAAATCACAAATTAATAGTGATGTACTAGGGTGGTCACAATTTTTTTAAGTTTAAAAATATGGAAGCTCTAGAAATTAACTGTTATACTTTTGCAACTTGTTGCTACTTATCACCTAAAACTATATACACATATGTATATAAATGATCAGGGTGACGAGAAAAGTTGATATCAGGTTGACTGTGTGTCTGTCCGTCCGTGCAAGCTGTAAATTGAGTAAAAATTGAGATATGTGAGATATCTTGATGAAACTTGGTATATGGGTTCCTTTTGTAAAAATTTGGATATGTAAGTGGGCGTATTCGGGCCGGTACCACGCCCATAAAATGCCATTAACCGAAAACCTATAAAGTTTTATAACTAATCACTAAATTAAGATATAAAACTGTAATTTGGCACAAGGGACTGCAGTAGCAAAGGGCACCTGGCACATATTTTCTTAACTATTAAGGCTCCAACAACCAAATTTGCATAGTTCAAATACAACTACTACAGTGTGAAAATTGATGGAATCGGAGGATAACTCCGCTCCCTCCCCTTATAACGGTACTGTTTAAAACCAGTAAAATAGCAATAAATTAGTAAATAAATACGCCAGAGACATTAAATTTTACACCCGAGATGGTATGAGAAGGCCTTATGATAGCTCGAGTGAAAATTAGACTATGGGTAGCACTGCCCACTTTTTGTGAAATCACATATCTCGAGAATCGTTCCGCCGTTTTCAACTAAATTTTGGACATGGCATTCTTATCATATTCCTATCTCACGGTATGAATATGGGCGAAAACGGACTACACCACGTCTACTGAGATAATACAATTTTAAATTCCATTTGATTTTTTCACTTTCCAGTACACAAATCAAGGAGTAATTAAGGGGTTATATGGGTTTACAGATTTCAAAAAATTAATCAATTAATTAATTCCCCCTAGAATATTGTCCTAAATTGTCAAATTGATCCAACTAATAGTCTCGAGGATACAGTCTTGAGCATTTGTATGAAAGAGGTTAGCTAGGATAAGTGCGCCGTCTTTAAATGAGTTTTTCTCGAATTTGTATTTTCGAAGGCGGTTGGCAAGATTTCTTGAAAACTACTCAACCGATCTTCATGAAATTTTTCACATACAATTCTTAAAGACTTGGACGAAGGATTTTTGTTTTTTTTTTTTTTTTGAATACAACTATTTGAAAACAAAAATGTCGCGAAATTTTCACTGAAATTTACATTGCTTTGTAAAAATGTCTGCCAAAAATCCAATTTCCGTCGTAATGGTCGAGTTTTAAATATGTTTTCCAAAAATTTCAGAAATTCTTTATTAGAAGTATATGCTTGTAACAATAAAAATTCTAATAAAATATTTCATTTTTTATATGACAAAAAAATTTTTGAAAAAGGCTATTTTTTACTCGAGGTAACCCATGTAAGTATTTCCTGGGCATCAATTCCTCCAAGTTGCAAGATTATAAAATTTTCGGTTGCACTGGAACACTCGGAAGAACTCTTCCTTACTTATTTTAATTTGAAAATATAAAAAGAAATCCATTATTTTTTTTATTAAATTTAAAGTTGTGCTTAGCATAATTCTAACCATCCGATTTAGGTAAAATATGCACACGTTTTATTGGATAAATTGTTGCCTTTATGAAAGCAATTTTATAATGCCACTTTCTGTCATAAAAACTACCTTCCATATTTGCATTGGACAGTCAATTTTCTCAAACTTCTCACTTCTCACGAGACGAACTTTTCATCAGAAACTCACTGCCGGAGACAAACGTTGCCAAGTCCCAACAACAAGGAAAATGCAAAAGTATTTCCCAACCAAGCGCCAGGACGTACTGGTGAGTTACTAACGATATGAAATAAAAATTTATCCGTAACGGAGTAATAATTAGTGGAAGTTAAGCCATAGCAAAACCTTTCTGATCAATGATTCTGCCATCATTTTTGCTTGTTGTTGTCGTAAGTTATAATCAAAACGGCGCTTACCTAATGATCGTACTCGACGATTTTCATTATTTTACCGATATTTTCGACAAATTTTAATTTTACCGAAACTGAGTCAACGATGCCGAAATTGCGTATGCACTATTATACTATCAGAACCTGAAATAATTTCACTATTTTCAGCATTTTTTTGGTCTTTATCGAAGAAAAACAATACTGCTCCTACAATACTAAGTGAAAAAATCACAAAATTGTTTAGGACGTTTTTTTAGTACTGTCTTCCGAGGTGATCAACGAGTATAGTAGTGTGTGTTGTGAGTTGTATTAAGCTGCACCACTTTTCCCGAGTGAGAGGTGTATATATTTAATGGGACTTAAACAACTGAAGATGACCGAAAAAGCAATTGAAGAGTATGACCTTTATAAAAATTCAGATTATCTTGAATAAATAGTGATTTGGACATTGATCCTTCGAGTAAAATCTACAATCTTGACTGCAAAATAAAAATTAAATAGTATTGGAGTAGTTCTGCTTTCTCCAGACTGAATAAGAAAGCGAAGCTAATAGGTAGTGCACGAGGGGAAAACGAAATATCTCCTGTCATCAAACACATAGTCGTCATTCGCGGCTTGACTCCGACGCCACTGTTAACAGTCATAACTTCGAAATCGTAGATAATTTCGTCCATTCTGCAACTAGCATGAGCACCAACAACAACGACAGCCTCAAAATCCAACGCAGAATAAATCATGCCAACAGCTGATACTTCGGACTGAGTAGGTAATTGAGAAGTAAAGTTCTCTCTCGAAGAACAAAGACCAAACTCTATGGATGAAAACACGCAAGCTCTGAAAGTACTTGCCGAGGGAAGCGGAGGAAGAGGTAGACCTCCACTTCATTGGAGAGAACAGGTGGAGAAAGACTTGGCTACACTTAGACGGCTAGCGTCCTGTGTTAAACTCGACTATGACCGCGTAAGCTATGTCTACGCCAATAAGAAGAATTCTTAATTCCAACAAAAAACAAGAAGATTGGAGCAGAAATTGCGGCATTCGATTTGCCTTTATCTATAATTTTTTGAATGCAAACAAAAACGCTTCACCATAATACATGTAAAAAAAGCTCAATATTTTAAATAAACACGAATTTTCTCGAGTAAATAAAAGAGTCTGATATTTTCGAATGTGATGACAGTTGAATAAAGAGCACAACTTATGAGAATTAGGCTAGTTCCAAGAAACGATTTATTTTGGCGCGATGCTGGCTAGCCATTTTCAAATATTCTTCAACATTTATAAAAATTGCAGCTGGATTAGTGTAAAATTAATAGGAAGATGATGATGAGGATAGATTGTACTTTCTGATGAGAAATATTAAGATGACATTTTTAGGAATAATAAAAAACAAAGATTGCTTTCTACATTTAAATATTTGATTGAGTTTCGAAAATTTCTTAATTTTATAAAAAATACTTTTACATATTTATTCGTGTTTCATCAACAATTTACTCTGAAAAATGCCGCCCAAATCAAGCGAACACAGAACTGTTGTTTCTCAGAAGTGCCTAATAATGCGTCAAAGGCAATTGCTAATTTTCGAAGGCTATTTCTATCAGCCCACTTCATGTCTTATTAACACAACCAAAAGATTTATTTTATATATACAAATATATCTAAAAGATTTATGAATTCCTGGGTAGAAGTAACTGAGGCCAAGAAAAAGAATTCTTCTTAAACACCCGAAATTAAGCAATATTTGTGTGTACTTTTTGATGTTTTGGAAGTTCGTCAAGGCATTTCTTAAATGTTTTAAATATTTAAACAGTTTTCAATAGGTCCCTACTTGCTTTGACCGTTCATATAATCGGTTACAAACGGAACGAAATGACCGGAAATTCATAATTAAAAATTTGGTTGCAGTGGCTGTGCTCATTAAAATTTCGATAAATGTTTCAACAACAAAAAACTCATATATATATATATAGACCGTCATATACATCAACATCCTCCAATTCAGGCACGAAGGTGTCATTAATCATGGTTCTATAGCGATCCCCATTGACTGTAATATTATGGTCGCCTTCATTTTTGAAGAAATCTGAAGTTAAACCTCATTATGTTGCGGCAACTAACAGAAGGTTTAAAGGCCGGAGTATACTCTTGTAGAACCCCCAGAGGTTTCTAGATCGACTCTGCCTTTCGCCCAGAGCATACTGAAATTATAGAGGGAACCCTTCTCCAACCTACTGAATTGCAGTAAAAGCATAACACCAGAAAATGGTGAAGCCGATTCCCCAAATATGACGGTGGACCGGACGTTCCATTGCCCGGCTATGCAGAAGTTCGAATATCAATTACCCGTCCGAAGTACAAAAAAGCGGCAGGGGTTGATGAATTACCGGTTGAGCTATTCAAATTCAGCGGCGAAGAACTGATAAGAAGCATGTATCAGTTTCTTTGTAGAATATGGTGAAACGAAAGCATGCCCGACGATTGGAATTTAAGTGTACTCAACCTAATCCACAAAAAGGGAGATCCCATATAAAAGAAGCTGTCTTTATGCCGCTATGTCGGAATTTTGTACCCAGCAAAACTAATACGGCTGTGTGAACTTACGTTGAGCAATACTAAGAGCTCCATCATAATCGAGAGAGACCTCTCCAAGATGTTCGATAACAAAGAACGTTTCAGACAAGGCGTGTCCTTACCTTCTGCGAGTCCTACCACTTCTTCAATCTTCTCCTGGAGAAAATAATTCGAACTGCAGAACTGAATAGAGAAGGTTCAATCTTCTACAAGTGTGTACAGCTGCTGGCTTACGCCGCTGACATCGCTAGCCGAGAATATTCGACGCAGTACCCGCCCAGAGAAGCAAAGAAAGAGAAAGACCTCCACTCCGTTGGAAAGACCAGGTAGAGAAAGTCCTGGCTACATTTGGAACATCCAATTGGCGCTAAAATTGCGAAAAAGAAGAACGACTGGTGCGAATTCTAAACTCGGCTATAACCGCGTAAGCGGTGTCTACGCCAATAAAGAAAAAGAAGTAAATTTCCAAAAGAAGAGGCCAACTAGCACTAGCAATCATAATTTTTGAACAGAAAAATTTTTAAAGATAACTCTTCAGATGCGACCATTATCCTTATTATCTTCTTGTTTCCTTCGTCGTTGCTTTGCGCTTTACTATGTGCTTAGCTTTACGATGAAAATGAAAGTCATATCCCTCACGCACGTCCACATTTTTTAAACACTTTTTTAAGTGTGCCATGCACTCAAGGTTGGGTAGAAGGTAGATGACGAATGCAGTGTAATTACTTTAATTGTGGTAATTATGCAAATACATACACAATCGGATCAAAATAGGTACATACATACTTGGATTCAAATTTTAAATCTGCAGAAGAAGAATGAATGGAGTTTGAGCACGCACGCTTTCTTGATTCGACTAGGCTAGATATATTTTTTATAAACCGATTTTTTTCTTCTTCTGTCCTAGGGTTAAGGACAAAAACTATTTTTCAAAAATTTTTACTAAAATATATAATAATATAAATAAAAATAAAAACATCGCGCATGCGAGAAATGTTCTACCGATCATTCTGAACAACTTTGCCTAAGATACTATGAGTCTAAAACAGAGCCAGCGATATTTAGAGCGAAATTTGGCGAAATTATGCTACAATGGTCCGGTAGCTTAAAGCTAAGTTTGACGGAGAGCTTTTTACAGAAAACTCCCTCTGCAACCCCTTCATATACCCAGCTTCCCTGAGCCCTAGAGCACACTTCGGAGTCATACTCCTATCGGCAATGTCTGCGGATGCTATGCTTGAAATGGCATTAAGTGCTATTGTTGAGGTAGTTCGTAGTCCACTAAAGATGCCGATGAGAGTCGCTCTTTGAACACACTTAAGTTTTTTAGTATTTGTAGTCTTTTCGAACCGCCTCCACCAGGCAAATGGTTTAACTACGGTTTCGTCGAGCGAAAACCACCTCTTTGGTGAGAGTCCCCCCGTTTTCTCCATAGCTTCTCTATAGCAATATAAGGCAACCGATGCCTTCCTAACTCTCTCCTCAATATTTGGCTTCCAAAAAAGTTTTACATCAATTACTTCCTAGTAAATAAAAACATTTTAGTTTTACTTGGGTTGACGGCTAAGTCGCTTCTATTCGCCCAGTTGGATACTACATTGAAGTACGTGAGGATAATATCGTCAGCGTTGGCTGTCACCAATAGCCTCTTTTCTCGAGTTCTTTAAGTAGGTCGAGCACAATTTTGATCAGCGATGAGGTCCATTTCTGGCCCAAGGCGTATGTAAACAAACAAAATTGCCACATTTGGGACGAAGAGCAACCTGAAGAAATTCAAAAGCTGCGATTTCATCCAGAAAAAACAACGATTTGGGGTGTTTGTAGGCCAGTGGAGTCATCAGTCCATTCAAAATATATGTCGGAGAGAATGTAACCGTCAATGGTGACTGTTATCGCACCATCATAGCCGACTATTCGATGCTTGAAAATGAAGCTCGTGATCTCGGCGACATTTTGGTTTCAACAGGACGGCGCAAATTCCCACACGTCACATCAGTCAATAGATTTATTGAGAGTATATTTCGGTGAGCAGATAATTTCACGATTTTGGCAGGTCGATTGGCCACCAAGATCGTGTGCTATTGCAACGTTAGACTTTTTGCTGTGAGGATATGTAAAGTGTAAATTCTATGCGGGCATTCACGCTTCGATTCAGGTCTGGAAGTAAAACAACACGCGTGTCATTCGTCTGTTACCAGTCGAAATGCTCGAACGAGTCATCGAAAATTGGACTCAATGGATGAACCATCTCAGACGTAGTCGCGGCTAACATTTGAAAAAAATAATTTCCAAAATATAAATGCCAAAGAATGTTCTATCAAATGATAATAAACATTCCCCATTAAATTTGAAGCTTCTGTGTTTTTTGTTTTAAATAAGGAACCTCGAAATGGTTCACAATTTATAAGCAAAATAACCAATTTTTTTAAATTCAGAAGACGCAGCCTATTAAATATAATAATAAACCAATCTCAAAGTTTTAATAAATAAAATTTACTTTTAATACCAAAAAACTTCATGAAAATCATTGAGAAAATGCGGTCAAAACACTAATTCCACCCACCACTTTAATTTTAAATGCACCAAGTACCGCCTTTCAAGCCTACAAGCATACAGGACAACAATTACAGATTTTGTGATAAAATACTTATACAATAATTGCTAATTTGATTTTATCATCTTAACTAGTTTAAACGCAAATAAAATAAACTTGTACTCGAGGTACAAAAAAGCAGAATTTCATAATTTTATAGCATAACTTTGCACCTTCACCCAGAAATCAAGCGGCGAAGAGCACAAGAGCGGCATGCCAGAAATGCTTAACGCAAACAAATGAAACTCGCGAAGCACGACCAAGTACAACAGCAACAATAGCAACAACTGAAGTTATGCCAAACTATGCGCAATGCTTTCTTAGTAAATCCTTGTGAACCTCAAAAACTAGGTTGCCAACTCCACTTTCGCAAATTTGCGTCCTAGTAGCAAGCCACGGCGCTACGCCTCGACATACATATCACTTGCCTGCGATTTTTGTGAAGCACGCCCACAGCAGACAGTAGACTCCATACCAAATTATATTAAATCGTTGCTCTAATAAACTTAAGCCACCTGATTTGTTGTGGCCGCCATGGCAACAAGTAGACAACTTGCTCTACATTATGCGCGCTTACCATGTGCCTACGACGACGACGGTATGTCAGACTTCAATTCATTCCGATACAAATCGCATAATTTAGTAGTCATCGATTTTTGAAGCGCGCGGAACGCGTAAACGGCATTGCGGTCCCGGTTGGTTGGCTTACTAACGCAAGCGGAGGCGTGCGTTCCATGCAATGCATGAGAAATCCAGTGAAAATGCCAACGAGAATCACAAGAATGAAAACGCCAATGAGAAGCAACAAGCACCAGCAGTTGGAAAGTTGGGAGATGTATCAGCGCCGCTGCAGCCAACGAAACCAGCGGAAGTGAAAGCAATCGAATCCACTTCCGTTGAAGTGACAACGAACAGGACTATCACACATGTAGAGACTACCAAAGTGGTCACAACCAGTGCCACCACTACAGCTAGCTTAACAGTCACTGCCACAGCCACAACCACCACCACTCCCCAGGCCACAGTCACCGCCACACTTAGCACAGCTACCAAGCCGATAACTGCCACAATCACAACCGCCACCGGTAAGGAGATAATACCCAGCGCACCGCCCAGCAATTACTGCAATCGTCGCACTTGGATTACAACCGACCGACTAAATGAGTTACGCCGCCGCGCACAAGAGGCGGTCAAGCAGAATAAAACCTTCACCATACGCGGCTCCTTTCATTCCGTACGCAATGCGCTCGTGGCACGCGGTTGGATTGAAAAATTGGACGTGCATCGTAAACAAATACCGACGGGTGTGTGTCAGGTGACATATGATGATTTGGCGCAGGGTTTGCCTAAGCGCAAGCCGGGCGAGACACGTCGTCAATATATTGCCAAGTGTGAACGTAACATTATGTCGCGCTTTCTCGAACACATGCCCATCGACTTTTTATGGACGAATCGCAAAGAGAAATGTGATTATATAGATCAAGCTAAAAATCCGGGTATGATTATTAATAAGTTTCATCGTGCGCCATTCACCTCGAAGGAGGGTTTATGTGCACAATTGAAGGACTTCCATTGGTTCTATGAGGAGGGTATGTCAGAGTTGTATTTTCCACGTTGTTACAATGTTTGGAGTTTGGAAGAGCTGGCCGAATTTATGGATAACTTCAAGCTCACAGCCTGTATTGCCTTCATACGCGTTGTTGTGGATCGCTACCGTCGTAAGGGTATCGATGCGATTTTCTCCACTATGGGCACGGTACCATATAATAGCATCGATTTTGCAATTAAACGTTGCAGCGATTACTTGGATAGTTGTCAGCACAAAGATATCGATTTGGATGAGCTATCACGTGTTTGGGAACATGAATGGGATGTCTTTTTTCATCAACATCAACAGGTCGTCACGGAGGATGCGAAAATATTTACAGAACCTACACGTGCACCTGAGTATACGGTAAAATTGAGTATACAACTGTTGGAGCATCTGCAAAACTTTTGGCCGCAATATACGTTGGATGGTTATCAGAATTTGTGGATCGTAAAGCCGGCGAATAAGTGTCGGGGACGTGGCATACAATTGATGGATAATTTAAAGAAAATTCTTGTGCTTGTAAATCCGTCCATTGGTTCGAAGAGTCGTTATGTGGTGCAAAAGTATATAGGTAAGTACGCAAATAGAGGCTGCTTAATTAAGGGAACAATGATAAATTATATTTTTTTCCTCTCCTCGGACAAGTGTGGTGTTATTGCTTTTGAGGAACCAGCAGACCCATGACAGTGATTATTAGGTTTATTGACAAAATGAAATGAAAAGGAATTGACTATAATGAAACCGTCAAAAAATTAGTCTGCAACTCGTTTTCGTATTCGAGTTCTCTTGTATTTTGAATTTACCGCAAAATGTTGTTGCTATAATGGCAGAAACCTTCCTCATATTATTTAAGTAAATACTGCCAAGTTGAAAAGCTTATATTTCTGGGTTCGACCTGGGTTTACGACTGCCGTAGGAACGGAATATCCCAGAAAATCATTATGTCTCTATTATTTATCTTAAATTTCGTAAGAAAGTGATGCAAAAGATAAGTTGATAGTCAGGACTCTAAGCCCGTTTGCAGTCTAAAAAAGCAACTACTGGATCGACACACATAGTATGTAGAGTATGTCCCAACAGAACAGGCTTGCCGACTATCTGACAGGACAAATGTCTCATATATAAATCGACTAAGTACGTATGCTGATGCCTTATGAGTTCTGCCCTAACTTATAAACTTAGACGGAATTAGTCTTCCCAGGACTTCTTTTAGAACATTTGAAGGACTTCGTGGATGATTCAGACACTATATTACGGCAACTTCTAAACAGCATACTACATTCTTGTCACTTACAACTGGACAACTTTGTGAAACCCGTTCACCAATAATAAAGGAGCCTTAAAATTAAATAATTTTTTCTGCAGCTGATCTAAATGTTCACAGACAGCCTTGGAAGATAATCTGCTTAATATAGTATAAAAGGTCTCATATTACTCACACTTACCGATCCAAACAGGGTTAGGTTAGGAAGTAGACTAATTTTTTTGTGAGGCCAGGAATAATTGCACTTAAACAGCTGTCCGTTGTGATGCAGCGAACTCCGAGATGTGGATCGAAATTTGCGTCATATATCGACAAAGCGCCTAGAGCCAGCCTCAAATTTATTGAGGCGGCTTATTACAATTCCAGCCGGGTTCGTAGAAAGTGTGATAGATTCTTCAAGCTTACTTTGGCGCAAGCTGGACAGTGAAGCAGAAAGTGTCTAGGAGTTTTCGCCTCATATTTATGCCTTCAACTTTGTCAAACTACGTCTTCCAAAATTTTAGCCTTATCGCTTGAGGGTCAATGGGATAGTGTCCAATTAGAACATCTCACATTGTAACGATGTGAACAAGTAGTTGAATGGAGCTGTTACATTCCAAAAAAGGTAAAAGACTTTCCCGATCCAATAAATGCTGGTCGCCGACCAACGCTTGCTGAGCTTGCGCGAGACCCATAGGACCATCGGCCAATTACACGAAGGAGAACAACTGGTCGTTCCCATCCTGATTGGTTGAGAGTGAGGTCATGCATTTTTTGACTAGCTTCGCTGTCAACGTGGACAAAGCCTCTATGGCAGCTGTACTATCGGAGTGAATGCATACCTTCCTAAAAGAAACCGCACTCCGCCACTGGCACTTCTGCTTGAAAAGCACTACAGTGGTCTGGCAGTCTGAAAGAAGAGTTGATTGAGGGCTCCCCCTCTAACCTTTCCTTTAAGCTTCGATCCATCCAAGCTCACTGCGCCTCTTCTCAAACTACTCACTTCTACTTGAAAGACACTACAGTGGTCTGGCAGTTGCAACATGAGTTGATGAGAGCTCCCCATCCAACTTCTCCTTGATCTTCGATCCAAGCTCACTGCACCTGTTCTCCAGCTACTCACTCCTGCTTGAAAGATGTTTGGCAGTCTGAAACAAGAGTTGATTGAGAGCTCCCCATACAACCTTTCCCTTGAGCTTCGATCCATTTGTTTCGCTGCCCTCTTCTCCAACCACTCCGCCCCACCCATATATTCTGCGGAGGTATATGCGCGGAGAAGATGACACAAGTAGTATGCTCAGCGACGCCGTGGTATAAATCGATGTAAGGCGAAGCAGTCAGTGAGAGATGAGCTCGGAATGTTCCTCTTCTGGATCCTTTAAGTGACCGATTTCCCAGCGGCTGTTAGAACCTTCGCAGAAATGTGCCTGTTTGCAATATGCTTTTTTGTCAAAACCTATCCTTGGCCAGAAAAAATTCGGATCAATTTAGGTAACATACAACCGGTTTTCATAGAAATTGACAAGTAAAATGGCATAGTAGAGCTCGGGTTATGAAGCGCCTTATGCTATAAGAGAAGTTTCCATTTCACACTGCGTAACCGAATTTAATTACCAGGAAGCGCATAAAATAGTCTATGAAAATCTGCCTACATATCATTATAAAAAAAATTTATGACTTCACATTTTCTATTTAATTTCCAACCTACAACCTCGCATGCGATTTTCAGTGGAACTAAATGTAATAAAAATTAAAATGACTAAGAATAGCAAATAAAAGCTCAATGTGGCAAAAATACACGCACGCGTCGGGAAAATCATGCATGCTCACGTACAAATTATATAAATATAAGTAAATATGTATATATGTATGTTTGGGTGTCATATATGGGCGTTATGCTTGCACGTGAGTTCACATACCCATAGGACGAAACGAAGAGGACGCTAAAGCGTACTTTCACCGCTCGTTTAAAAATAAACACAAAACGAGCGAAATGAATATGGTATAGTTTATAATAAAATATAAGCATAATTGCATACATACATATGTACTTACGGGCACGAATGCCTAAAAATATCAAGCACTACAACATGAGCCCTCAAACTCGAACATTGCCAACAACGACCCTACACAATACGATTTGGCTTCAGCACGCGGCAACCGAAAAACACCGATGTGTGTATACAAAAAACAACAAAAAATATAAGTACATATATATGTATGGGATGGTGGTGACTGTTGGCGGGTGCACAAAATCAATGAACTTTCAGTTTTAATGGTTCGACTTCAACAGGTTGGCAATAAGCCTAATTTCCTGCCATGACACCATAAAGTTGCGTGAGCATTCAACAAATGCCAACCCACTCTTTGCACTGACGTCACAACAAGCCAACAGATAGCAACAAAAAAAATAAACATAACCTTACTTTACAGTGTCCTTGACGGCGCTTTCTTAACAGCGATTTTATATAGTACAGATATAACGCGGTTTTCAATAGGGACGCTACAAAAGTAGACCGTTAGAGACAGCAAACGACGCCATATGTTTCCCAATTTTTTGACATTTCTCTTCAGCACGGTTTGTCACTTCATCATAGAAAGATATATGAACCAACAACGAGTCAAAATTATTAAAATTTACTACCGAAATTCGGAGTCAGTGGCTTCAACTTTAGGGGCGCTACGTCCAATTTATGGGCGTCGAAATCGTCCTGGCCAAATCAAGAATTGAACGTCTAGTGGAAAAACTTCAATCCACGTGACAGTGAGACAAAGAAGTGCCCGTAGTTTCCAGAATATTGCTGCCAAATCAGTCTCTCACACGTCGTTTTTAGGCGTTGGGCATCTCTTCGACGTCGTTGTGACGAATTTTGTGAAAAGATCTTGTCCTACAAGCTAACAAGATCAAATTGACGCAAGAACCGCAGCCGCTTGACCTCCAGAATCGTCGTATGTTCGTGAATTGGGCTGAGCTACAACTTGAAAATTATCCGGATTTTCATCGAAAATCAAAATCGTTTTAACGGCGCAAGCCAACGACTTTTGTAGCGCTCTTATTGAAAACCCCGTTACTAACACATAAACTTTTTACTATGAGTATATATATATACATTCCTAGCTATAAAATCGTATGAATTTGCAAAAACTTACCTACAACTTCCTTTGCAGAAAGACCCCTCATTATTCACCATACAAAGTTCGATATACGCCAGTGGTTTCTCATAACCAATGTACAGCCGCTGGTCGTCTGGATGTACAAGGAGAGTTATCTACGTTTTAGCTCGCAAGAGTATAGCTTGAGTAATCATCATGAATCGGTGCATCTGACCAATCATGCCATACAGAAGAAGTACAACAACGGTAAGCGCGATAAACGTTTGCCCATAGAGAACATGTGGGATTGTTACTCCTTTCAAGCTTATCTGCGTCAAATCGGTAAACAAGATATGTGGCAGGAACGCATCTATCCGGGCATGAAGAAAGCCATTGTGGGCACAATGTTGTCATCGCAGGAAAATATGGATCGTCGTCCGAATACGTTTGAGTTGTTCGGTGCAGATTTTATGATATGCGAGAATTTCTATCCTTGGCTAATTGAAATCAATTCTAGTCCCGATTTGGGTGCGACAACCAGTGTGACAGCACGTATGTGCCCGCAATGTCTGGAGGATGTGATAAAAGGTGAGGGTTTTGCATTTTTTGACATTATGTGACGATTATTGTGTTTGATTACAGTACAGGTACTGATAATGTTCGTACTAACGGGTGATTTTTTAAGAGCTTGATAACTTTTTTAAAAAAAAAAACGCATAAAATTTGCAAAATCTCATCGGTTCTTTATTTGAAACGTTAGATTGGTTCATGACATTTACTTTTTGAAGATAATTTCATTTAAATGTTGACCGCGGCTGCGTCTTAGGTGGTCCATTCGGAAAGTCCAATTTTGGGCAACTTTTTCGAGCATTTCGGCCGGAATAGCCCGAATTTCTTCGGAAATGTTGTCTTCCAAAGCTGGAATAGTTGCTGGCTTATTTCTGTAGACTTTAGACTTGACGTAGCCCCACAAAAAATAGTCTAAAGGCGTTAAATCGCATGATCTTGGTGGCCAACTTACGGGTCCATTTCTTGAGATGAATTGTTGTCCGAAGTTTTCCCTCAAAATGGCCATAGAATCGCGAGCTGTGTGGCATGTAGCGCCATCTTGTTGAAACCACATGTCAACCAAGTTCAGTTCTTCCATTTTTGGCAACAAAAAGTTTGTTAGCATCGAACGATAGCGATCGCCATTCACCGTAACGTTGCGTCCAACAGCATCTTTGAAAAAATACGGTCCAATGATTCCACCAGCGTACAAACCACACCAAACAGTGCATTTTTCGGGATGCATGGGCAGTTCTTGAACGGCTTCTGGTTGCTCTTCACCCCAAATGCGGCAATTTTGCTTATTTACGTAGCCATTCAACCAGAAATGAGCCTCATCGCTCATCGGACACGGACGCGAAACACATTTCGAACCGAACACTGATTTTGGTAATAAAATTCAATGATTTGCAAGCGTTGCTCGTTAGTAAGTCTATTCATGATGAAATGTCAAAGCATACTGAGCATCTTTCTCTTTGACACCATGTCTGACATCCCACGTGATCTGTCAAATACTACTGCATGAAAATCCTAACCTCAAAAAAATCACCCGTTATTATTAAGTAGAGTAGGTATTGTCCGCATGGACATTAGACTTTACATATCCCCACAGGAAAAAGTCTAACGGTGTGAGCGGGGAATTGGCGCCGTCTTATTGAAACCCAATGTCGCCAAGATTTCGAACGTCAATTTCAGTCACCAAGTAGTCAGTTATCGCGCGAAATTGGTCGCCATTGACTGTTACGTTCTCATCGACATCGTTTTAGAAGAAATGTGGACCGATGATTCCACAGGCGTACAAACAAAACCAAACCGTTGTTTTTTTTCTGGATTATATGACAATTATTGAAGATTGCTCTTCGTCCCAAAGGCATTGCCAGAAATGAGCCTCATCGGTGAACAAAACTTGCCTCGAAAACGTTGGATCTTTTTTGAACTTTTCAAGAGCCCCTAGACCGAAGCGATGTGGCTTGGGACGGTCGAGCGACTTTTCTTGCACAAGCTGTATTTTATCTGGTTTCAATTTAAGATCTCAACGTAAAATGCACCAAGTCGTTCCATACGTCAGTCCGAGTTGCTGCAAACAGCGCCGAATCGACTCTCCACGGTCTTCATGTAATAATTGCAGAAAAGGTCTCAAGATGGGTGATAGTGTTGCGCATAGTACCATCTGATGCTTCAAAAAAAGGTTATTGAAAAAGTACCCGCACTTGGATCACCCTTTATTAGTGCGTTGGAAAGATAAGATTTTTTACTAAAAAAAACTTCTCAGATGGTTATTTGTTTGCTCTCTGCAATACGAGTATTATGAAAGGACACGTCAAATATGGATACTGGCCAAGAGAATATCCACCATACTTTACATTTTTCCTTCAATAAAGGCGCACAATAAAGCCAAGCTGAAGCTGAAAATATAAATAGATTTTATGATACTGTTGGAATTAATCAAAAAATGCACCACGGTCTGAAAAGCCAAGTCGTCAAGTCCGGCCGTCATGTAGGCACTGCTTCCATTACTCAGAAGCTAGGCATAATATCAAAATCCGTTTGGAACCATTAAAATAAGGCTGGAGCTCAAGTGAACTCACACTAGTTACAACACTCTTTTGGACCGAATTTCCAGCTGCGCAAAGTTTTTGAATCGCAACAAAAATTATCCATTTCTGAAGATGTGGTTACTGGTGATGCAAAAAGGATCACTTAAATCATAGTCAAAAAAAGACGGTAGTGGTAAAATCGTGGTGAGCAAAGTCAGGATTGAGAGTTAAGAAGGTTTTCCTATGAATTTGGTGACTCTGGCAGGAAGTTATCTACTAAGAGTTGCTTTCCTACCTCCAAACTCTTATTTCGGCCCTGTATTGTCAACAATTGGGATGTGTAAAGGAAGCAATCGCCCAGATATAGGCAATTTTGGCCAATTCGAGATGAGTCAGAATACCGCCAGGTCACACATATCGATAAAAACTCGGCAGACGCTCCAGGAGCTTGTTTGGAGTATACTTGTCCAGTTCGGACCTGGCACAAAGTGATTTCTACCTGTTCTTTTCTATGGGGGATAATTTGTAGTGGTGGTTTGACTACGTATTCGGAAATTTTTATAATCATTTTCGGTTTTAGCAGCACAATACCCTCTAAAATCACAGCCGCAAAATGGCTGTGAACTCGTTTACTGAAGTTCTTTTTACTAAATTAAAAACTAAAGGTGATAGAGATTTAGTAAAAGTACATTTATAATATTAGTTTATTATTAAATATTTACCTTTTTTCTCCTCTACAATTTCTCGCATCCCTTCTTCACAGTTGCAATTGATCGGCGCGTAGATCCCAAGGCAGATATGGGTAATTTTGAACTTATCTACCGCCAAGTAGTGCCACCAACACCAGCCTATATGGGACTTAATCTCTTCGTGAAAGGCAAACAAATTGCCACTAAACCGCCACATCATCATCATCACCATCACTATCCGCATCAGCAACGCGAACGTCCAACACTAAGCGGCCACAATTACCGACATCGTGCCACCATCACGCCAGCCATCTCGAATGTACACAAAGCTATGCCCACATTTAATGCTACCGAGTACGTTGAGAAGTATATAATGGAGGCGGGAAATAGCAATCGCAGCAGCTTAAGTGGCGGTCTCGTTGGCGGTATTACCGCCTCGGGTGCCGTGATACACACTTCGCCCACACCAATGCAAATGGTGCAGAATGCACGCCGCAAATATCATATAACACCGCAAACGCCTGCTATGATCTGTCCGAATCTCTTGAAAACGCCACGCACACAGGTAGGCACACGCCGCAAGTCCTTCACGAACCTCTCCAGTAAAGCGAACACCATGCCGGCGACAGCTAAAGATCACGAGACGGCTGTACCACTGATGAAGCGACATCGCAGTTGTGGACCACGCCTTAACACTGCCGTCGTAGCGGGCTGCACGACAAATGAAGGTGATAAAAATTTTAAATTTATTATTAAGAAATGTGCGCTGCCAACGTCGACCGAGGTCAACAACCAATTGCCCAGTCAAATCGATGAGAATCGAGAATCGGCCACGGGCAGTGTTTCGGCACACGCGAACAAAAGTAAAAGCGTCGATAATATTGTTGAAATGTTACGTCGGTTCAAAGGTCAGCCTCAGTCAATGACACTGCCACAAACGCAAGGGTCAACACAGGTGGCACGCAGTGGTGGTGTAGTGCATGATTTGACCACAAGCGTAAGCGAAAAATCAATCAAGTCCTTGCTGGCGAAACAAACGAATTCCAACACGACTGAGGCGTCTCAACTGGCAGCAAAAATGGCGGCTTCAGCCGGCATACGCACGGTCGGACGCAAGCTTGTGACTTGGCGGCGCTCCAGGCGTCATAACGCCCGACTAGCCGCTAACGCCAACAACATCAAGTCCGCTGGCAGCGTTTACGTTTGCAAGAAGAAGCCGATGGCTTTGGTAGGCGTTACGCCCTCTGCAGCGAGCTTAACTGTGCCGGAACGTTCACGCAGCTCATCCGCGCACTATCAAAAGCCAGCTTCCATAACGAACGCAACAACAAAAAGCTAAGAATATGGTATATACGCGAATATACTATATATGTATATCAAAGTTGCGATTGTTATATTATATAAAAATTTTATTATTGTTCTACTTAGTTAATTTGTTCTTAACTGTTATAAAATGGCATGCGTGTCTTAATAAACTTTTGAACATTCGTTATTGAACAAAGCAATTTCGCCTCCTTCTTCGTATTACTTTGGGGCGGTGTAACGTAGTGCTAGCGCTTCTTTGGCGGCGGATTTAAGAATTTTCGGTTCAGTCACACCAGCGTCGATTTGAGCTTTATTTTTCTGGAATGAAAAGAGGAAGTTATGAGTTTCAGCGCTTTTCATTAATAGAAAAAAGCTTAAGCTAAGATCCAAGACAGATCCAGGACAACACCAACATAATAACATATTTTTCTACCAAGTGGAAGTAGCCAAGATCAATAACTGTAAGATCTACTTTAGGAAACTTCACTCAACTCCAGTCCAAACAGTTAGTCTTCTTCTACATTATTCTTGCTTGCGTTTAATTAGGTTAGGTTAAGTTAGAGTGCCAGGCCATGGCACTAACGGTACCCAGTATGTTAGCAAGAAGTGGTGTGTTTTGGTGCCACCAGGCCTTTTTTGAGTTCCAGGAGGAGTTCGCTGTTGAAGACTGTGCTGGGAGACCTGTGACTTCAACAAATACAGACAATGTGAGAACGATGGTCATTGTCTTATTTGACATCAAAGGCATCGTCCACTATGAATTTGTTCCTCATGGACAAACTGTCAAGGTCTAGTTTTATGTGGAAGTTCTCAAGAGACGCAAACGAAAACGGTTGACCCACCGGATCCGACAAGACATCGCAGCCGATTGGAAGTTGCACTGCGACTGACACCGTCTTCTTGTGAACCAAGGCCGGCATCCCATCGCTTCCCCAGCCGCCTTGCAGCTCAGATGTGGCCCCGGACTTTTTTGTTTCCTTGGCTGAAAAGGCCGATGAAAGCAATTTTAGACGACAGAATGGATCCAAGCAGCATGCACACCGGCTCTCAAGGCTATTCCGGAAAATGCCTTTGTGTGACACCTTCAATGCTTGGAAATCGCGCTGGGAGCGCTGCATCGACGTAGAAGGAGCCTATTTTGAAAGTTTTTAAAGAATTTTATCGATTGGTGCAATAATTTTTTTTTAATCGACGCAGTCCTATTTCATTTCCGGCATAAAGCACGCCTACCAGAATTGTTTTAAGGCAAACCCAGCAACTTTACTAGTTCCGAAAGTGTGTCTACCGCGATCTGGCTAAATAGTTGATAAGAAAATGTATTGACAATTCTACTTAGCCTTCTTCCATATAAGTAGCTTTGAGTTCGACGTTGAATACGTAACCTTACCATATGCGAGCTTATTGGACAGTGTCAGAACACCCACCAAGGCGGCGAGTTGCTCCTTGCTAAGAATAAGTATTACAGAGGACCTTTTGCGTTCCACTTTGGGTCAAATGGATTTGAAGATTGGTTTTTAACCAGCGTTTTCCAAGCTCACAGGAAGTCCATAGATCGAACGTTAATCATGCTAAGAGAAAGTAGTTCAGAGGACCTATTGCGTTCCACTTTGTACCAGAATAATTTGGAGGATTGGTTTTTAACCAGCGCTTGCCACGCTCACGGAATATCCATAGCTCTAACTCTAAAACGCAAGAGGACAGTGGAAAACCCAATCGTTAGCACTCTGATGGAATTGGGGTAAGGTTACACTCTCCACCAAACTCATCGGCTTTGCAGTTTCCTGCAATTCCGCTGTGACCTGGCGTCCAAACAAGTCGAATATCAAAGTAGCTTAAAACTATTAATAAGGATGTCAAAAACTCCTTGACAAGTTTTTAACCCCCTGTCAGCGAACTCAAGTTCAATATTACAGCTCTGCTGTCGTAGGGAATCTTCACCACTCTCAAGGAAGCTGCCTTTTGCAGCAGTACATCTACTTATACTTTGATGACAGCCACGCTGAAGACACTTGTGCTTGGACTGAAGACACTTGTGCTTGGACCAAGTTCATAAAAGTCACGAAGAGTCAGCATTCCGACAGCTCTGGTTTTACCGTCCATTCAACAATTAATTTTTGCTGTAGTATGAAAGTCGAGAAAACTATTGAAGCTTAATCCTAGAAAATCAGTTCTCCCTAGTCTCTCTGGAGGATGGAGTCATGTGTAGAAGTTCACGCAAGTGAGGAAAGTTCTCTGATCGCCATTCACTTGGGAGTGGCAGATACGATTCTTTTACATATGACTCAAGCATCTCACGACTTCGGTCTTAGACTAAGTATCCTCTGGGTTGCCTAAAAACATCCGTTTAAATGCGAACTAAAGTGAGAATGTGAACCATCTCTTCCCAAGGTTGTGTACTGCGGTTGGGACCCGCCATGTGAAAAACGTCCCCAATGAAAAAGATAACTCGGCTATAATCGCGTAAGCGGTGTCTACGCCAGTAAAGAAGAATTCTCACTATATCCAAAAGACCACAGCTACAGCTAAAGCTAAAACTGAGTAAGACATCTGACCAAACTAAGCAAGCACAATTTTCCTTCAGTAATGCTCCAAACTGAAACAATATGGGAGAAAATAAAATAAAATCAAGAAATCGACGCGCTCACCTGTGCAGCTGGTCCCCTCAAACGCTTCAATGGCACTTTTATTGCATGTTCTGTTTTCTTAATCAATTTAGTCGACAAACGAATTGGCGTCTTCTTCTGCGGTGTTATTGTTTGTTTAAATAGTGTCATTGCTTTGCCACAAATGTCTAAACCGACTTCGGGATCGAAATCTCTTTTGATCTTATAGTTCACCTCGTAGACACGTTCAAAATTACCAGTAGGCGAAAGTGGATTACGCGGCAAATCGACAATGACTTTCACCAAATCTTTTAAAGCCAAAGGACAAATACGTGCCGTCACGTCGGTGGATGGCGAGAGATCCGGCGTAGAATTGATTTCAATTAATATCGGATTATATTGTTCGTCTAACATTAAATCACAACCATACAATTCGAACGAATTTTCCACAAAATCAGTCTCCTCCAAACTGGCCATCACAACAGCGATAAGATTCTCTTTAAAACCCGGATAGATACGTTCTTCCCATATATTGTCGGGGGCATTCGAATGTTTTAGATAGACTTTAAATTGCTCCAACGACCACATATTGTTCTTCGGCAAACGTATATCACGATTTGGTTTGTTCTTATAACGCTTCTGTACCGAATTATTCGTTAAATGTATCGATTCACGTAGATCATCGATGGTGAACTCTTGTGAGCTGAAGCGTAAGTAACAATCTCGATATAACCATATAGATAGGGTACAATCACCAATGGAGAGCAGCATATATTGACGTATATCGAATTTGGTTTTATGTATCAAGAGTGGACGTTCTGTAGGTTAAAATATATAGTATGAGGTTACTTTAATAATTTAATAAATATGTTTGAAATAGATTAGTTATATGGCAGACAGATTTCATAAAATTAAAACCGCTTAGTTCTATGGGAAGTATAAGACTAGTTACGGATATGTAATCGTAGGACTATGTGATGGGCCAAACCAAAAGGAAGGCGGTGTCAAGTGAGTGGGTTTGGCTGGGCAAGCCATTGTGGTTTCACTCGGCAACTGGAACCCACAATGGTTGATGTCTCGAATCCAAAAACACTATTCAACGGGAGGAGTCAATGAAAATGGTAATATCTTCATTGTGAATGGCGTTCAGTGGACGTTTGAAGTTTGTCCCGTCCGAAATTGCTTCAGTATATTGTTGTAACTCGTCTACATATTAAAGGAACGTTCTTTTGTTGTTCCTAGTAAGTGGTTCTGTTTTGCGGAAACATCAAAGCAGAAACTGCTTGGAGAGGAATGCATTATGTTTTTCAACCGAAAGAGTATTCGACGGAGAACATCAAGAGACTGTGATAGTCCGGAATGTGGTGTTCTGACACTTCTGTATCTTCTTCAGCAGCGTATGTAGGCAAAAATAAAAGTTAAACAATAAAGGGTAGAGAACCCCACGCTGCCGAAACCACATTTAATTCTTTTTAGCTTAGAATTTTGACCTCGGGAAAAGGTACGCATGATTAGACCATCTCTTTCTGTCAGATAAAACTTAAAGTTTAGTTCGTTATTTTTCTAAATTATCTTAAACGGAGAAAATGTCATGTTGTCGGAATGGATGAAAATACTCCAGCTCTGAAAGTATACGACGCAGTAACCACAGGGGGAAGCAGAGAAAAAGGGAAAAACCTCCATCCCTTTAGAAAGACCAGACGGAGAAAGCCCTGGCTGCACTAGGAATCTCCAAGTAGAGCCAAACATCGAAAAGGAAGGACGACTGTTGCGCTGTTGTAAACTCGACTATAGCCGCGTGACTTACGCCAATAAAGAAGAAGATCCTAAACAAAGCGTTCTGTAACTTTCGGTAACGGAGAGATCTGGCAGGCTTCCTACTTCTTCCTATATGTCCTACTAGTCCCTAACGGGTTTCGGTGTCATCTTACAGAACCCTTGAACCGAATAACCACTTATTGCTGACCAGTCATTCAAAGCTCTCGAAAGTAAAGGGCGCTCACTGTCTTCTACCAGTGTCCTCTGATTGACTGTCGCAAAATCCGTCGAGAGATCAAGTAAAAATATTCACCTACAGGCTGGGCTTTTTACAAACGACCGAGTTAAACGTCACCGGTTTGATGAAGAACTAGACTCAGATAGTGAATGAAATAGTGGCTTTTTACCAATCGGACTACTTAAAAAATGCAAATAATATTATATCGGGTCTTAGAATAACCTAAAACTGCTTAAACATCATTTCTGTTTTACAGTTTCAAGCAATAACGCCACCACTTACCCAAATACTTCTGCGCGATGTATCTTCTTTGCGGATTGTTGGTGGCCCATTGCAAAATCTCATCAATGGAACTACGTATGATAATACCCAGACCGCGACACTGATAACCGGGCTTTAGTATCCACAGATTACGGCAACCATCCCACTTGTAATCGCGACGGCGCTCTTCTATTTTAGTCAAATAAATGCGACTCAGTTTGGACACCTCCTCCAGCAACGGTACAGTCACTTTGATTCTGGCATTATTACGCATCACTTGATTGGAATCGGCAATAAAGTTCTGCCATTCGAGATTTTCACTTTCCGTATTCTTTTCGCCATCGTCATCCAGTGTACGATGTTCGAATTCATCGAAATGTTTTTTCAAATTTGTCACAGCGAAATGCACCACAGATATCGGTATAGTACCCTCATCCGGATCCGCCAACTCCGCTAAACGTTGACCATACTCCAAGATAAATTTGAGTAAACTGCGACACTGCGTTTGACGAAAATCCTCTATGAATGCCATGCGCTCTTCCGAACTGCCACCCAGTCGATAGAAGCGCGGATGACTCATGCCACAAACACCCTGCTGATGGAACCACTGATGCTGTTCGGCACAACCGATCAAACCAACTTTGGTCGAAAAATCCAAATTACGACCGCGTCGCACACGATTACGCAGCGGCAGCACATCCGTATGCGAGTCGCGTTGTGCCTTCGGTTGCCAAATGAAAAACGCCGGAAAGTGACTAATGATTTTTGAAATGGCCACCGCCTCATAGTCATTGCCACGCTTGGCATGCTGCAGCAATACCTCCTCGGGTAAGCTTTGCAATTTCGGATAACGATTCGGTGACAACTTCTCCAGCCAACCACGATTCAGCAATGCGCGCCGTATTGTATGGTAATTACCGTAAACGGTGAATATACGCCGATTGCGAAACGCATCGATCACACGCGAGCGATAGATGCTCGATAGCGTGCGCGTTTGCGCAACACTCGCCGCTTGGCCGTCACTCAAAATCGCCATACTTTTATTCACTTCCGGATAGGCTGTGTATTTCGTGCCGCTGCTAGTGTGACCGAGTATATAGTTAACGTTCGCTGCTGTTGGATTTATTACGTTAATTTTAGAGACTGCGCAACGATGTGAGAGTGCCGCCAATTCGGCGTCCAGTGTTTGTATTAATGAACGGATTTTATAGACGGGATTGTAGTATTGGTTTCTATAATTTGGCCAAGATGTTGAGGAACGTTGCATTCTGTTTACAACAAATTTAGAAGCAGAAGCCGAAAATTTTTTTTTGGAAAATTTTACAATAATTTTTTGAATGATGTTCGGTGAAAAATCCCACTTTTTGAAATTTCTCCATGGAATTTGTCAAAATAACCAATTTTATTTATATTTGTATTACGAAAGAAGCCTCGAAAAAACGAACTAAGAACAAATATTATATTAAGCCAAAGCCAGTAAATAATAAAAGACATCGCATTTGGAATTATTTTTAAAACAATAAAAGTGGGAGGTGGTTGGTGTGGTGAAAAAACGCTGATATGCGCGCCCGAAATTCTAATAAACGGAATAACATTATACTACATAACCAATAATTGCCGAGATTTGCAAATGATTATATTCGTATGTATTTAAGAGAATATACATACATACATACATAACAGGCTAAAAATGTTAAAATTAAATGTTTTTTATCTTTTTATATCAGTCCAGCGTGTATTTCCCTAATTATTCTTTCAAAATTTTCCCCAAAAGCCAATTTGTTCACCGTTTCAAAAATAAAAAAAAAATAAAAAAAAAAACAAAAATAAAAAAAAAAAAATAAAATATAAAATATAAAAACTATATAAAAATCAAAAATAAAAAAAAAATAAAATAAAAAAAAAAAAAAAATAAAAATAAAACATATAAAAAAAAATAAAAATAAAAATAAAATAAAAATATAAAAATAAAATATAAAAATAAAAAAATAAAAAATAAAATATAAAAATCTAAAATAAAAATAAAATATAAAAAAATTAAAAACAATAAAAAAATCCGCTTAGTGTTCCATTTATTATAGCTTAAAAAAAATGAAACGAAAAAATAAAACTAAAAAGATATTAAAAAATGCAAATAATAAATATAAAAATAATATAAAAAAATACAAATAAAAATTCATATAACAAAATAATATAAACAAATAAATATACAAAATAAAAATAAAATATAAAAAAACAGTTAAAGGGTAAGTTCGGGTGCAACCGAACATTTTATACTCTTGCAACGTTGCAAGAATCAAAGCCAGGGAAATACAGGGTTTGTCCGGAAAGTAATAGAACTGATTTTCTTCCGCCGCGACTGTACTTCGGAGCGTGCGCCACGGATGCTCATTGTCTTTTTTGACATCAAAGGCATCGTCCACCATGAATTTGTTCCTCCTAGACGAGCCGTCAACGTCAAGTTTTACATGGAAATCCTCAAAAGACTCAAGCGAAGGGTCAATCAAGTCCGACAAGACATCGCAGCCGATTGGAAGTTGCACCACGACAACGCCCGGCTCACACCGGCTTTTGTTTTGAACAGCTGCCTAACCAAGGCCGGCATTCCAATGCTTCCGCAGCCGCCCTACAGCCCAGGGCTTTTTTTTGCTTCCTTGCCTGAAGAGGCCGATGAAAGGCAAGTATTTTGAGACGACAGATGGGATCCAAGCAGCATGCACACCGGCTCTCAAGGCTATTCCGGAGAATGCCTTCCGTGACGCCTTCAATGCTTGGAAATTGTACGTGCATCGACGTAGAGGAAGCCTATTTTGAAAGTTTTTAAAGAATTGTTACGATTGGTTCAATAATTTTTTTTAAATCGACTCAGTGCTATTACTTTCTGGATAAATCCTGTAGTGGCCTGATATTGGCGTCTCCAACCAATGAGCAATTTCTGAGGGAGAAAAGAACTTGGGCAAAATTTCAGATCGATCTCTAAAAAACTGTAGGATGAGATCGGGTATATTCATACATAAAGACGGGCCAGGCTAAATCGGCTCAGTTCGTCACGCTGATCATTTAAATTGGGTTTTCGTTGCTGTAGCGATTATCTAGATTTTGAGGAGAGCAACATGTTAGCTGTCATCGAAATCATTTAAGGTCACGCTCGTTTCATCCAGCAACTCGAGCTTTAGTTCTGCGATTTGTAGTTTTTGGATTCCAAGTACACCATTCACTGGTAGTAGGTGTCAACAGTTCCACTGTGAATGGCATTCAGTGCCTGTCGGAAATTAGTCGCGTCCGAAATGTGTTAAGTATATTGTTCAAGTTCATCGACGTGTAAAAGGAATGTTCCATTGATGTTCTTAAGGGCGACTACTTGGATTATTTCTGCGGAAACTTCTGAGCAAGAATTTCCGGGAGAGAAGAATGTTATGCTTATTTATAGGAGGCGGGCCTGACTGTGTAAATGTTCAACGGGAAACATCCTATTATAGTTCGGAGTGCGGTGTTTTGATAGGTCTATAACTTCTCCATCTGTCTCCATCCCTGTTTTGTGCTGAAGGAGTGCGGACTGTCAAATCTAAGACCTATAATTTTAGGGTGGTTTACCATCGGAATTTTGACATCAGCGACGGAAAATTTTGAGGTTCGTAGTGGTAGCCGTAGTTTTAGCATGATAGAGTTTTAGGCCTCTTGCAGTGAAGAACCGAGAAAAGTCTAGGATAGAGGCGTTCACCACCATGTGAAAATTAATTCATTTTAATTTAGCTTCTTCACCTCGAAATAATACCAATGACTGTGGATCACTCAGATAGTTCATGGTCCACCTCTTTAGTCCCGGAGGTAGCGTTACTTGTTCGATTGTCAAAAGCTCTCCACATGTCCACCGATACGGGGGCAGTCCTTTCACAGGACAATTTCTGGTTGAGACCACGAGCTAGCTCAGCTTTTATGACGGAAGACGTGAGCGCATTCAGCTGGCGCAGATGGTATGTGAAGGCAGGAGTAGCAAGGCCTCAAGAGTTTTCACTACTGGGAAAAGTAGAGTTATCGGACAATGCGACTCGATAAGCTTCCTAGGCTTCAGTAATGGGAACACCCTTTCTGATTTTCTATACAACGGGTATGTGAAGTGTGATAAGTGACAAATTGAGGACTATTCACCGTTGGTAAAAGCAAGTGGTGCGCAGTCTTTTTTGGTACTTTGCACGAAAGTCGGGTAACTCAACTTTTCGACTTACTAATCCGAACACGGACCTCACTTAGACAGCTTAGAACGCCAGCCTAAACACTCCTACTTAGACAGCTTAAATCGACATAGCTTTTTGAGCCAATCAAAACTTTATTGAGACGGCTAATGTCAGTTTCGACTATGACTTCTGGTTTTCTGTTTAGCTTAGTGTACAAAGGTGGTACATTGGAAAATTTTTCAACCTAATCCTCCTCAAATACATCACGACCTTCGTATTTGGATTCGACACGGTTATCGTACTGTCTTCTCATGCAGAGAATTGACAATATTTGCCCACTCCGGCGAAGAGATCACATGACTTCAATTGCCCCACCCATCTCATCCGCTTATGCTGATCTAACAATTATCGAATCTCCAAATTGAGATCCTTTATAAGACAATCACAGGGGTTTAGATAGGATCTCCGACGTTTCCTTCTAGGTTTTAGTTACAAAATTCCCGGTAAACTTAATAAACCTTGCCCAGGGTATAAAAAGTTTACCCATCCGTTTTACATAACTTAAACCGTACAGCACCAAAGCCTAACAAAAAAACCTTTTCCACCAACATAACCGCAATCAATCCGCAATTGGAGTGGAGAAGAGAACGGCACTGGCGGCAGACAGCAAGTATGCCCCACGCCAAGCTGCTTCTAGAGGCTACAATCTCTCCAGGTTTAAGGAACTAATTCAGCTCTGGGAGGTCATGTGATATAGGAGAGGGCACAATAGACCCTAGGTCGCGGTGCATTACCTCAAATAACACTATCTATCTATCAGCAATTGCAGAAAACCACTTTCCAAGAATCAGCTTACAAAATTCAAACGCCAAACTGCGCCCTCACACACACACACACACAGAATTCTAAAATATAAGTTAACCGCTAATGTAAAAAATAAAAATTTGCAAGCATAAAAATTAAAAGAAAACAACCAATATTGAGTCACATTAAGTAAAATTAATTAAAATAAAGTAGAAAAGTATGCAGTACATTGAAATTAATCGCTTACACAAATTATCAAATACAAATTGTGTTCCGATCAAAACTAATTACTACAGTTCCATGTGCCTCAAATTCAAATCATGAAAAATATATATATTGTTATTTTTATATTGTTGTAATTATGTAATTATCTTTTTATTATTTTGTATAATTTCTTCTTCTTTTCTTGTTCTCTCCGTTTGCGACGTTAACAAACACATACTAAATTGACAGCTTCGTGCGCTTACAATTTATCGAGGTATTGGGCCAAGTCGGGTAGACCTTCCTTCAAACCCTTACGTTTACGTGTATCCTGTACAATCTGGTATGGTTTGCTGCTGGGTTCGCACGGATCACCGGGCAACACTTGCCAATGGTCGAACACGCATTGTGGGAAAGCTTGACCACCAGTGTTGGAACGTAAATCGGCGGTGAAACCGAACGATTCGTTTACGGGCAAGTAAGCCTTGACCACGAACATAGGTGTGCCAACAACTTGAGCTTCTTCGAAGACATGACCACGACGTCTGTTCAATACACCGTAGATACCACCAACAGCAACTTCGGGACATTGAATTTCGCACAAGTAGACGGGTTCCATCAAACGTGGTCCAGCTGTGATAGCTGAAGCGTACAAGCAACGACGAGTTGTTGGAATGATTTGACCACCACCACGATGGATAGCATCAGCGTGCAACGTCACATCATAAATGTTGAAACGTACACCACGCATGTTTTCTTCAGCCATGATACCTTCCTTGGATGCCCATTGGAAACCGGCAACAACGGAATCCTTAATTTCATTCAAGTATTGCACGGATTTGGTACAATCCAAAACGAAGTTAGGGCCGGTACCGTCAGGACCGAAACACCAGATCTTACGGGCTTCTGTCACATCATAATCGTATTTCTCGGCCAAGTAACGGGCACGAAGTTTGAAATCGTCCTTGGAGCTGACATCACCGTTGTCAATGTCCTCGGGCAAACCGTCAGGCATGGGCAAAGCTTTCATCATCAGACGGTTATGCTTGTTGGGCGATTTGGACAAGCACATTTGGTTGGATTCCTCGAATACGGTTTCACGGTATGATACAACGGGGTCAGATTTCTTCAATGGAATGCAAGCGTGATCTTCTTCCAAATCCTTCAAGCAAATTTCCAAATGCAATTCACCGGCACCAGCAATGATGTGCTCACCGGACTCTTCAATGATACATTGCACCATAGGATCGGATTTGGCCAAACGCTTAAGACCTTCCACCAATTTGGGCAAATCAGCTGGGTTCTTAGGCTCGACGGCAACACGCACGACGGGTGACACGGAGAATTTCATCACCTAAAAGCGAACAAAGAAATGCAAAAATAATTATAAAATGTGCTTAAAAAATAAATCGAATGCAATTGAAATATAAGAAAAAAAATCAGAAAAAACACTTCGCTCATTACTTTTCAGAACAGGTCTGTGTAAAATTAACATCATGAAACATTTACTACTATAAATTTAGAATAATAATTGTAGCTTACCTTCATGTTGTGGGCATCCTTGAAAGTGGTGATGGTACCAGTCTTGACCAAGAATTGATCGACACCGACCAGACCGCAAATGTTACCGGAAGGCACATCTTCGATGGCTTCAACATAACGACCCATCATCAAAATTGTACGTTGGATGGCCTTTTCGTACAAATCTTCCTTCTTGCCGGGCACATAGTTGGGGCCCATGATACGGCACTTCTGCCCAGTAGCGACCTTACCGGCGAACACACGACCGAAGGCATAGAAACGACCCTTATCGGAAGTCGGTACCATTTTGGAAATGTACATCATCAATGGACCTTCAGGATCACAGTTCTTAACAGCGACGGCAGCTTCATCGTCATGTGGACCCTCGTACAACATTTCCATACGGTATTTCTGAGCAATTACAGGTGAAGGCAAGTGAATGGCAATCATCTGAAGCAAAGCTTCACCAGCTGGCAACCAGGTGCGCATAACAACTTTCAGGAGGGCTTTACCATCCTTGTCCTTATCTTCGTGCTTGATGGCAACACCGATCTTTTCCAACAAAGTACCGATTTCTTCCTTCTTGTAGTTCATGATAGCATCGAACACTTTGTAAATGGGGTCCAAGATGTACATACAGAAAGAGCGTTTGTTATCGGCTTCCTTTTGTTTTTGCCATTTCTTGGTCTTGGCGTTGAAGAAGTTCTCACCCCATAGACTATAATGAAGACGAAACGCAAAATTTGCATTAATCACTGAATAACAAGAACAAATGAATTTCTAGATAATAAATAATCTCTCTCTTTCATCTTATCTGTGCCACACCCTAACACCATTTTCTAATAGGTTATTTAATTATTTCGACAAATCTTCAGCTTATTCCGATTGAACATTAAGAAAGAGGTTCCAGAACAGCGTTACAAAGCGTCGATCTTGGTGCCACTGAAACAGCGTACCTGTTTGATCTGCTTTTATTGAAGTTGCACTTGTAGCACGGTCATTAGAAATATACCTATTTGAACAAGTCCAAATTGAGCATATCTCTTGCGTGCAACACAAATTGTGCTAAAAGCATTTCTCCTCCTTAACAACCCCTCTCACCTTCTAAGCTTCTTATAACTAAGTCGCTAAAACAAAAATTATGAGATAAATAAGCTTACAGACTTACCGGTTCATTAGCTTGACGACATCGATCTTGAATTTCTCTGAGTACATTTCGGAGAACTGCTTAAGAGTGAAAGCCCATCCGTGCAGACCAGAACCGAAACCGACGGAACCCTTGGAGGGATCAACACGCACTTCACCCATTGGGCCACCATCATCGTTGTAAGTAGCAATAATGACGTTCACGTTTTCAACGATACGCTGGAAAGTTTGGTAAAGTTCTTCAGCGTCCAGTTGCAATTCAAGCAAAGCGCGGTCCATTTTGTTCATGAACAAAATTGGCTTAATACGTTCAGCGATAGCTTGACGCAATACAGTCTCGGTTTGCACACATACACCAGAGACGCAATCGACGACGACCAAGGCACCGTCAGTTACACGAAGAGCAGCAGTTACTTCAGAGGAGAAATCAACGTGACCGGGTGAATCGATCAAATTGATCAAGAAACCTTTGCAGTCCTTTTCACGCTGATCGGCATGGGTGATGAAAACAAGATCCTTGTCTTCAACTTCGAAGTACATAGAAATGGCACTGTTGAAATGCAAATATGTAATTTATTAATTGTAAAATGATTAAAAAATATAAAACATATAATATTTATAAATATATGTAATATTCAAACTTACGTTGACTTGATGGTAATGCAACGTTCCTGTTCATCCTTACGGGTGTCAGTGAAACGGGTTTCACCAGCCTTGGCACCAGCAATAATACCGGCCTTCGACACCTACAACAAAAATGAAAACACTTAACGTTATTAAATCAGGTTGTGAAATAGTCATTTGTGACGTCATAACACGAAAAGGCGAAAGTGTATGCACAACAAATTGTAATGGTTTTACTTACCAAGGAATCGGTCAAAGTGGATTTGCCATGATCGACGTGAGCAATGACGGACATGTTACGGATGTTCCGCTTCTTGTCCATCAAGGCACGGATTTCGTCGACAGTAAAGTTGACCTGTGTACACACACACGTACAGTTCCATCACGCCATCAGCACATACGCAGCAATAAATTTATATGGAAAGGACATAAGTAGATACATAAATATTAATATCAGCTAACCAAAAAATGCATTTTCATGCATGGAAAACAGAATTTTCAGCTCTAAATTTAAAAATGTTGGCCTTGAGAGCTTCCTTTGTACAAAACTGCATACGTCATACGATTGACCCGAGGAAATTATATCGTCGATACCTCGTATACGCAAACGAACACACGACCTTCGCCATTATGTAGCACATAAGATTTGGATTAAGATTTTATAAAACCAATTTGCATAATAAAATGCACAATTCCGTTCAAGATAATATGCACATTTAAATGTTTAGAGCTGTTACTTTCTGTTTTGCAATAGTTTTGAAATATTTTTTACATACCATTTTGGATGTTTAATGATTTTTCTGACCAACTTTTAAAAACACTACACGCCTCTAGTCGTGTACTTGACAAAAAGAACGACGAACAAACCCACCACCTACAGCTCGGGCACCTAACCAATTCAACACGTTTTTCGGAGTCAAAGTGTTGCCAACGATTTTTTCTCGCATGGTTGCATTATATATACACCTTTCAAACACTGGGTGACATTTTCAACGTTTTTAAATATTCTCCAAGAACGAGTGCTGTAAAACTTTAAATAAATCGTGAATATATACACATTACTCGAAATTACTTTTCTTTGCATTATATGCTTTTCCGAGTAAGTATTTTCTACGCAAGGTAGTAAATATACAAATCTAATCTGTTTAACAAAATTCAAAAGAAATTATTATACGGCAACTCTCGGTGGGAGAGGTGAATTTGAAGATTATTCATAACATCTCCACACACTGTTGCAATTTTTAAACAATTTATGGTAAGCCATGTAGGATTAAGATAACTTCTGATTTGGACATATACAGGCATTGGAATCCGATTTTATATCGTACTATAATGTGGAAAAAAACTTGTTTTTAAACTGATCTCTTAGGGATAAAAGCTATATGTAAGCAAATGAAAGGATACAAGTTACAGCATGATGTGAATCGAATAGTATACTAATCATAACCCCGCTGGTAATTTTAGTTTTCGTATTAATTTTTGCGTTAAACTCTATTTTTATAACATTCTTTTCACGATGATCCGATAGTTCACCGTTCACAAACGAATACTTAAAGTTTCATAAGTTTCCTTAGAGGTTTATATTTAGAGTAATAGTTTATGGAAAGAAGTTTTAGACGATCCCATCATTTATTCCTATTGAGGGTTTCAGTGGTTGCACAATAACTCACAAAGTCTGAAACATTTAGAATTACGTATATTTTGCTGAATATGGTAGCTAGTATAAAAGCGATCGCTTTGCAAACAAATATTTAGAAGCAGTACAAAAAGGACATGTTCCAAACACCGATTATATTCAAATACCCACAATGTAATCGTCCTATGTGATTACTTATCAAAGATGACAGCTTTCGTCAAGTGGTTGAGCTTGAAGCCAATTGTTTGCTGGGTGCCATGTGACAATCAAGTTGAAAAGGAAACAAGAATTAAGAAGACAGAATAATATAGTTTGAATTTACATAATATTCCAACATCTTCTCGTTTAAAGCAAAAAAAAAACAGGGAAAATTGTTTATTTCATTTCGCTCCCGGCCAACGCAACATATTCCGGTTGAATTCAAAATTGCATTTTTGAGATTTACAAAATAAGCAGAGAAAACAAAATTCCCTTTTAAGTGCGAAGAAAAGCTATGAAAAAGTGAAAAACGAGAGCAAGAGGACGGCAAAAAATTACAAATGTTGAAAAGAAAACTTTTGTAGGAAGAGAAGTGCGTAAGTGAAGTGCAAAATAATCAAGAAATAACTAGACAAGGAATAAAACATAGAAAATAGCCAAAATAATATTAAAACTAAATTATAGCAAATGCTTATTAGAAGTAAGAAGAAGTGAGGAAAAGAAAACATATTCATCGAACACTAATTTCGATTCATCAATAGACAAAAAAAAAGAAAGCAAGTGGTAAAACAGAAACAAAAACTTGAGCCAGCGAGGCTTCTACTGAATACAATAAGACGAAAAAAAAACCAACCAAACAACCAACGCGGCAGAGATTTGCTACCAAAGGCAGAAAAGAAGCAAAGCAGAAGTAGCTTAACGAAGAAGCAACAGTGGTCGTGGTGGGAATGCTGGAGCGGAGCACCCCCACAGCAGCAGACCACCTCAATCAAAATTTCCAAATATTTTGTTATTGTTTTAATCACATAGAACCAACACAAAGATAAATTTTTCGTTTTTATTGCGATATTGATCTGGATTATTACATTAAAAGATTTGGCAATAAATTAAAGTATTAACATTTTACCTACGTCTGAAAATAACATGAGCAAAGCGTGCGAACAACTACTGCAGTGAGTCAAACAGGTGAGTTGTATGGTGGGAGCGGCATAAGAAAACTAAAAACATATTTTACTGCCAAAAAATATGGATTGTAGATTGCCAACAATGCAGTGGTGCAACTAACCATATTTTTTAGTATGTACAAACATATAATATGTATACATACATAGAGATATATGTACAATGTATATATATGTATGCATATATAATATCAGCTGGCAATTTCGTTACATATAATGTTTATTTCCTTCGTCCCATAGAATACTAGCTGCCTTAGCTATACTGCATCAGAATTAGTCAAACATCTGTTGCCGCCAACACCATTACAGTCTCCTCGGCTACACTATTAACTTTGATCAACGAAAAAGTTGGTGTACATCGCTTTCCGCAGACACCACCGCCAGCTAGTGTATCGGTATCAACATCGTTACTCTTAAGCAAATCAACTGCAACAACTACAGCACGCACTTGGCGGACATATCCGCAAACGTTTACCAAGGCATTACGCACCACAACTCGACGCTCTGTGCCACCGCCATCCAAGCGTGCCGCCACCGCTGTTGCTGCCAAAGGTGCAGCTAACAATACTGCAGCCACCATGGCCTGGACAGAGGTAAGTAGTAAAAATGCATGATCATCAAAATTTTAATATGTGTATGTAACATGTAAATAAATTACTGACAAGCCGGTGCAATGTTGCGGAGTTTTTGAGGAAAATGTGAAGCTATTATACCCTTCACGAGCAGTTGTGTCAAATGAGCAGTTTCTTGGTGAAAAAACTTCGTGTCACACTTCTTGTACCTTAATTAATAAATATTCAGGGTATAAAAATCCGTGTGGACAATGTGACCATTTGCTTACAGGTGTTTAAAAGCTTTGGTGATAAAATAGTTTGCTTAGTGCTTCAATCATGTAATCAGCATTTCGACAGCAAGAAGTAATTCATTTACATTTGGTTTTTATATAAGCGTAGTGTATACTCCGATATTTGAATTTGTTCAAAACGAACCGGTGTTTATTTCTTATTGCACAATGTAATATTTTTGTACATATGTACATACATATATACGTATTGATGTGAATTATTTTTATTAAATGCCGTGAACCGAATTATTGTTTAACTATCATTTTTTCCATGCGCCGTTATATTGTCAACTGAGGCACCCAAAACAATAACAAAACAGCTTGTATTGTTTGATTTGGAAATAAACATATGAGTCAATAGCTTATCATATCAAGTTATTTTATCAAAACTGTAGAGGAGTGGAATTAAATACACAAAATCATCAGTTGTAAGCAATTTCAAAGCTTTTCAAAGGTTCATTAGATTATAAACTGTGAAAGTTGACTGCTTGCATATTAATGCTATAGTTTAATTTCTATGATGTATCGCGAAAGTAACTTCATGTCATATAATTTAGATAAACGAAGCAAGGTAAATAATGTGTAACCTCAACAACAGCAAGAATATAAAAAATAACTTTAATTGGGTTAGTAGTAGTAGCTTATCAACTTGTAACAACGCGCTGTAAATATGGGCAATTGGTAGCTGTTAAAAAAAACAAGCAATAAAATTTGAGGAAAACCTTTAAAAATAAGTATAGTGTCGTGTAATTTTGTTGCGGCTTCACACATCTTCACTATAGTTTCCAACTGATAATGTGTTGCAAGAGTCGCAGTTAGTTTTCCGGCACAGCTGCTAGAAGGCAACATGTTTTTTTCTCTGCACACAAAATAGTTGAAATCGTAACGCGCGCTTGTCATACCGAATTAAGTGTCACGTAGTTGTTTTACCAGCTGAGTGACAGCGTGCGCAACTGAGTACCCGTTTCTCGGAGTACGCCAGTCAAGCATTCTGTTCAATAGTACTTCTGGTTTTCGCCTCATCGTTTTCTAACGACAGGTTTAACTTGCGCACTACCATCTAAGTGAGAGCGGTTAGCACTATTGCGCCACCTGCCGATGGAGCGCGCTTCCGATGCCATAGAAAATTACACAATGCAATGCGCAGTCATGATAGATATCTAAATGCTACGTTCACATACAGACACAGCTTAAAGTGCTTACAATAAGATATATACTCTTTTTAATTGCGCAATGAAATATTTCATATTTATAGTGTACTTAATTAAAAATAGATACGGTTGTAAATTTTATTTACGGTATTTTAAAAAGCTTTCAATAATGCAAAGATTTATAGTTGATAAATATTTGAATATATGTATGTATGTATGAAATATTCCAAATACATGCGCCGTATGTAAATATTTTTTCAAAATTTTGCTTGAGAGAGTTTTATTTATGTACATACTATACATAGGTATGTATGTATTTGGAATATTTCATACAAAATAAATTTGTTTAAAAAATTTTAATATAGAGTTTTGGTTATATTATATACACATATATATTTCAATTTAATAGTTGAGCGCTTCAACGTAGTATATCTTACCTAATTGCTTAGGAAATGAATTAAAAGTTGTTGTTGTTATTGTTATAGCGGCAGAGAAACTTCCTGAAGTAATTTAGAGGTATTGGTCGAATAAAATTCCCGGTTTCTGCCGGTTACATACCCCCGACCGTCGTGGAACGTGAATAAGTAAACGCTAAATTTTGTTATGTGCGCTTCTTAAATGATAATGATTTATTTCTATAGACTTTACTTACTTCTATAGAACTCGATCAAAATTAAAATAGAGAATTTTTTATATGAAGGTTATTATAACTTCAAGTTAGCATACTTTTAGGGTTGTATTGAAATTTCAAGCCTTCATAAAGGAATTGCTTATGGCATAAAAGAGTATAAAAAAGATCTCTATCTTAATTTTGTTCAATCAGTTTTTAAGGTTACTATATGCTATAGTGCTCCGATTAGAACAATTGCTCGGAGGTTGTACCGATAGCTTGGATAATACTCTGTACCAAAATTCAAGTGTCAAATAAAGCAGTTTTTCGTGCAAGGACTTCATTTTGATCTTATAGTAAAATAGCAGCTAAATGTTACAGTAGTTCGATATGAAAAGAAAAGAACGTGTACAAAATGTCAGATCGATATTTCAAAACTGAGAGACTAGTTCGCCTATATACAGACGAACAGACAGACGTACTCAGTGCGTAACGCCCATCATTTATATATTTACTTTAAAGCGTCTCCAACATTTGCTTCTAGTTGTGGTGTAAATCAGGATTGCGCCCAAAAGATACTTAAATAATTGCTAAATTTTATACATTTTTCATTTAAAGGCATAAGACCTCTTTTATGAAGCAAGCTCCATCCACAGTAAGGTTGTTTGTTATGCAAATGATTTCATAGCATACTTTTAGGGTCATGTTGCAATTTGCATCGTGAACCTCAGGATTTATATAAAATTTCATAATCACACGGGAGAAATAAGCGATTACCGACTTTTTTAAAGAAATAAACTCAGTCTGTGATAAGCCTAAATGATATGCAAATGATTTCATAGCATACTTTTAGGGTTATATTGCAATTTTAAATTATAACCGTTAACTTTAAGATTCAAATAAAATTTTAACGTCGCTCTAAAGAAATAAAGGATTCTCCGTTTTTGAGTATGACTCGTTTTCGTGTATGACTTCCATCCATATTAATTTTGTTTGTTATTAAAATGATTTCATAGCACACTTTTAGGGTCATATTGAAATTTCTATTTCTGATATTTTAGGATTTAATAAAATACCGATCTTTTTTAATGAAACCAGCTCAGTCTACAGTAAGCCTAAAGGTTGTGCAAACTATTTCATAGCATACTTTTAGGGTTATATTTCAATTGTCTAATTTTAACCTTAAACCTCAGGGTTTTAATAAATATCACACTGGAGATATAATCATTACTGACCTTTTTAAGAAGTAAGCTGAATCCATGCTAATCTTAAATATTTTGCACACTTTTCATAGCATACTTTTAGGCTTGTTTTGAAATTTTCAAATTCTAATATAACTTTTATGATTTAAAGTATTTATTTTGCAAAAACGTTTTCAAGACTAAATTCATTTCATCGCTGAAATCTTTTATTTTCTGTCAGTTCTGTCTGTTGTCTTAAATTCAGCATTCAATTTCACTTGCAGCACACAGTAACACTCTGTGAAAAGGAAGTACTTTAAATCAAAACGTGATTAGCATTGCAATTGAGTTTCTCGTTGCACAAAAATAGGAAGGGTGGCCAAAATATTTTCCACAACTACCAATAACGCTGTCTACTATATGCTTATTGGTAATATATACACGTACACATACATTTTTATACTCAACTGAGATCTTAAATAGAGAACTACACAGAGTGGCTCTCTTACTTAAATCGAAAAGTTAAAAAAAAATCTTAAAACAACAACTGCTTATAGGAAAAAATTGCCAAGCCTTCAACTTCAAAATTCTGTTGTTGACTCAAAAAAGCTAGTGAGAGCGTGCGAGAGCGCCAACAAAATTTCACTACCGTTGTTTCAAGCCAATATCGGTTAGCACTTACCAGTTAGTTGTTGTTGTGATGTTAACATTTTGTTGCCAGCGCGCGCTCTCACAGCTTTTAGCTTGCCAGCCGTTGGTTATGTTTGTTGGTGGCCGTCGCAACAGCTTACTACCAGTATGTAAACGGTGACTTTGTTGTTGTGTGTTGTTACCACTGCTGACATACCTTTACAGGAGCTACCTCACTAGTGTTTTGGCTTTGTTATTGCTGTTAGTTAGTACGCCGTTAACAGTATTGTATTGAAAACATTGTTAGCAGCAGCAACAGCAACAGCAATGCCACCACCAACACCAATACTTGGAACACTGGCTTTTGCCATTGTTCTCGCTTGCTGTCGATCGTCGTCTCCGTCGACCATTGCTTTTCAGTTTGTTATTGTTGGCTCATCGCTTTGGTTGTCTGCCTGTCTCTAGCGGGTGACTAAAAAACAAAACCGCCGTTCGACCGACATAGACATAAGTACATACAACAAAGACAAAGCAGGCAACGACCAGCCGTACGTTCGGAACTTGCATGCATTTACCGTGCTACGCGCTTGCCTACCGCTTGCCAGTCGCTCTCACATTTCGTGTAAACTCAGTCGCGGTGTGTGCGCGTCTAATAACAACTCAAATTGTGTTTTGATTACGAATTCTTTCGGTGTTCATATTCTATTTCATCGACATACATACATACATACATATATACAGTGTAACTATAGCGAGTATTGTGCCACCATTATTTTATTAATTTTTTTTCGCTGTCGGCTTTCCATTTGGCCCAACACCTCGTCTGGTGCGGTTCGACGTCTGTCTAAGCGCAATATTCCCGTTTGTATTTGTACTAGAAGCGCCGCTGTGTAAATTTATGCGCGCGTGTGTGTGTGTATTTATGCGCCTCAGCGCAGTTTAGTTTAGTTCAGCTCAGTTACGCTGAGCTCAGCTTTTTCTATTACGTTTTTTTTTTATTTACTATCAAAACTTTTTCACTTAGTACCCGTCTAAACATATACTTATATACAGCTTTGTTATTGCTGGCTACTGTCCATCGAAGCGCTACGCGTGTTCTGCCTCGCTTTTGCCATTGAAAGTTAGCAGTGCTGCAGTGCGGTATTTTATACTTTAATTATTTTTATTTTCGAACAACGTGCGCGCGTGTGTGTGTGTGTTGTGTGTTTTATTTTGACTTGCATTGCATTTTTGACACCGCCGAGCAAGCCAAGTTTACAACGCAGCGGTTTGTAGTTTCATGAACGGCCCAAGCAACAGTAACAACTAACCAACGAACAGCAACAACAATACACAATAAAATAACCGTACATGCGTTCATATGCGCGTATGTAAATGTTTCAATCAACTCAGCTGGCTGACTGGCTGGCTGACCAACAAAGCCAATGCTACCATGCGCGCTTGGACGTTGTTTGCATAAACTGTGTCGCGCCAGCGTTTTGCCAAGAACCGTACGTGGCGGAATTATTGTACTTTACATATGTATGTACTAACTACTTACTTACATGCATACATATGTACATGCATCGCGTACAACGGTTACAGCCATAGCCATATGATATATTACATACATACGTACATACATATCACATGCTCGCCGTGTGCTCGTGTAATTGTTGCTTTGGAACGCGGTTCTGGCCGTGATTTGGTGGCACTGCGTCGGCAATGTACTACTGACACTGCCATTAGTGCTGCCGCACCCTAAATACAGACTACTAAAAAGCAATGAGCAATATGCCACACTGTGATTGCGAACCGTTTGTCGGAAACTAAAAAAAAAAAAGAAAAACAAAAAAAACTTAACAAAAGTATCATTAAAAACGTAAAAAAAGTCGAAGAAAATAAAGAGGAAATCTTAACACACCTTTAGCCGTTATTTTTTTTTGTTCATGCGCTACGCTTTTCTGAGTCATTAAGCAATGCGCGCTTGTAATTGTGGAAGAATGGAAATTAAGTGCACCGAAAATAATACAATAAATAAATAATACAGTAAATAAATAATGCAATAAATAAATAATAAATAAATAAATAACAAAAAATTAAAATGATTAAAAATTTATTAAAATACATTCAACACTAAATAATAATTATAACAATTTCCACAAAAATATGTAAACTGAAAATAAACACTAATAATAATAAAAAAAAATTTAGCAAACAAAAAATTTAACAGTAATAATAATAAAAAAAAATGCTACAAAGAATATCAATAAATTATATTAAAAACCAAATGATGCATCCTCTACCTTCGCGCACAATTTTCCGACATATTTTTGACAATGGCTTGCCGAAAAACTACAAATGATATTTGTAAAAATATTTTTTATTTCATTGATAAACTCTTAAACTAAACTTGGATATTAAAATTATATTATCTTTTTTTGAAAACTGGGCACTCGGCACTTTTCACCACTCCTTGCACAGAATCCACTTCTTAGCAATACATTTTAGCTTCAGAGCCTTAAAACCACAAAAAATACTTATGCCCGGTTTCACAGTTCATAGTCCAGTTATGCTTAAGCAGTGCTTAAATAACACTTATTTTTGTTTTGAATTTTCAGTTATTTGTCAAAAGAAGAATAATAAGAAATTTTTTTTTGTGAAAAAATATGAATCGAATTGGGTTTTCCACCAGTTCCAATAGGTGCTCTGACTCACTAGCGATGAAATTCGCGGCTCTTTTGTTGTTTTCATCCATTTTCGATATAGCTTTCCTCGCAAATTTATGTATTGTATGTTATAATTTAAATATTTCAAACATATTTTTATGGATGACATTTGTAAAACATATGTTGTCCATAACGTTGCCATATATCATGATAAATTTTTTTAGAAATTAAGCATTGACTGTAAAATGCAAACGCCTACTCAGTCTGCAACAATGCTTAGCTAAGATTTTATTTGGGCACAACTTAAGTATGGACTGTGAAACCGGGCATTAATGTCGGACCCCAATGGCATACATCTAGACACCAACTTTTTTTTAGAGACTTCCAATGTGACAAAATGGCAACGATTGAAAAAAGTGCCAGTTTGCCATCACTTTCAAGCCAAAAGAGCGAAAAAAGTATAAAAAAATACTAAAAAATCGAAAAAAGAATCTAAAAAAGAATAAAAAAAAAAATCCAAAACAGCTCATGTCTAAGCACAACAGAATCTTTTGTGAATCAGTAACAATTTACAACTTTCGAATGGCTCTTATAGAATCGTGTCAAAACGTAAAAATACAATAGTTATGGGAAAACATGTTTAAACCAGCCTGAATAGTCAGTCTTAGTGAGGTTGGGTTTGTGGCTTGATAGCTCGTATGCCAAAACACTTTCGATCAAATCTCTTTAGGGCATGTTTCTAGTTCTAAATGTCTAAATTAGAAATATGCAAAAAACTGATTTGAACAAAAGGCGAAGGTACATAGACGACCCGCTTAAATAAAAAAAATTAAATAAACTTTCAACAAATAAAAAAATAATAATTGAAAAATTTTAAGTGAAAAAAATAATTCATAAAAAATTTTGAATATAAATAAAAATAATAACAATAAAAATTAAAAGTGATTAAAAATATCAAAGAAGAATTAAAAACAAAATCAATAAATTGTGTTTTAAATTAAATAATTAAGTTTATAAATAATTTAAAGCTTGAAATAAACTGTAAAGTATATAAAAAATACATTAATGAATAGAGATAACTTCTAAAAAAGTTATTAGCAAAAAAAAATTAACTTAAAACTTAATTAAAAGTGGAAATATAGGCAAATATAGACTAAAACTCTATTAGATGGAGAAAATTTTACATAAATTTTAACAATGAAATAATAATATAATTTAAACTAATAAAATCATATAAACAAGAAAAGTCACAAGGAAACCAAAATAGAGACGAGAGAAAAATATAAATATGAATGAAAAATTAACTAAAAATTAAAATTAATAATAGATTTAATTTAAAAGAAATCAAAAATATATATAATTGTGAACAATTAAAACATTAGTGAGCAATACAAGAAACTATTAAAGGTCAAATTAGCTAATGAAGAAGGAGTGAAGGATGCGGAAACTTGTAAAAGTGAAAGAAAAATTTGTTGTCACTTTTTAACTGAACCGGTTGAATAGCTTCTTATGAAAGAATCTTATTTCCTTATATGAAATAAATGCTAATCAAGTAGAAAAAAATGCAAGAATAAAACTAAGTAGTGGAAAATTTTAAAAGAAATTATTAAATTATAGAAACACAAAATTAAAATAAAAATTAATATAAATAAAAAATAAAATTAAAAAAAAAAAAAAAAAATTAAAAAAAAAATTAAAAAATAAAAAAAAATTAAATAAGAAAAAAATTAAATAAAAAAATGTATGTAAAGGCATGTTTAAAAACTAACAATACTAATACATGCAACTAGTTTGTTATTGTTAAAATTGTAGATAAAACAAATAATGGGTGTAGCTAATTTAAAAGGTAAATTGTCAGCAACTGGCAAATAATACAAAATAATTATTTATAAACAGAAGTAAGTGAATAACTTAAACAAAAAGCTTTAAGGTTTGTACATAACAAAAAAGTAAAAACAAAGAAAAATAATGGGTAAATGTCATTTAAAACACAAATTGTCGTGAATGTTAATAATAAAAATAAACAATAATAAATAAACAGAAGTAAGTCCAAATTACCGGATCGAAAATTTAAAAAATAATTTTTAACCCTTAACATCGGATTAAAAATAAAAAAATTAAATTTTCATCCTAAAATTAAGTAAAAAATTATGTTTTTCAATTATTAATAATATGTATCTCGTCTTCATTTTTTACCAACTTGATAAATATTTTGAAAAGGAAAACTTGTTAAAAAAAATATTTAAAAAATTTAAACACTTTTTGTCTTATTCACTTTTAATTAATCTTGGTTACCGTTTTTCAATTAGAGATATGTAAATTTTTCCTTTTTATCCCTTTTCATAACATCTTTTAATATGAAATTTTTTTTTTTTCATTTGTTACCCCAATTTAAAAAATTAATTAAAAAATTTAATTTCCAATTTTTATTTCCGATTTTGATTTCAAAAGCTAGAAAAAAATTTTTATTACCAATTTTTGAACTAAAGAACAATAGAAACATAATTTTAATAATATAAAAATATAAAACAATTTCAATTTTTCGTGAAAGTAGTGTGATTTAAAAAAAAAAACTTGCATAATTTTCTAACAATTTAACACAACAAATCAGACGATTTCTTTATGTTTTTACATTTCCAAAAATACATTTTCTCCAAACAAAAGTCGATTTATTGCTTTAGTGATATTTTTTTTAATTATGAGCAATAAAAATCAAACAATCAGCATTAATTATTATTCGAGTCATTGGGTTAAATCACTCTGTGGCAGCTAAATTTCCACACAACTCTGCATGCAGTGTATTTGTATTCATGCGCGCTCGGTTTGCAATGCAGAAGTGAAATAATTGAGTAGGAAAGATTTTTTACATTATTTTCACTCCAAAGTAGCAGCCAAAAGCAGCAATAAATTAATTCAAGCTAAAGACAAAACAAAAAACATTCTTTGCAATCATTGATGTGCCATTGTCGCTTGAATAACTGAGGTGCGCACGTCAGTTGTCAAAAAAATACAATATAAATAAACAACAACAAACCTGGCAAAGGCAATAACATTTATGCGCGGTGTCGTCATCGTAGACAAACAGACCAAATATAAACATTTAATTCGCGCTACTAAGTGAACACGTACAACAAACAGCAGCAATAACAACAGTGAAAACAAAACAACAACACTGCAGGAATGTGGCGCAGCACACATGTTAACGTTGACATTACAAATAATGCTGGGAGTGGCGCTGCCGGCGCTGGTGGGGGCGGCATACAACGCAGCTCATCGACACATTTTCAAAAAAATCATCAACAACAGCTTCATCATGCACATCAAACGCATTACAATGATGGCACAACAACAGCAACAAACACACAAACAACACCTGTCGGCATGACCTCAAAGCAAATGTCCCAATTGCAACGCGATCGTTTCTCCTCCTCACAGGCCATTCTACAAGATGCCATAGCCGAATCGAAGATAAGTTTGCATGTGAATTATCGGCATAGCGGCGTCAATGGCAACAGCAGTAACAACAACACCAACAATAGTAGTGGTAACAATAAAACGGATCATCACAGCGGTGCCATATCGGCACAGCCACGCCCGCGTCCCGTCTCCATGTACGAGCAGTATCGTTCGCGGCCATATAGCGGCGCTTTGGACTCGCCACCGCCACTAACGCCAGCGGCAGCGGCCGCTATAGCGCTCGGCCGCAGCGAGAGTTTTTATTTTGGTGAGAGCGCACAAAATGTGGCCGCTTTGCGCCAACAACATCAGCAAATGCAATTTCAACACAACAGCAACAACAACCACAAGTCATATCAACTACCACAACAGCAGCAGCAGCAACAACAGCAACGTTATGCTAAGCAAATGCAGGCGTCAAACGCTGTTACCGCCGTAAACGTTGGAAAATCGCCAGCACGACGTGCAAATCTGCGCCAATCTCCCAGCGAACTGGTATGCCAGAAAGACTTGCTGTTACCAATTTTATTTCGCCATTGATTTTTACATTTATTTCATTTCTGATTTTTTTCCTCTAATTTTTTTCCTTTGCTGTTTGGTGTTTATGGCTGAAAAGTGTAGAAAATCAAAAACTCGTGTTGTGTCGGACACCTGTTTAAGGCGGCACCACCAACAACAACCACACGCATATTTGCGACTTGCGCATGCGCATTTCATGTACGCGTATGTAATGCGCTTCCACTTCCTCACTCGCTGGCGTTTGGCGGTGCATGCGCCGTTTTGACCACTTCAAGTTGTGGCATGTGTGGCAACGAAAACAACAAATAAATGGTAAAATAAAAAGCCAACAGCAACAATTGTAGTTGCTGGCACAATTTTTCCGTGCCATAAGCGTGTTGCTGCGGAAGTAATTATAGATATTTTGCACTGCCCATTGATTCTCTTGTTTGGTCAAGTCCAAAAACAGTTGCTTCGGCCACAAACTATTCGTCTTAAAAATGGTTTTGCGATTTTGCGTTTTACTCTTTTTGGCATTCAATTATTTCCACATACTTTGCTATTTCCACGTCTATTATATATCGTATTGTTACTGTTCGATATCGCTTTAACTAGTCTTAACGCCAAAGCCTTGGCTAAATCAATGATAAATAGCTGTAAAATTTCGGTATTTCTATTTATTTAATCTTAGATAACAAAAAATGATGTATGAACTGCTGATAGTGGTAGAAATGGTGCTTACAGCCGCTCACCTATTCGGCAAGATATTCCTTTGTTCTTTGTAGTTATTACATACAACAATTCATTGTACATTAATTTAACTTTTTCAGAGTTTTCATAATTGCTCACTGTTCTTATAGCGTTTTCAACGGGTTTTAAATATTAAATATATATATTTTAAATATTAAAATAAAATTCAATCAATTCGAATAAAAGTTATAATAGTCACTTTAATCGCCACGAAATTCATTCAGTTCACCGCTTCTCGTTAAAGGGAATATTTGAAATTAACAATAAAGTTGTTTGGAATAATTGCTTGCTTTCTCTCTCCTCTCTCCCTACTCGATTATGTCAGTCAAATTAAGTTATACAAGTCATTTGTTCGATTCGCCACTTTCCGACATTTGGCAAAACGAAGACAGCTTTTCGATTCATAACTAAAAACAGCCTTTTTTCAAAATTTTTTTTCTCTTATAAAAAATGAAATACTTTTATTAGAATTTTTCGAAGAATTTAATAAGATAATAAAAAAAATAATTTTTTAAAATCCATAAACCCATGTGACCCATTAAGAAAAATATTTATTGTACAATAAAATTATTCAAAAAAAGCCGATCTGAAGCTATAACATTTTCCCAGTTTGCGGGTTCCATCTTAAAACAAATGCATCGGTTTGGCGGTCATCAAGGTAATTTTTGATAACGCGTTCTAATGTGAACGGTATTCCACGTTCTGCAGCGATCGAAAAAATGGTAGTTGGAAGTGGCAAGGACTGCGCTGCAAGGCCAATGAGGCAAAGCTTTCCACTCGCTGTTCTTCAAATATGTTTTAACTGACACCATTATGCCGAGTGTTGTGATGGTGCTCGTCGCGATTTCCAGACATATTTCAGTAGTCACTGCCTTCAATTTTATGAGTTGTTGCCGATAGCGTTATTCCTTTAGTGGTTTTACCCAGTTTTTTTTTTATAAATATAGAACATTATCTTGATGTCTTAGATATTCGGCTTTGCTGTTGATTTGGCTAATTGGCCACATATTATATGATATGATCAACGTCTTTTGGCTTCAATTCATCCAGTTTCCTTGCTTTTGAATGTAGCCGGCTACTTAAAGTTTTTGAATAGCTGTTTAAGGGACTCCCAAAGATACTGCAAGCTTCTTTATGTGTTTGACAACAATCTGCATCGAGTATTGCTTGCAGTTCTTCATCTTCAAACTTTTTTGACCACCCAGGACGTTCTGCGTTTTCTAAGCAAGAATCACCACTTTTGGCTCAAATCTCTTTCAAATAGAGCAATGTTTACCACAAATTTGCGCCTAAATACGATGCCTCTCGTCTTTATGTTAAATTACTTTAAGAAGATCTCTTCACAAATCACTTTTTTCAAGCAAAAAGTTCAACTTATTTGACATTTTACTGGCGTAGACACCGCATACTCGGTTATAGCCGGTGTATTTGACATAGTATACTAAAAAATACGCACAGAAACAAAAGATAATAGGTTAGCTACTTTATGTTTCAAAAATAATGATTTTTAGTTACCTATAAATATATTTTGAATTGAGGTAATTCATTATCAGCCGTCTTAATCATGCCTATTGGTCGTCTCGTTGTCGTTAGTCATCAATCGCTTGGGAACACCCTGTACTTTTTAATTTTTCAGTCATTAAAGTAAGTTGAGATCATCCTGTGTGCGAATATTCGTTTAAAATGTGTCAGCTGTTTCAAAACTACATACAAGCTAGAAGTTTTCTTTCTTTACACTTAAGAGATTCTGCAATATTTTGTACATTAGTCAACTACATGAGAATGGCCCTTACAGCAAATAACTTTTGAAAACAAGCTGGCTTTCATATTGAATAGAAATTTTCCACCACTTTGAAAATCCCATTTAAAAAATGGAAATTCAAAGCTAACTGCGCCAGTATGCAGAGTAACACATACATATACCTATGTATTTATGTTTTTGTTTGCGACTATATCAGGGCAACAATATACATATATAGTATGTGCACAAAAGAGTCGTACGTGCTTTGGAAAGAAATTATGAATTGCAAGCTCATCAACGCTGCCAACCACCGCATTACCAATGCCACCGACAATACAAATCACTGTCATTGCCATTGCTATGCGTTGGTATTACCGTAAATACAGCTAAACATTTATATATGCGTACATTCTTCTAAGATTACGCATTTAACTAAAAAGAAAGCCATTTTCGGTACGACTTAAATGCTTTTAATCGCTTAAGAATGCCTTTTCCGATATGTTGAGGCCGAAAAATAATATTTTGTTTGTCTCCAACTCGTAGTGGCAATTAATTATCACTTTGTTTTAGTGGTTGCGAATAGTTGAAACCAATTAAATTAAAAATTATTTAAAAATTAAAACACAAAAATGTTAATTTTGGCCCCATCAAAGCTTGAATATCGTTCGTAGGTGTATTTCATAGAGAAGAACTTTATATTGACTTTGATCGGTCAGTTTATATGGCAGATATGGTATATGTATACATAGGTTCAATCTGAACAATTTCTTCAGAGAATATAACGTTGCCTTGTACACTAATTTGTGTAAAATTTTATGAAGATATCTTATCATATCAAGAATTTTTCCATTCAAAAACCTGATTTTGAGCGGTCAGTTTGTATGACAGCTATATGATATAGTAGTTCGATCTGAAACAATTTTCTCGGAAATGGTACCGTTGTCTTAAGCAATAATCCTTGCCGAATTTCGTGAAGATAATTTGTCAATTTTTTTCTATATAAGGGCTTGATTTTGATCGGTTAGGGGGACTGCTTTGGGCGGTTACGGCAAAAAGCAGCTTCTTGGGGAGAAAAGGACGTGTACAAATTTTCAGTTCGATTTCCCAAAAAGTGAAGTCCTAGTTCGCGTTCGTACAGACAGACGCAATTGGCTAAATCAATGTTCATACCCATCCCAATTGAAGAAAAGAAAATAACATCGTGATCTCATGATAAAAGTGCGATCATTTTTTCTGGCCCATTTGTATATGTACATACATATGTATGTTTGCACTTGCAGTTAGCTGTGCAGGCAGTTGTTAAGCGCCCTGTAAAACGTATTGCTCAGCAGTCTCGTAATTGCATGACAATAAAGGGGTTCTCTAGTGGTTTATCAATAAAATTTAAGTGCATATATACCCGCATACATACAAAGTATATGTATGTATGCACATAGTTATATTAAATGGTGGTAAATGCTTAGAACATCAAATGTTACTCATTACTTCTTTCATTAAATCTAAAATAGCACTTTACCTCAACCATGACAATATTCTAGCAATTATTAATAAGAAAAAAAAAACATGCCATTTATACCGCACCGTGCACCCCTAAAGTCGCCGCCATTAATGATAACATTGTCGTATTTTTGTTTTTAATTCTATAACGGATCGACTGCTTGGCTACCAAACAGCTCAAGTATTTATCGGTTTGCTTTGCCTGAGATAAAATACCAGTGACATAAGCAAAAGCTAATAAGTAAATACCTTTGAACATGTTTACTGACAAACACATGTATACACATACAAACGCATATACATAAAATCACATACTAAACGTTTGTATGTATGTACATGCGTGCAAATGTGCAAATATAAATGTTGTTGTTTACTAAGTAGTCAAGTACGATGCGTGTATTCAAGTCTTAACAAAATGTAATTAATTTTCGAGTTGAAAACATTTATCTCAATTTTAATTATTTTTTTCTTGCTTTTTTTTATTTGTAGAAAGTGGATCCCGAGCTAATTTTCACGAAGCAAGAGAGGATCGGGAAAGGTTCCTTCGGCGAGGTATTCAAAGGCATCGACAATCGAACGCAACAGGTTGGTTTTAGTGATTTTTGGTACCTATACATATATTGAAAATTTTTTTTCTTCACCAGGTCGTGGCGATCAAGATAATTGATTTAGAAGAGGCGGAAGATGAGATCGAAGATATACAACAGGAAATTATGGTACTGTCACAATGTGACTCACCGTTCGTTACGAAGTACTATGGATCGTACCTTAAGGTGAGCATTTTATGGAGAGTTTGAGTATACTGCAATGAACTGGCAGGGCTTGTGACTATAACAAGTTTACTAAAAACTGTTTAGGGAATATTTAATGATATAAGGAAAACAGCGGACATCTTAAATTTCATAGATCTTATTCGAATGGTTATACCATAGACTTCGTTCGAATGTTATTTTTCTTTTCTGACGATAACTCTGTAATAATTTATACATAGTTATCTTTTCTATAGAAAATTTAAAGGGAATTAATTTTGTGAATGTTTGAGATTGAATAACGTTTAAATTAAACCTAGCCCCCGAATTCGAATTAAAAAACTTATTCGCAAAGTAATTTGGTTACTAAAACACATTATTACTGAATTGTTCGTATTTATTTAGAATTTCTCATTAATATTTAAAATTTCCCTTTCACTTGCATTTTATACCAGTTTATTATACCAAATCTATTGCGTTACCGTCGAGTGTACCACACATTTTCTTCCACTGAGCTTTATTTAAGAATTTCCCTTTCACTTGCATTTTATACCAGTTTATTATACCAAATCTTTTGACTTACCTTCGAGTGTACTACCTTTTTTTTCCACTGAGCTTCATTTAAGAATTTCCCTTTCACTTAAATTTTATACCAGATTTTTATACCAAATATCTTGATTTACCGTCGAGTGTACTAAGCTTTTGCTTCCACTGAGCTTTATTTAAGGATTCTACTACAACATAAACCACATATTTATAGTTAAAAGAAACTAATGTCCTCATGAATAATGTAAAACCGAGTTGTCGCTCTGTGGGCATTAAAAAGCTTATCCGAGTGGCAGAAGATGACTACTAAAGCATCATATGAGCGACTTGCTCAGATTTCTCGGCTAATATTTAACTCTCTTTCACTTGGACTATATTCCAGATATTTATACCAAATTTGTCCATCTATCTACTACAACAAAAAAAAAAAAAAACAATTTAAAGCTAAAAAATATCAAATGCACATCATGTATAATATAAAACGGAGTTTTCTCTCTAGAAGTATTCGTATGTCATCTGCCTAGCAAAGCACTATATGACAGAATATTAAAGATTTCTTTTTTACTCGCACTTTATACCAGACTTTTTAGACCAAGTATGTCAATCACCGACGAGTTGCTAATATTCTTGGACTTCTCGCCATTAAGTAATAATTTTCTTCACTTCCACTTTATACCAGATTTTTTATGCCAAATCTGTCGATCCATCGATGGGCGCGCTTCACTTTCTCTTTCAAAGAGCTGTATTTTGTTATTCTACTACAGCAAAACTCTGCTTATTTAAATCCAAACAATGTAAAATGCTCGTCATGTGTAATATAATATCAAACCGAATGGCCTCTCCCAGGATATGAAAAAACTTATATGAATACAAAATGTGTCCTTCATCAAAACCTGCTTTTAAAAGTAAATACATATTTTTGTACCTTGTGAAAATGTTTAATGTACATTCTCTTTAGACCAGTTTTTTATACCAATTTATTTTTGATCAAATCTCGTCGGAATAGAAATAATTAAAATCCATTTCTTTAAAGGGTACAAAGCTATGGATAATTATGGAATATTTAGGCGGCGGTTCGGCGCTGGATCTAATGAAAGCTGGTTCTTTCGAGGAAATGCACATCGCGATCATATTGCGAGAAGTGCTTAAGGGTCTGGACTATCTGCATTCGGAACGCAAATTACATCGAGACATCAAAGCGGCCAATGTATTGCTAAGCGAAATGGGTGATGTAAAGTTGGCTGATTTCGGTGTTGCCGGCCAGTTAACGAACACAACGTCGAAACGTAATACATTCGTAGGTACACCATTTTGGATGGCACCCGAAGTGATAAAGCAGTCCATGTACGATTCCAAAGCCGATATTTGGTCATTGGGCATCACAGCAATTGAATTGGCCAAAGGTGAGCCGCCCAATTCGGAGTTGCATCCAATGCGAGTTTTATTTTTGATACCGAAGAATAATCCTCCACAACTAACGGGAAACTATACGAAATCGTTCAAAGATTTTGTGGAAGCGTGCCTTAATAAGGATCCTGAAAATGTGCGTTTTCTAAAATAAAAGTATATTTACTGTTATTTAAATGCAAATTATATTTAAATAGAGACCGACAGCCAAGGAACTATTGAAATATCCTTTTATCAAGAAAGCCAAGAAGAACTCGTACCTTATCGATTTAATTGATCGTTATAAAAAATGGAAGCTGCAGAAGGGTGATGAAAGCGAAACCGAATCGGAGAATTCAGATTCGTAAATATATTTATTTATTTTAATGTTTCATATAATTTCTAACCTATTTGTATATTTTCTTAACCAGTGACGAATCGAAACCCGGCGGCAATAATGACGAACCTTGGATAATGACCGTTAAAGGGCTCAGCACCAATAATGCACCACGCGAATCGATTGCGAATAGCAGCTTTAAGGAGATGGAACACATGAAAATATCACAGAAATTATCACAAAGCAGCGGAGCAACGCCGATAGCAATTAATGCGGCCAACAAACACTATCCGGGTAGTGGCGCGACTTCGGTAGCGTTGTCATCGTCCGCCACATCGCAACAACAGCAGTTGCACGACAACATGGCGGGCAGTCCGCCCGGTACAGCTACGCTAACATCATCGTCCACGTCCGCAGTTACGCAACGCGATACCAACTTAAATCATTACAAACAAGCAGCGGCTTCGGCTGGTGTCTTACGCTCATCCAGCTCTAATATAGCGCATCAACCGCTCAGTCCAACCCATAAGCAGTCGTCGGGCAGCCAAGAATTGCTATCGTCCTCGAGCGGCAGCAATTCACCAAATGCTGATGGCATGAAGAAGATCAGTAATAGCAGCAGCAGCAATGCGGTCTTCCAGGAGTCCAAATCGAACCTAAGGCAGAGTCGCTCCGCTTCACTAGATGACGAACACGAACAGCGACGCTCCTCGGTAAGTCATTTGCTTCATATGATATTTGCAATAAAAAAAAATAAAAAATTTACAACCATTATTTCCAGCTCATCGAGCATGCCAAAAGCGAAGATCAACTGCGTGAAGAAGAAACGCGTGCGCAGCGGCGTAGTATGCATGCCAGCGGCGTGTCATCCAATTCGTCGCCGATGCTTAGCTCCAGCTCGAGTGGTGGCAATTACAATGGCAATGCAGCAATGTCGAATAGTAGTGCGCATGGCGAGCGTTCATATGGCGCGGCATTGGAAGTGTCCGCATCGGCGTCCGCCTCCGCCACAGCTGTGTCGTCCAATAATTCCAATCACAAATTGGGGGGCAATCGTGTGATGCAGACGAATAGCGCATGTCTGAACAATTTCCTCTTTCCAGTTCTTACGGATGTGAGTGTTTTGTTTTTTTGTATTGCAAATTCATTTATATAAACTGCTTGACGGACTGAGTTGATTTGGACATGTCGGTCTGTACATCTGTAAGATTGTATAAACGCGTACTAGTCGCTGAGTTTTTGAGATACCGATCTGAAATTTTGCACATGCTCTTTTCTCTCCAAGAAGCTGTTTATTGGTCGGGATTACCGTTTTCGGACTGGTATAGCATATAGCTGTGATATAAATTAACCGATCTAAATCAAGTCTTTGTATGGAAAACTTTTTTATTTAACAAAATATCATCACGAAATTTGACATAAACTTTTGTTCAAGGCAAATCTGCATTCTCCGAAGAAATTATGCAGATCGGACCATTATAGCATATAGCTGTCATACAAACTGAACTATCAAAATCAAGTTCTTGTACAGAAAAAATATTTAATTAGAATGTTATCTGCACGAACTTTGACTAAGATTTTTGTCCAAGGCAAATCTGCATTCTCCAAAGAAATTATGCAGATCGGACCACTACAGCATATAGCTGTCATACAAACTGACCGATCTACATAAAGAAACTTTTTAACCCTTTTATGCTATGAGAAATTTACATGCGAAGGCTATTATAGATTATCGAGGGCGCAATAGACCGTAGGTCGCAGTGCAATATCTCACTAACAAATATCTCTCTATTATAGCTTCGCTACAGCCGAAGTTAACGTTTTCTACTTTTGTTTTATTAAAATGGTATATATATTTTTTCGCAGATTCAACGAAAGTACGCCAATTCGAGCAAAAATTCTAACGTTACAGACATTGGTGACTTAAAGTCAGTATTGGAATTGGCCGAGCGTAGCAGTCCAGGTGTCAGTGATTTGTTCCTCAAAGAGATAATTCACAAATTAGTTCCAGGCTACTCAGAGACACGTATTAACAATATTATGGACAGGGCTATCAGGTGAGTGTCTGCTCTGAAAAAGAATTTTCTTTAATGAAATATTTATTTTTACAATTTTTTGTTTTGCAGAAATAAGAAGTAAACGAACACAATGGTACATGGACTGATTTTAAATAAAAACCACAACAACAACAAGAAATATCAAAATGTTATGATATTTAAATAATAAATATACCAGTTTGGAGCGATTGGATTGGAACATGTGCATATAGCAAATATTTTAGAAATTGCGACAAATGCGCAACTAAGCGATATATAACACTTTAAAAAGAAAAGCAAAAGTAACTCCATACCTAAATAAATTTAAATATATATTTAAAAGAAATTTAACAAAAGGAAAATATGATAAAACCACAACAACAACAACAACAGTGTACTACCCCCGCAATATTGTTTGTTATGATAGTGTAATATTTATTGGATTCCAAATAAATCGTTGTCACACTGATGCGTGCCGCGATAAGCTGTTAGGTTCTCGTTTGAAGATTAATTAATTGTAGATAATTTGATGAAATCAACTATTGCATACGATGGTACATTAATTAGTGTGAATGTAAAATGCAAAATACATATTAAATTTAAACAATTCTTATATAAAACAAACAAAAATAAACAAAACAAATTGACTTATTTGTGTAGTGTTTAGCTAAATCCGCTGCTGTGAGAGGTACGCATATTTGCCGTATCACCACCACAAACCCACACACGGTTTTCTAATATATATTTCACAAGTTGATTTTGTTTTTGCAGATGCCTACTGAAGTTTCCGTTTTGGCACTAAAATAAGGTTGCAAAGTAAACTAGTACTTTAACTTCAATTTAAACCGCACTTAATTACTTTTTTTTTTACTTCTCCCATATATTTTATACGGAACTTTTGTAGTAAATCTTTTATCTCCAAAGTACATATACAAACAACTTTGAAAAAGTGATACTCTAATACAAAACATTCGGCTTTACAAAAAATGTCTTAACATTTTTTTTCATAGACGCTTTCCTTTAAAAGTTATACGCAGTTAAAGTTGTATGTCAAGTGACTACCCTTCATACAAGTGACTTATACATTCTGTGTTGCTCATACGACATGGTGTACTATACGAATACAGTTTATTTGCTGCATAACCTTAACTGCGTATAACTTTTAAAGAAATCGTTTATGAAAAAACATATTCAGATGTATTTTTGTATAAAGCGTTCATACAGGTGATTTATATATACTATGTTGCTCATACGACATGGTGTACTATGTGAATAAAGTACATTTGCTGTATAACTTTAACTGCGTATAACTTTTAAGGGAAAGTTTTCATGAAAAAAATACTAGCAACTTTTTTGTAGAACACTAGCTTCGTATTAGAATATCGTTTTTACACTTATTTGCTTAATGCAAAATATCAAAAAATCCCATAACAAATATGTATGTATGTACATAGAAATAATAATGATTTACGGTTTAAATTCAAAATGAAGGGCTTGTTTACATTGAAACCTCATTTTTCTGCCAAAAACAGAAACTTCAGGCGACTTTTGCAACACAAAAATCAACCTAAGAAATAACGGACACCCTAATATACATACTTATATGTATATATCTATATATGTAGTTAAAATTAAATTTAAATTAAAGCATAACCACGCGGCAGATGCGAAATTGTATGAGTTCGTTTTTTTTATAATTTAGTAATTTTGTTTTGTTTTTGTATTAATTCACACACTTAATATTAGTTGTAATTGTAAAAGTTATAAAGAAAAAGTAACGTACATATACATATATATATGAAAAGGAATGAAGAAAATAACTGAAAAATAATAATTAAAAAAAACGGTCTATGTAAAAAATATAGTAAACTATGTGGCAATGAAAAATGAAACTAACATGAATGCATACATACCTACATACAATATTAATACTAAAAAAAAAAAATAAATAAAAGATAATAGTATTTAGCAATAAAACCTACAATACTTACATACATACATACCTATTTGAAAAATCAGCAACAACAACAAAATGGGCAAAACGACAAGCAAGTAAATAACAGTAATGGCAAATAGTTTTAACAAAGCAACAACAGTAAGAAAAACTCTATTGAAGTAATACAAATAAATTATCAGACAATATTATAAAGACTATCAATTTTGAATTTTATTTTTAAGGTTATGGAGAGTGGTAAAATTACAGTGACATTCGCAGTAACTGCCATAAATTATATGTGATCAATTTTGACTTGAACTCGTCCGTATAAAATTTCTCTGAGTGAGTCTATTTATAATTATAATAAATAACCACAAAGCATTCAGTGCAGGTCATGAAGTCATCGAAAACTTGCCTCGTGTGAGTCATATATACCTCTGTTAATGACGATGACATCGATTAAGTCAAAGAAACTGCTTGAAAATCATAGCGATGGCGTTAGGGTGATAGTAGGAGATCTCAAAATACCTTATAAATCGAATCAACCCATGATTAATGTTTTGGATTCGAAACGTGTCAATGCTAGACACATACCAAAAGATGAACCGGAAAAAAACAAAATTCGCTGAAGGCGCTGAAGGCCATCTCTGCCAATTATGGAAATAGTATTAAGCTTTGATATACTTGAATAAGCTCGGAAGCCTCTTTTTAAAAAATTGTTTTTTGTCAGTCCGGGTCAAATTTGATCAAATAGTAGTTGCAGAAAGAAAGGAGCAACCACACCACAATCTTTATCAATAGTACGTTTGGTGGACTATAACTCCTTTTCAGAAGATTTTGACACTTCACATTCTTAAATAAGAAGCTCGACTTATCCAAACTCGACTTCAGAAATACCATAACCATTAACTGCTTTCAGAGGGATAAGTCGTTGACCAAAGCCGCCGTTCTTTAGCAGAGTCAAATCTTTGTCATAAAGACTTTCTTATCCAATACTGTTTCTTTCCTTTTTTTTGGGGAGAGGACATAGTAAATTTGTTGTGACAATGTAGACCTTGTAAAGTGTGTATGTACATATGTATATAAATAAACAGCGAGGAGAGCTGAACCACCGACATCGAACCGGCTATAAGATATAGCTTCCATGCAAACTAATTGGTCAAAATCATGGTCTTGTATGGATTACTTGATATTTGACAAGAGCGTGGTTTCTTCACGAAATTGGAATTTTCGGATGACTGTAGCACATAGCTGTCATAAAAACAGACCAAGCAAAATCAACTTCTTGTATGGAATTTTTTTTTGTGAGGGACATTCTTTTTTCCATGTGGTCGGAGTTAATGCTTTTTTCTAATTTTGCCAACAGGTGCTACTGCGGACTGAGCCGGCAATTGAGAAGTAAAATCCTTTCTAGGCGAACAAAGACCAAATTTTATAAGTCAGTTCTCATTCCCGTCCTGCCATAGGGTGCAGAGGCTTGAACGATTTTTGAGAGATTTGTGGTCCTTTGCGCATTGACAACGGCGGATATTGCATTCGATGCGAGATATACGACGACAGATTAACATAGTTCATCGAATTAAGGAACTGCGGCTACGCTGGCTAGGTCATGTCGTCCGAATGGACGAAAACACTCCAGCTTTGAAAGTATTTGACGCAGTATCCGTCCGGGAAAGCAGAGAAAGAGGAAGACCGCCACTTCGTTGTAAAGACTAGGTGCAGAAAGACCTGACTTTGCTTGGAGTTTCCAATTGGCGCTAAACAGCGACTGGCGCGCTATGGTAAACTCGGTTATATCGGCGTAAGCGGTATCTACGTCAATAAAGGAAGAAGAACTGGTTTTCGACGGACGGCTGTTGGGTCAAAGTTTCGATTCAATTGCGCCGATAGACTCTAAATTACACTCATTTCGTTTTTCCCGACTTTCCTTAATATCAATAACTTTAATATTTTATTCGCTTTTCAATCATTTAACGGGTTTCAACTAAAAATAGCCGTTTGTAGCGCCAACTTAACGACTAACGGTTAATTAAAATCATCCATCACATCACATACATCTGTATATTAGCTATACGTAAGTATGTATGATATATAAAGAATAATTGTGTAAGTTATAAGCACTGGCAACTGCTGACAGCTATATGACAGCCAACGAATGCGCTCTGGGCACTGCATGTCTAAGCAACTATAATCAAATTAATATTTATTGTTATTGCTTCATTTGCTATTTCTTACACACAAGACACTTTACAAGGACGTGAACACTTCATTCATATCCGCTACGCGTGCAGAGGCGCTCAGAGAACTCAGCGAGAAAAAAGCGTAAACGCGCAGAGAGAAAACAACCAAGTGAGAGAGAGAGAGCGCGCAATCAACATATGTTCTCCCTTATCACAATGTCCTGCAAGCGGGCCATTTGTGTTTGTTTATATGCGGTATTGGCGCCTTTTGACAGGTAACTTGGCAGTAACCAACAGCCGACAACAAGCAAACAACAACATCAAACAGACAGACAGCCGAGTAATTGCACGCGCGTGCTGCGCTGAGTTTATGTTCCCTTGGAGCTTTTAACTGCCATTTGCGCTCTGAGTTTCTTAAACACTCACGAGCTTTTTGCTTTTGCAACAACAACAAAGGCAAAAAAAGCACACATAACTATTATATTAAGTAATCCATCTTGCTGGCTGCAATGGCAAGTTCCTGTCAAATTCCAGATTCAGTCTTTCGTTTGGAATAGTTAAGGATGAACACCTGACTCGATAACTCGCACAACGAATTGTGTTACAACAAATATTTGTGAACAAAAAAAAAAAAAACAAGAAAAAATGCTTGAATAAAATTCATAAAAAAAGGTATATGTGTTTGTGTGCTTAGTGAAAAATGCGAAATACAAATAACGCCAAAAAGCATGCTAAACAATTTTGAAAAGTTTGCTTGTTTGAAGTAAAGTGGAAATGTTTGAAGATTTGCTTGCAATGCTTCGTGGTTTGTGTTGAAAAAATGCTAAAAAGTCACAAAAAACTGCGGTCAGGCAATCAATTTATACAATGGCAGCAATGTCAAGATTTGTGTGTGTACCTTTTTGTTGCGCGTCATACATATGCCTGTCACATAAATTCCGCTAGTCAACTTCTTTTCTCGCCAATTTTTGTGTTGAAAATTAGGAAGTGAAAAATTATTGCATTTGCCATATATTTTTTTATTTCTTTTGACAATTTTCTTTTTCACGTATTGCACGAAAATTAAATGGCCACATGTGTATACACATATAACATCCCTTAATTTGTATACTCGCAACATCCCGCAATGAGCTTTAAGAGTTTTTCCTTCAACAAGCAGACATACAGACATACTGCAAATAAACATACATATAAATATATATACAAACATATACATAAACACGGCGAACACCTCCGAACTCTGTCAGTGCGTGACACCTAAGCGCATACATACACACATATAGCCATCTTGGCTGGCTGTCGCACACGCTGGCACTGCCTTGGCAGACAGAGTTGGCTTAGAGTGTTGTTGTGCGTTTAGCTGCTTTTCAGCCATCTTAGCATAAAGTGCTGCCAGTTTCCGCTTGCTGCGATTGAAACGCAATACCTGTGTCAATGTCTGCGAGCGTGCGTTGCTCAAAATACATACATACATTGTATGTTTGTGCGTGTCGTGTATGTGTGTATGCATGCGTGCGGGTACGCGTGATGGGAATTTATTTGCAAAATGGCATTTGAAATTTTTACCACATCTCAATGTGACATGCGAGTCGATTGTAAACAAAAACGTGCCAAAGAAAAACAAAAATGCAAGCTAAACACACATGTGTAAATGCATTAGGGTGTCCGTTATTGATCACCACCAGATGTAATACACTTATGCCAACGATATCCTCGAAACATTTTTATAAGCACTTTTTGGGTTGGCCTTCAGCTCCTTCAGCGAATTTTGTTTTATCTTTCGAGCGACTGAAAGCGGGTTCCATGGAGCGTTAATTTCAGTTTAAGTAACAAGTTAAAATCACACGGAGCCGAATCTATTGAATACTATGGTTAATGGATGGCATTCATTGTGTTTTTGGCTTTGAATTCTGTCACAATCCTGGTTCGATGCGATGGTGCATTATCGTCGTGTAAAAACTGTTCGTCTACAATTCCCGCCGTTTTCGACGCATGTTCTCACGCAAACGCTCACTACGGCCAAATGGAATTCCTTATTGATCGTCTGTTCCTCTGGAATAAATTCATTATGCGCCAAACATTCGCGGTTCGATAAAACAATGAGCAGCACCTTGATTTTGAGCGGCATTCCGATGATTCTTCACTTGTTTGCATTTTAAACTCATACAACCAAGCCTCATCGGCAGTTATAATGCTCTTCATTAACGTGGGACCAGAATTTGCACGATCAAGAAGGACCAATGAAACCTGTTTACGGTACTCTTTTTGAAAAAAAAAAACTCAGCTTTATCGGATCGAACAAGAACGTGCCATCTCTCTAACACTTGTCTGACAATTTTCAAGCAAAATGTCTTTCACTTTCTCATTTTCATCAGTTGAAGAGGCAACTTAGCAGTCTGTCTCTCAATTTTTGAGATATCGGTCAGAAATTTTCTACACATCCTCAAGAGAATGCTCATTTGTCAAAACCGCCGATATTCGACCACTACAGAATATAGCTGCTATACAAACTGATCGATCAAAAACAAGCCTTTGTAAGAAAAACTGTTTTGTAGAATGAAATATCTTCACAAGTTTAGCATGGACAAAGCTATAAGAACGGAAGAAATTTTCTTGATCGGATCACAATGAAATATAAAGGGTGATCGATTTCGAGGTCTCCTACTTTTTAAAGAAAAAACACAGAAACTTCAAACTTATTGGGGAATTTTTATTATTAAAGAACATTCTTTGGCATTTATTTTTCGAAGATTTTGGGCGCGGCTACGTCTTAGATCCGTTGAGTTAAATTTTCGATGACTCGTTCGAGCATTTCGTTTGATAACTGGCAAATGACACGCGTGATATTTTGCTCCAAAGCCTGAATCGAAGCGTGATTGTCCGCATAGACTTCAAATTTTACATATCCTCAGAGGGAGGAAAAAGTCTAACGGTGTGATATCATACGATATGGCCAATCGACCGCCGCAAAATGTGAAACTATCTGCTCACCAAAGTGTTCTTTCAATAAATCCATTGATTGTTGTGATGTGTGGGAAGTGGTGCCGTCTTGTTGAAATTAAATATTGCTGAGAGCACGAGCTCCAATTTCAGGCTTAAAAAAGGCGGTTATCATGGCGCGATAACGGTCACCATTGACGGTTACGTTCTCACCGGCATCATTTTTGAAGAAATATGGAACGATGATTCCATCAGCCTACAAACCACAACAACTGTTGCTTTTTTCAGGAAGATATGATAGCTCTTGAATCATTTCAGGTTGTTCTTGATCGATAATGCGTCAATTTCGCTTGTTTACATACCTATTAAGCCAAAAATGGGCCGCATCGCTGAACCAAATTTGGCTCGAAAATGTCGGAACTTCAAGAACCCATAGAGCGAAGGGATTCTTGCACAAGCTGTATTTTATAGGCTCTCAATTTAAGATCTCGACGTTAAATGTGGAAACTCATTACGTACGTCGGTCCGAGTTGCTGCAACCGGCGCCGAATCGACTATCTACGGTCTTCGTCTACACTCTTAGTTACGGCTGCTTTATTTTCTTCACTTTATGATCAAAATGTAGTTTGTGTATACCAATTGAAGAGTTAATTGAGGCGTGCACCGGCCTATTATACTCTCCCCTTCATTACAACGAATCACATAGGCCTAGCACGCTGTCCTGCTGGGTGCTATTGAAGTGATGTGATCCTTATTCCGATACATGGATCCTTATCGTACGTCTACAGACTGTTGTGCACTCTAGCAACGGGTAATCGGGAGTGTAACCGTATGTAACCGAACCGGCAGTTAGCACAACACACTTCCAATTGCTGCCAGCAGCAATGCCCAGTAAAAAATACCACATGTACTCGGAATTACTCCCTTGGAAGGTTGATTACACTTTTAAACCACGTGAGGTTGTAACCAATCATTAGTAACTCTCAGAGGTAGCCGCTTTGCAGGGACGAGATTATCTCTGCCCCTTTTGTTGTCATTTGAAACATAGCATATTTAGCTGATTGTTTGATTACTAGTTGGAGCGATGTGAGTTCCATCTGACTTCGTTTGCTGCCACCGAACACCTATGCCTTGCACCAGATGCGCAAACACAGGCAAGTCTTTGCAGCCCTACCGAAATCTATAGGTTTATAGTACTTGTTTAATGCAAAATATTATATGGGAAAAATATAATTTAGAATTAATTTAAAGAGCTTATTTAAGCTGAATAATTTTTTAAGGAAAACTACAACTTCAACTTCAAAAAAATAATGAACTCGAGAAATTACGGACCCCCCAAATGGTATATATGTATGTATATGCACATTCTTAAGCAGACAAATAAAGTGAAAGTAATAGCGTAGCCCTTGAAAAAATTGTAATGCATTTTGTGATGCCAGCACAACACTCACACACACACACACAAACATAATTCATACACACATACATGCATGCATGTCCTCTGAACTATTGCTTAATTACATATAAACGGATGTGAAAGCAGCTCGAACAGACGCTGACGCTGACACTTACACATACATACACAACAATAACAAAAACACATAACAACAACAAACAACACAGAAAAACAAGAAACAACACAGAGAAAACAACTAACAACTCAGAAATGCTACAACAACACACACAAAAGCATACAAAATGCATTCGCACAAAAGACATTGGCTGGACCTTGAGCAGTTCCCACAAGTCGTGAGCGACACAAAAACACACACATACATACCATACACACATACGTATCGCAGTCCAGTAAAAAACACCCGCACTTTGTAGTTGTTTTTGTTGCTTTTGTTTAAATATGTGTACATAGTGAAACTAAAATTGACCGTGCGGCTCCTTTTTCGTGGATGAGTTATGTGTTAGCGCGAAGTAAAAGCTTTCGGCGCACACCATGGCACACCCACCATCGAACCAACCCGTCTGAGGGAGGCATTAACTATGCGACAAGCTTGCCCATCCACCCACTCTTCGATGGGGATTTGTATTTGGTCGCCACTTTGTTTGTGCGGCAATGGCTTTTATTATTAGCACATTTCCGCGTAAATATTGAATGCGCTTAGTTAGGAAACTGCGTTGCTTTTTCAATGCTCCTGTAACGGTATTAAAAAGGATTTTCAAACGTTGGCAACATATAAGAGCGCTTCGTAGTGCATCCTGGGCGAGGATTTTGCTTTATTTAAAATTTGTTATTTAACTTTTTGTGACAGTTTAATGTTGTAGGCTTGAACTTGGCACTCACGGTGGCGGTTGCGCGCCTAAAAGTATGCAGCTTATGAAAGATTAAAGCCCTTTGTGTGCTTAATTAGCAAGTTTGAAAAAAATCTATAGTTTTTAAATATTTAATCAACGCCAGTGAAATATTACTCTGCTGTCGTAATCGTAAGCCATTGGTAAGGGCGTATACGTAACAAAGTTTTTTGGACTTGTTCTAATATCCATTGACCATATGTATTTTTTTTACTTGCTCAAAAGGTAGAAAATCAGTTATGCAGTTCCGGATTAGTTTTATAGCTTTAGAGGCTAATTACTAAATATTATATTCATACAGGTCGCTTGCTTCCCTAGGTTTAGATAAATAAGCTGCATTTTAGCTATATGCATGGGTTTTGTAAGATTCAAGTGACTACTTTTTCTAAATTACCAATTCTTGAAACAGCAATATTGCGGTTTTTTTTTAAATCTGAATGTTTATTTAAGACAAACATGTCCAATAGTGTTATTAAAAGATATTGCTCATCTGAAGCAATAATAATAGATTTTAACCTATACGTGCCGACGCGATTCTTGACGGTCAAGAATGAATAAAGCCAATTTTTGATACCCTATTCCGATGTGAACCGTATTTAGAAGAAGCAAGGTCTGATCCATAAGGCGGGTGAGGTAAAACTTATCAGCCGTTGTTTTACAAATACTTGTTTTAGCGGTAACATGTGGCCGAGCATTGTCCTGATGGAAATTTATTGCCTAATTTTTATTCATAAATCCCGAGAATTTTTGGTTATCGCTCAATCAAATTTGATGAATTGTTGTCGATAGCGTTCCTCATTTAAGGTTTCAATCAGTTTTAGATCCCACCAAATACAGACCATTGACTTGACGTCATGAATATTCGGCTTGGCCGTTAAGCTGGCTGGTCGGCCCGGTTTCACATATGATTTTTTTACTCTTGCAACATGTTGCTCGAGAGAGACATACAACATATACAAATGATCAGGATGAAGAAACGAATTAAAATCCGGTTGACTGTCTGTCTGTCCGTCCGTCCGCCGGACAAGCTCTAACTAGAGTGAAAATTGAAATATCTTGATGAAACTTGGTACGCAGGTTTCTTAATGCAAAAAAAAATTCGTGTTCGTAGGTGGGCGTAATCGGACCACTGCCACGCCCACAAATCGCTATTAACCGAAAACACATAAAGTGTCATAACTAAGCACTAAATTAAGATATAAACCTCTAACTTGGAACTAGCGATCACAGTGGCAAGAGGCTCCTGTGGGAAAATTCTTTTGAAAAAGTGGACGTGGCTACGCCCCTTAATAAGTTTAGTATATATCTCCCAAGCCACTAAAGGTATATCTACCAAATACACCAAACACAAATATTATAAGATTTCCCAAAATGGCAATGGTTGAAATCGGATGATAACTACATTCGCCAGACACATTACATTTTACCCTTTTTGACGATGAACGTGGCACCTCCCACTTTCACTCAAACCGTTTTCACTCAAATTCAGTATGTGACATTATTTTGATATGCCTATGTCACAATGGCCGAAATCGGAGTACAGCCAAAAACCAAAACTGTTCGAGCCCCTTTTTACCAAAAATATCGGCCTTTATGAGAGATATATAATTGAAATTCAGCGAGAATCATATCCTTATAGTAGTATGCCTGTGTGTTACAAAAGGGTTCAATACTTCACTTATCCCCCATATACCTAATTTAAAAATTTTCGAAATTCCGGATGACATTATACAGCATATTTCGGCCAATATGTAAGTTACCTTTACCTAGACCCCATATAACAAATACCATGGTCTTCGTATACCCGGTTTACTTTACTCCATATGATTGCTGATTTTATGTGAGGAACTTTCAGGAAACCGTGGTCTTTTAATTGCATGCAGTATTGGCAAAAAATGGATAAAATTGGGTCCATTTTTCATCACCAGTCACATTCCAATGCAAAAACGAATGGTTTTGGCTTTAATTCATCAAGTTATCTTTCTTTTTAATATATGTGACCTGGTCTACGAAAAGGGGGCTCAGGTGTCAAAAAATCAATTTTTTTATTTTTTTTTTCAAATGTTTTTTTTTTATTATTATTTTTTTTATTTTATTTTTTTTTTTTTTTTTGACACCTAAGCCCCCTTTTCGTAGACCAGGTCACATATACAGCTGCTTTAAGCGTTTTAAAATGGCTACTTGAGTGACTTCCAAAGATTTTGAGTACTATTTTGTTTTTTTTGATAGCAATCTTCATCAAGTAATGCTTCTACTTGTATTACCTCATCTAAAACCTTTTTCGGGCACCTAGGATTTTCTTCGTCTTCCAAGCCAAAAACACCACTTTTAAATCGTGGCAACTATTTTTGGTACGTTCGTACAGTTAGAACATCATCATAAACTATATCCAAAATAAGATGACTTTCGGCTGATGTTTTCTAAATATTAAAGTGATGAAGAAATACTCTCCGCAAAAACACGTTTTTGGGCACAAAGGTCAACATATTATATTTGAGTGAAAAAATAGGCGATGAAGTATAGTGGCTTTTCTACGCATTTTCAGAATATTAGAACTATGAAATATAGTAATAACAACCAATACTTTTATAGATCCAATATCATTTATAAATGCAGTTATTTATTCGATTTTAATTTCCTACAATGTTTTGTGATTCCATATTCCATAAGAATTTCGAACAGTTACTCGCAAATAGTTTCCAATTGTGATTTATGAACTCATTATCTGTGCTGTATCGCTTCCTAACACTATAACCTTATGAAACTGGACTTCTAGTGTATTGTGGTTACGAATACCCGACGGCTTGGAGTTTCCTACGCTTTCTCATCTCCACACTTTATCATCTCGTCGTTTTCTTTGTTACAGCAGAAGCAGAGGGCTTGCAACAAGGTTGCACCATACTCGTGGTAGATGATTGAGCGCTGTAATCTTTCTTTTTCTTTTCTTTTTCTTCTATTTGCTTGCGAAGTTCAGCCAAACCACAATCTCGTAATGTTGTCCTGTGGTTTTTTCCTCTGAGGATCGATCGTCTATTCAGCGCCTTTTATAAAAACTCCATATTTATTATATTCCATAGTGCTCAATTGTTTAAGTTTTGGACCAGAATATTCTGCAGATGTTTCGTATACACAGCGCAAGTCCCCAGCAAGATTTAGAGTTCTGATAGTGTGACTGGGAGTAATAGAGGAAGTGCTACGATGTTTTGAGATGCTCTCACTTGAATTTGATTTAGTTTTTTTGTTCAATTGAAGTAATATCTAAAATAAAAGTTAACAATTCCATATTCGAAGGTCTCCATAATATTTTTCCTTCACGGTGGCGTACTCTGTTTGGCATGCTAGCGAGAAAAAGAAATTCATTATTTTTGCGTAGAATGGAAGGTTTACGAGTATGTCAAATGTGCCTATTTTGTTGGATAGCCATTTTGAACATAGCGTTATAAAAGCTACTCAAATAGTTAAATATTTAGTGAGTAGTCCAGTCAAGCGCGACTACAAACTTACTGCTATTCACGATTTCAGTCACCTAGACGCGTTTTCGCCTTTATTGACACAAAACGGTATACAGTTTCCTAACGCCATATATTTGAAAAATAATGGATTTATTCTTACTTGGGCTTTATATGATTCTTCTTCTTCTTTATTGACGCAGACACCGCTTATGCGGTTATAGCCGGGTTTACAACAGCTAACCAGAAGTTCTTCATTTTGGATATTCCAAGCGAAGGCAGATCTTCCTCCACCTGGTATTTTCAGTGGAGTGGAGGTCTTTTTCTGCTTCCTCCGGCGGATACTGCCTCGAATACTTGCAGAGCAAAAGAGTTTTCGTTCACTCGGACGACATGACCTTGCCAGCATGGCCGCTGTCTGTTAAATCGCTGTACTATGTCAATGTCGTCATAAATCTCATACAACTAATCGTTCCATCGGATGCGGTATTCGCCGTGGCTAATGCTCAAAGGATCTTAAATCTTCCTCAAAACCTTTCTCTCGAAAACTCGAAACGCAGACTCATCAGATGTTGTCATCGTCCGTGCTTTTGCACCATATAACAGGACGAGTGACTAGTAGAGTTTGGTTTTTGTTCGTCGAGAGGGGACTTTACTTCTCAATTACCTACTGTGCTCTACATTCTTATTGAAAATTAATTATTTTCTCCAAGAATGCTTTGATCCATGCTGAAAATCTGATCGATTGTAAATCTAAAATCTAAAGCCACACTGATGGGCTTCAGGTGGAGGCTGAATTTACCGACCATTATGCCAAAGATACCTTCTTTTCCCAGCTTGGCGTTAAAGTCGCCAAGCACAATTTTGACATCGTGGCGGAGCCAGCTCTCATAGGTGCGCTACAAGCGTTCATAGAAAGTATTTTTTATCACGTCTTCCTTCTCTACCATCGGGGCGTGGGCGCAAATCAGCGATATGTTGAAGAACTTCGGATTGTGGCTAGGCGTTCATCCGTCGGGGTGAATGCGACGGAGTCTCTCTCCACTGTAGTAAATGACACAAGGACCAAATCGTCTCAGTCCTTGTTTCGTCCGTTGGATGACCGTGATGTTAGGCTTTGTTTTTTCGAGGACGTCAACCAGCTGGGCAGCGGCACCTTCCTAATTAAGAGACCGGGCAGGTGCATGCGCATAATCGCAATCCTTAATGCAGTTGATTGGTCGTCATCAAAAGGGGAGTGTCTCGTCCGAGGCTGTTTTTTCCTTTTCGTTGGGGGCGTTTTTTTATGTGGCGGGTCACAAACCTAGCGCACAACCCTGGAAAGGGTTGAATGTTCTTTGTCCAATCCAAGAGGATACTTGGTCTAAGACCGGAAGTCGTGAACTGATGAAACCATATGTAAAAGAATCGTTTCTGACCTCTCTTGCGTGAACTTCTACACATGACTCCATCCGCCTCTATATCATTACAAACAACTATTAGACGAATAAAACTAATAACTAATATTCGAAAATCGCGACGCACATACATACTCTCTTTGAGGTCCTGGAATAAAATCTCAAATGCAGTAGTTTAAAATACAGTCATGTTTAAATAAGTTAATCGGCTTCTATAACGAATTTATTTATTTTTATTATTGAAATTTATATTTATTATTGAAACTTGTTTCTCCATACTCTCTTCATTCATGCAACAGGTATCAGCATACTGAAACAAATCATTTTCGTGGCATACACATACATACATACACACTTACTTGGTTGTAAGTCAGACAAACAATATTTAGTGGGGCAACAATTAAATTAACGCCATCACAGCTAAACGAACAATCGAATTAAATTTGAAAACAACAACAGAACCCAAACAAAAAACAAACCACCAAACTGGGTGAAACTGGGAAAAAACCGAAACAAAAACGACTAATCAAATTCAAATATAAAACTAACTTCAGAATGCTAGAGACCAGATCAACGGTAAATATACCGTTGAATGGCTTACGAAAGAACCACAAACCAACGAGTTCCACAACGGAGAACGGCGGCTACAATGCTTCCGATGCTGAAAAGGGTACAGTCGGCAGCAAGGGCAAGAATGGCAATGCGGACAATAATGTGGTCGATATACCCGAAGCTGTGTTGGAGAAACTGTTTCGCAACTATGTTTTCAAACAGCGGCGTGCAGGCTCCAAATGGTTCATATTTGCAACATTTCTTTGCACCATTTGGATCTTGATTATACCGCACCAATCGGAGGTGGTACCGAATGGTGAGTAGTTTGTGTTTGTAACTCTTGCTTTTATGTATACCAAGTTACTTGCTTTTACGGTACATGAAGTTATTCGCATTTATATGCTTAAAGCGTTTCTCGTATTTTCCATCGTCACATTAATAATGATGCGAGTAATGCTGGATCGACGTGTGCTTGATCGTAAGCGATTCGAAACGGTGCACAAGCGTTTAACGCTGCACGGTACGTTGATGCTTTGGTTTCTATTTTTCGCCAATATTCTAACCTATTATGAGCTGCAAACGAAACCATCGCCAAGGTAAGCATTTTTCGTCACATTTTTTATGAAAAATTTTATATTATTCCTTCTATCTCTTTTATTTTACAGAGAAGTTCTCGGTTGGATCGCGCTTTTCAACTTTCTCATCTATATTACCTTGCCCATGCAGCTTTTTTATGGTGGTTGTCTGTTGGGCTTCGCGAGTTTGGTTATGTTTCCTCTGACCGCATTTACGTATGGCAATATGAGACCGCTCTTCTGGGAGCAAGTAAATATTGCATGTAATAATATTTTTTTAAATAAAAATACATTAAAATCTTTCTAGATGATAGCCAGTTTTATTATGATTTTTACTGCGGCTCTTATTGGTGTGCTGTGTTATTTCATGAGTGAGGCGAAGCAGCGGCGTGCTTTTCTAGAGGCTAAGAAGAGTTTGGAAGTCAAAATGGTTATTGAGGAACAATCCGCTGAACAGGTAAGCTGTAGACCTATATATTTTTTTTACAATAGGAGGTATAGACACAAAATTAAAAGGCTGTGTTTAGCTCCTAAGTATTTTGCTTGGAATCTCACAAATTTAAATAAATATACAATCTGATCAAATTTGACTCGGAATGTTCCAATTAAACTACGCACAGAACGTGAATCGATAAATAGATTTTTTTTTTGGTACAACCTTTGTTTATGTTCGTGTGAAGTTTGATCCCTACATGTCAATTAGTTTGGGTTGGCAGCTTTGTTTAGGGCGTGGTTTATTGGCGATTTTTAAGCGGCGGTGGCCGATGGATTGCCGGCTGAGCTTCTTAAGTACGGCGGCGAACAATTGATAAGGAGCATGCCTCAGCTTCTTTGTAGAATATAGTCAGACGTAAGCATGCCCGATGATTGCAATTTAAGTACGCTCTGTCCAGTCCACAAAATGAGAGACTCCACAATCTGCGTCAACTACCGTGGGAAAAACGTCCTCAACATCGCATATAAGGCACTATCGAGCGTATTGTGTCAACAATCTGATTGGCTTTTACCAGTGTGGCTTTAGGCCTGGAAAATCAACAACTGACCAGATATTCGCCATGCGCCAAATCTTGGAAAAGACCCGTGAAAAAAGGATCGACACACACCGCTTCTTCGTCAACTTTGAAGCTGCTTTTTACAGCACGAAAAGGAACTGCTTTTGTGCCGCTATGTCTGAATTTGGTATTCCCGCAAAACTAATACGGCTGTGTAAACAATACTAAAAGCTCCGACAAGATCGTGAAGGACTCCTCCGAGCCGTTCGATACCAAATGAGGCCTTAGAAAAGACTCCCTATCTATATATCCTTGCTGGAGAAAATTATTCTAGCGGCAGAGCTTAATCGAGCAGGTACTATCTTCTATAAGAGTGCGCTGCTGTAAACTCGGCTATAAGAATAAGAAGTAGAGTCATGGAAGTCTGCTTTATGACGAACACAAAAATTTTAGTGTCACAAAGCATTCAGTGAAAGTCGCGAAGTCATCGAAAACTTACCTCAAGGGAGTTGATCATTCACCTTTGTTCAACACATTAACATCTAAAATGTAAAAACGTGTTAGCATTACAGAGACAGCAGGCGATCTCAACATCTCTTTCAGATCGGCTGAAACTTTTTGGTTAATGTTTTGGATACCAAGCTTGTCTACACATACAAAAAGACCTGAATAACGCATTACTGGGAGCGAGACCTACGCATGAGTACATTGAAGCTTTAAAAGTCATTCGGGGAAGACAATGAAGACCATCCCAGCCAAGCCCAGACTAACAATAACTTTATGATAAATGGGATTAAGTGTTGGCGTGCTTGTATATTCTCAAAAGTAACGTTTTTTGAAGGCGATAATCCTGATTTGTCTAAAAATACGTTAAAATGTTGTTTTTTGGTCAGTTCGGGTAAAATTTGATAACATGATACCTCTCAACTTTTCAAAATATTTCTCTTAGTATTTTCTAAGTTCTATTCTATGGAAACAAAGAGTGAAAGTTTATGCAAAGCTTCAGCTACATAGATTTAGTTATAAATAGTAAATTTATTCTAGAAATCATGGCTGTCGGTCTTTAACTTTCTTACATCAGGAACCAGTCTCATTACTAATCGTCTTATATTTGTATATGGCTTATCTATATTTTGCATATCTCTATCCAGGAACGTTTACTACTATCTGTACTACCGAAGCATGTAGCTGTAAAAATGCGACAGGATCTCGGTTCTACAAGCTCGGAGCCGTTCAAGAAAATTTATATGAGCAGGCACGAAAATGTGAGGTATGTTACGAATAAAATGTAAATGTATATTTATCTTTCATTATAATATTCTTACAAATTTATAAATATTGAACCAATTAATATCTATACAATTTTTGTTTTCTATAATTTCAGCATTCTTTATGCGGACATCGTTGGATTTACAGCCATATCGTCTACTTACAGTGCACAGGACCTTGTTAAAATGTTAAACGAACTATTTGCGCGATTCGATAGTCTATCGGAGGTAAATGCTTATAATGCCTTACTAACTAAAAATAATTTTGATTTCAATTTTTAGTTACAATATTGATAAAACTATTGAAAAGTTTAGGTTGTGACTTTATAAGGCTATTTTTAAGAGCTTTCAATGAAAATTCTTTTAATGTAGTTATTTTTTTAGGTTAAAGTAGGCGAAAGTCAGTTTGACCCAATCAAATTTCGTATTTTGTTATAAATTTTAATAAGTAAGAAGCTTTAATTTTAATAAGAAATGCTTATTATCACACGAAAAAACATTCTTTTGCATTTATTTTTTGAAGATTATTTATTTCAAATGTTGGCCGTGGCTACGTCGCAGATGGTCCGTCCCTTGAGTCGAATATTCGGTGACTCGTTCGAGCATTTCGACTGGCAACTGGCGAATGATACGCGTGATGTTCTACTTCAAGGCCTGAATTGAAGCGAGATTGTCCGCATAGACTTATAACTTTACATATCCTCACAGGAAAGAGTCTTACGGTGTGATATAAAACGATCTTGGTATTCAATCCATCGGCCCAAAACGTGAAATTATTTTCTCACCGAAGTGTTCTTTCAGTAAATCCATTGATTTCGCTTGGGAAGTTCGAGCGGCTTGAGTTCTTGTACAAGCTGTATTTTGTACGCATTCAATTAAAGATCTTGAGGTAAAATGCGTCAAGTCGTTCCATACGTTAGTCCGATTTGCTTGCAACCGCGCCGAATCGACTCTTCATTCAAATGTTAATTAATTTGGGGCAAATAAAATCCTTTATAACCTAACTGTGGGTTGGATTTCAAGAGGTTAGGTTAGGTTCAACGTCTGATTCATCGGGAGCCTCTCATACAGAATTCCAGTAATCAGATTTCGCTTTGGGGCCAGTAAAAATCTGCTTAGGCGTTTTATTTCTAGACCCACCAGTTCAGCTTGATGCCTGAAGTGTGAGTGTTGAAACCTTGATCTCGCAAAAGTGGAACAATTAAGTTTAGATGTTTTTTTTTGCCTTCTTCCAAACAGCTTTTACAACTGAAATACTAAAAGATTACCTCAAGATTTTACTTGAGTTCTGGCAATCCACCTTAAGCCAAAACAAAGTTGCGGTATCGCAAGAACTAATGGCAACACTACGCAGGCCAAGCTTCCACGAAACCCCGCTATCCGGTGGTAGAGCGCACGAAAAGAGCGGAGCAACGACCCGTTCGTATTCCACTGATAGCGGCCAGAGGTTGCATTTTCTTGCCAGCTCGTCAGTTTTGCAGTTATCTGTCATTCCGTTGTGCCCGGGCACCCATACTAGTAGTATCATTAAGTGATTTTGTATTGTTTTAACGGTTATCTAGTCCCCGTTAGGATGATAAGGTTTAGATAAGTTGTCAGCGAGGTCATCCAACGGTAGGTTCATGGAACGTGCTGTTGCGACGGGGGCGGACCATAGTGAAAGGGGTGTCAGATATAAAGGATTAGCTGGGCATGCAAAGAGGTGCTTAGAGTAAAGCGGAGACTCGTTGCATGATGGACATATGTTTGATTTGTCGGGGTCGATTCTGGATCACTAAGTTACTCGATATGATTGATAACAAGGTTGGGCATTCTTTAAGGGGTTAGGGGTAGTCAGAGGCACGAAAAAAATTAGAGTTTTCAGTATTTTTTTGCTATTAAATCGTGCTATTTTACTAAAGTAGTAGTATGGCATTAGTATGGTAGAATTGAATTGACTGAAGTCACGAAAATTAAAAAAAAAAATTATTTCCAAAGTTATAGTTGTTTGTGTTGACCCTGTTCCAAAAAAGGTACTTGCGGTGACAACCAGTCCTTGGAGATTCATCTAAAATCAATCGTACAAAAAAATTAGTTTTATAAATAGATAAACTCGGGCCTGATCGAAGGATATTTTTTGTTTTCAAAAATTAACAAAATGGCGGCCTCAGAAATTTTTTTCTAAATTTTTGGGAAAAAATCAACAGTTAATTGGTCTTAAAAATCGAAATTTTTGAAAAAATAAAAATCCTTCGATCAGGCCCGAGTTTTTTATGTATTCTAAAAGCTGTATAAATTTCATTAAAGTCTACTCAGCGGTTTTCGAGTTACAGTTGTCACCAGTTCAAAAAACATAGTTTTGAGAAAAACGCGTTTAAAGTTTCACACTAGCGCTTTGAAGTGCCCGAGCTCTCTTTGTTATTTGTCGAATAACTCAAAAACTAATTATCAGATCAAAGTGAAATTTTCAGAGAATATTTTTAAGATATTACACTTAACGAAAATGTAAAAACAAAAAATAATTTTTTGAAAATTCTGACTACCCCTAACCCCTTAACTAGCGCTGAACGCAATTTTACTGAGTTAATGATCAAGAGAATATAACCCTCTAAAGAAACGTAATCGAATGGAATCTAGTTTCCTTCGAGTGGATTTCTGGATTGTAAAATACTTACTGTTGTTATTATGCCATCTTGTGCGAAATATTTTATTATTATTATTGCCTTCAAGACCATTTGTTGGTTTTCATTATTTTTATAAACACAACGCATCCTTCATACAATACGAACACATACTCACATATGCACAATTAACACGTAACTTGCTGATAGTCTAACGGCCTTCACTCTTGCCGACATTCGCTTACAGCACAGCACATCCTGCAGATCAATCATATTTATGGCATCTACTGATGCCACATACAAAAACACATATGCACATACATATATTATATACATACATACATAAGCTGTTGGGACGAAAGTAAACTTGTCACTTTTCTCACCTTTAATTACACAGAAATACCATCAGTTAAGAATTAAAATCCTTGGCGATTGCTATTATTGCATTAGTGGTGCACCTGACGAACGTCCTGACCATGCTGTGCTCTGTGTACATATGGGTCTCTCAATGGTGGAAGCTATTAAGTAAGTATACGCCACACCCCATTGCTGGTCTATGCAATGCTATCACCACATAAATATGTATATGATATACACATGTGAGTATGTGTGTGTGTGTCTCATGATAAACTTTTGCATTTTTCCTTGTAATACTGCAACATCTCTGTGTCTCTCTTTATTCCACTTTGTGTGCGTGCGTATGTGTGTGTGTGTATGCAGATATGTGCAGCAGAAGGCCAATTCGCCTGTTGATATGAGAGTGGGCATACATACCGGCGCTATATTGGCTGGTATACTTGGTCAGCGGCAGTGGCAATTCGATATATATTCCAAAGATGTTGAGTTGGCTAATAAAATGGAATCAAGCGGCAAAGCCGGGTGAGTGGATTACCATACAGCAAGTGAACAATTTAGTTTTTATTTTATTACTTACAGACGTGTGCATATTTCGGATAAAACTCTAGCTTTTCTTAATGGCGCTTTTGAGGTGGAACCGGCATATGGTGAACGCATGGATGAGGCTTTGCGTATAGCAGGTTTGAAGACCTACTTCATAACCAATGTTTTGAAACCGGTAAATTTCGGAGAAACTTTATATTTCTTAATGCAAATATTGAATTTGAATTTGAAATGTATTTCTAACAGTTCTCCTCGCCCGTTGCCAAAAGAAATAGAGAATGTAGTGAAATTGTTGCTGGTAAAAAAACGGAGGCTGAGAAAATGGCAATCGTTGAGAAGGCAATTGACGGTGGCGCTCTTAGGAATGTACGTCTAGTGAAAGTAATCAGTCCGAACAACAACTTCAAAGTACGCCTACAGGAGGAGCTAATCGCACGAGATGGTCATGAGTGAGTATATGCAATGAATATAAAATACAATAAAAAGAGTTAACTTAGGCTGCAACGATGCTATGATTCCCTTCACAAAGTGAGAACGAGTTCGTGGATAGGCCCAATCGGACCACCGCCACGCCCACAAAACAACATTAATCGAAAACGTAGAAAGACTCTTAACTAAGTACTAAATTAAGATATAGAACTGTAATTTTGTGCAAGGCATCACAGTAAAGGGTTTGTCCGGAAAGTAATAGGGCTGAGTCGATTTAAAAAAATTTTGAACCAATCGTTACAATTCTTTAAAAACTTTCAAAATAGGTTCCTTTTGCGTCGATGCAGCGCTGCCAGCGCGAATTCCAAGCATTGAAGCCGTCACGGAAGGTATTCTCCGGAATAGCCTTGATAGCCGAAGTGCATGCTGCTTGGATCCCCTCGGTCGTCTTAAAAGAAAAGGAAGATTGCCGCTTTGTCTCGGAATCAAAAGTAAAAGATCCATGACTCGTCACTGTGATTACAGTATTCAAAAATCACTTTCACACGCCGCAATTTCTCTTCGTCAGTGAGCACTTTTAAGACCATCTTCGCGCACACTTTGCGCATGTTAAAGTGCTCCGTCACAATGTCATGAAAACAGATTTTGATAAATTTAACACCTGGGCAAGTAAACGAATACCTAGTTGACGGTCTGAGCTCAAAACTTGGCGCACACGAGTCAAATTGTCGGTGTTTGTCGAAGTCGCAGGTCTCCAGCACGATCTTCTTGGTCAAATCAAACGTCTCTGTAGCAGATTTACCGAGTTTCATACAGAATTTCATCGCATGCCTCTGCTCTAACGAACGTTGCAATTTCGGTTCGCACCACTCACAGAAACACGTCGCGCGAAAATGTTAGTTCTGACTCTCCAGGTGCTCGGCGACAACTGACCGCTCGTTCGTTAGCTAGGAACGCTCTCTGCACACACGTTGCGAAGTACAGTCGGAAGAAAATCAGTCCTATTGCTTTCCGGAAGAACCATGTAACAAGGGTCATCTGTTGAATAATGATTTTGAAAAAGTCTGACCAAAAATTGTACAAATCCAACCAAAGCTGGTCAAGCCCCTAGGTACCGAATATGTGGATCCCAGTATCTATAGTTATGTATCTCATATAGCTCATTGTTCCATCGATTGCCGATCTCGCCAATGCCAATGCGCAAAAGACCTTAAATCTTCCGCAAAACTTTTCTCTCGAACATCCAAGGCCGACCATCAGATGATGTCATTGTCCATGCCTCTGCACCTTTTGCAGGACGGGAACGATGAAGGACTTGTAGAGTTTGGTCTTTGTTCGCCGGTGCGTTTTTTGCCCACCCAGGCGTTAAAATGGCCAAGCATTCCAGCAGCTCTCCCGTCGAGGCGTGAATGTCAGCACTCGACAACTTAGTCCTTCTCCCACCATGAATCCCACGCCGAATCTGCGCTCCCTTATATGGCCGTTGTAGTAAATGTCACAAGAACCCCCTCGTCTCCGTTCTTGTCCCGTCCATCGCATTTCTTGGACCGGAGTTATGTCATCAATCAGCTTCGCATCGGCATCTTTCCAATTTAGAGACCGGGCATTCCAGGTGCACGCTCTTAAATTATAGTCCTTATTACGTTTGCTATGGTTGTAATCAAAAGTTTGGCCTTTCATCCCAGGCTGTTGTTTCCTTTTCATTGGGAGAACTCAGCACACAATCTCAATCGTCGAGAATGGATAAAATTGGTGAAGAGCTTGCCCTAGCCTCCATACAACTGGCAAGACTTATGTACCTGACGCTATTTCCTTGGCTTTAATTTTTGCAAGTTGGAAGAATATACTCGAACTTTGCCCCTCCTAACTTGTTTATATGTGTATACGTTAATAGTATGGAATTATATTTTTTTCATTTTATCATGTATTTATTGATATCCAATTTTACCTCTATTGCAGAGATCTATCGAGCTGTACGAATATCTTCTTGAAATTCAAAAACAAAGGCTTGGAAGCTGCATATGCAGCCCATCGTGAACCCTTCTCTTCTTTACCATTGCTCGCAACTTTACTCGTACAGGCATTAGACATTGGCTACTCCTATGCCGTGCTTCCAAGGTTTATTATAATTAAGCATTGTCTTTTTCGTGCTTCCATAAAAAAATTAATAATATTTTTATTTTAGATCGCAGCTGCATCTGATAAATATTTCTGCACCTTTAATACCCATGGCTATGCTGATCTTTATTTCAATAGCTGAGAGTTTTCCAAAATATTTACCTGAATCCTTGGTAAGCCTTAGCAAACGTTTCAACGACATAACATTCGTGCGAGAGTTGACAGCGATTATATTGGCCATGACCATAGGGCTCAGTAATGTTGTGGATATGGTGAGTAAAACGGGAGAAATAAAGTGAGAGCAAGCATTTGAAAATTTAGAATTTTTTACTTCACCTTCTAAACTTTTAGTACTTCTATGTGACCTACTTGAAAACGGATCATGTGGTTTTGGATAGTGAAATCGAACCCATCACCGAGGGTGAGGGTATTATTGCTCCAGCTGAGCCATCTTTGGCATCACTGCTAGCAAACGCTACTATGGCGGATGAAATTCATATGTTTCCCTCATATATGAGTAATTATGCCGTGTTGATACTGATTGCGATTGCCGTCATTGCCCAGCTGACACATGTTACAAAAATTGTTCTAATGATAGTTATAACAGGTAATTGTGATCGGGTGATCATTTCAATTTTTGTATAATTTTTATTAAAATCATATGTAAATCACATTACTTTGTAGCACTCCATTGCTATTGCAATATATTTGTCTTGGGCGATTTATATTCATTCGAGGACGAACTGGCCGCCAATCCGTAAGTTTGTAGCTACTTGAAGCTCTTTAAGAATATTGAATACCTTTTATTCTATTTATTTTTTAGCACAATACCCACCGCTTACAGACTGTCAGCGGTATTAATTCTTGTCACGTTGGCATTGTCATTTCTTGTGCGTCATGTAAGTACACTATGGAGCTTCTTCTTAAAAGCAAGTTGCGAAAGAACACTTAACTTGTTTAGAACTTCCCTGGAGGTATTTAATCAACCTTGCTGAACGGTTATAGCCAAGTTACAGCAGCACGCCAGTGGTTCTTCCTTTTCACTGTTTGGCGCTAATTTGTGACTACCAACGGGGTGGAGGTCTTCCCCTACTTCCCTCGGCGGGCACTGTTTTGAATAGTGTCAGAGCTGTTTCGTTTTTATCTATTCGGACGTAATGACCTAGTCAGCGTAGCCGCTGTCTCTTAAATCGCTGAACTATGTCAATGTCGTTGTGCATCTCATACATCTCATCGTTCCATCCACTGCGGTATTCGCAGTTGCCAATGCGCAAAGGACCATAAATCTTTCGCAGGATCTTTCTCTCGAAAACTGGTAACGTCGACTCATCAGAAGTTGCCATCGTCTGCGCCTCTGCCTTATATAGCAGGACGGGGACGACGAGTGACTTATAGAATTTGGTCTTTGTAGCTCTTTGGTGATGTAGGAGTCAAGTCGCTAATGCGCCGATTGTTTGTTTGATGACAGGAGATATTTCGTCTTGTCCTCGTCCACAACCAGACCCATACGCTTCGCTTCCTTATCCAGTCTGGCAAAAGCAGAACTAACGTCGCGGATGTTATGGCCAATGATATCAATATCTTATAGAAGATCATAGAAGATCTTAAGAAAAAGATTATTTTCTCCAGCAATAAATTGAAGAAGTCACACGATAGGGTGTTTTCTTGTCTGAAATCTCGTTTGATATCGATCTGTTTGGAGAGGTCCTTCCCGATCCTGACGGAGCTTTTGGTATTGCTCCACATCAGTTTACACAGCCGTTACCAAGTACAGACATAGCGGTATAAAGGCAGTTACTTTTCGTGGTGTCGAAGGCAGCTTTAAAATCGACGAAGAAGTGGTGTGGTGGTCTGTGAAAAAGATGTCCTCTTTTCATTGGTCTTTTCCAAGATTAAGCGCGTGGTGAAAATTTGGACGATTGTAGATTTTCCAGGTCTACAGCCACATTGGTAAGGTTCTACCAGTTTGTTGAGGGTGGATTTCAGTTTTGCACACAGTACGCTCAGTAGATCTTTATATGCGATGTTGAGGAGGCTTATCCCACGGTAGTTGGGCAGATTGTGGGACCTCACTTTGGTGGATTGTGTAGAGCAACTTGAATTCCAAGCGTCGGCCATACTTTCGTCCGACCATATTCTACAAAGAGGCTGATGCATGCTCCTTATCAGTTCTTCGCCGCCGTATTTGAATAGCTCGGCCGGTAATCCATCGGTCTCCGCCGCTTTGTTTTTCTTCAGACGGGTAATTGCTATTCGAACTTCTTCATGGTCGGGCTATGGAACTTCTGCTCCATCATCATCGTGTCCCGCACTGTCATAGTGATTCCATAGTTCTCCATGGAACTTAAGCGTGAATAGGTAAATGTATACACCAGTCGGAGTAACTTTTTGTCACTTTACTACTTATCCCTCCGAGTGTTCTTTTGCTAATTCGTTATAAAATAACGCAATCCATGCAGCCTCTGAAATACCAATACTAACACATTTTCACAAAAAACAACAGGTGGATCGTGAGGACCGTGTTATATTCAAGTGGAAAACCGAAGTCGCCGAGCAGCGTGAGAAGGCAACAGATATGCGACGAAGAAACGAGGCACTCGTCTACAATATACTACCGGTGCATGTGGCCGAGCATTTTATGAAGAATACGAAACGTTCACACGATGATCTGTACTCGCAAAGTTATGCTGAGGTGGGTGTGCTGTTTGCGAGCATGCCCAATTTTTCAGGTATTACTTTCCTTAGCAGCCGCCTCAATCAGCTAATATTTGAAATATTTTCGAACTGTTACAGACTTTTATTCCGAAGAAACTGTCAATAATCAAGGACTTGAGTGTTTACGCTTTCTCAATGAAGTTATTTCGGATTTCGATGCGGTAAGCTTTCATTTATTTTAAGTGTTCAAATATTTTTAGAATTCTTGAATACATTACAGTTATTGGAGCTACCGCAATTTCAAGATATCATTAAGATCAAAACAATCGGTTCCACTTATATGGCTGCGAGTGGCATTAATTCGAATCGCGTAAGTAAACCGGATGATCCGATCACCAAACGCTGGTCCCATTTGGAAGTGTTGGTCGAATTCGCTTTGGAGTTGAAGAAAGCTTTGCAAGGTATCAATGAACAGTCGTTCAATCATTTTGTGCTCAAGATGGGTATCAATCATGGTCCCATCACGGCTGGCGTAATTGGTGCACGTAAGCCACACTATGATATTTGGGGTAATACGGTAAATGTGGCATCGCGCATGGAGAGCACGGGTAAAGCAGGCGCTATACAGGTAAGCATAATACATATGTGATAAATATATATTGAATTAAATAAGATGCCAGACACATATATGTATGTATGTTACAACGTGACGAAAAGTACCCGGAAATGTGTGACGTATGATTTCTTGTAAAAGAAATATCTGTATATTATAGGATTTATTTCGGTGATGCTTACTAATATATATCGAATTTTTGATTGACAGGTGACAGATGAGACTTGCGGCATTCTCCAAGAATTCGGTTACACTTTCCAGCAGCGTGGACTTGTTAGCGTTAAGGGCAAGGGACAACTAATGACTTTCTATCTACAAGTAAGTATTAATATAAGATTTTCTTATTTTTTCTTTAAATTAAAGGTTTTATTTCTTCTTCTTCTTAATTGGCGTAGGTTGTTAGGTGTAGGTTTTATTTAGCACAGTTAAAAAACTTGAAAAGTCTATTTTCACAAACTTTTCTTGAGCTGAATTTTTCACCAGTAAAATCATTCGCCATAGACAAAAGAAGTAGTAATCACTTGATGTCAGGTCTGGTATATAAAATGTATACATAAGATCCTCCCAATCAAGTTACCGAAGCTTTTGTCACTACCTGTTTGTGTTGCTTGTTGTGGACCTGTTGAAAGACGATTCCTCTCCTATTGGTCAAAGCTGGTTGCTACTAGGCAATTGCTCCTTCAGACGGTCCAATTGTTAAGAGTACAAGTCCGAATCAAGAGTTTGAATGAAGGGAAAGTTTTTTTTACAGGAATTCGGTCGTTGAATCCTGCCTCTCTGAGCCTCCGGTGAATTGTTGATTAATCCACTATCACTCCTGTCGCATCAATAAGGTCCTTTTGAATTTCTAACAATGATTTTAGACGATCCAATGGACAAGGCAGTCGGATGAGCCTATCTTGGGCAACTGTCGTCTTTCGAACCCTTTCAGAACAATGTTTCCGAGCAGAAGAACCCGTCCCGACATTTTTTTATGAAATCTACGACAGTATTGCACTTTCACAAACTTTTTACAAACACAACTGATATATTAATGTTGTAAATAAACTTTTAAAGGACTATTCATACTATTGAGGGCAAAAAATAGTAAGATTTTTAATATAAATTTTGTGCGAAACCAATACGTCGAAATTTTTTTTTTCTGAGGTTTGGATCTATGCTTACGACCGCGATCAATCAGCCGAATACCGTCAAAGGTGAGCTGAAGCCAAAATGTATAAAATCAAGGTTATACTGATAGTTTTCGATTATCGAAGTGTGGTGTACTCCGAATTCCTTCCGACCGACCAAACTGTCAACAAAGAATGCTATTTGAGTGTTATGCGTAGTTTGCGCGAAGCTATTCGTAAAAAGAGGCCGGAAATTTACTTTAATAATTATTTTTAAGGATTAGAAAAACCGTTCGCAAAGGTGTATTTGGGCCAAGGGGGCTTACTTTGAAGGAAACGACATAGACTTTGAAAAATAAATTAAGAATTTTAAAATTATTAACAAAGTCTTACTATTTTTTTCTCATAATAGTACAAGATAGATTATCTGCAATGAGCAACTAAAATTATCACAGAAAAAAAATGTGATTTTTCCAAAAAATGTTCCAAATGTAAAAAGTTGCTAAAATTTTAAAATTTCCAACAGGGTAAAACTGATAAACGCAACAGCAACAAACAAACAATGCACCAAGCGACAGAGGATCCCATTAAACAGTCAGTAGAAAATCACCCACAACCCACAAGCGAACAATGCAATGGACACTCGGCATTAGAACCCGATATAAAAACACCACTACTAGATGTGCTGGCACATGAAACGAATTCAACGGCTGATGGCGAAAGAGATGCATTAATAAACTAGATTTTATGAAAATAATAAAAATGACAACAAAAAATATGCATGCAAGAAAAACAACTCCAACTAGTACATATACTAAGCCACAAAAGAAGAAAATAAACATAAAAGCTTACAAAAGTTAATATAACAGAGATTTGCAAAATAATGTGTAATGGCTTCCACAAACTGGAAATAAAAAAATAAAAATTGCATGTGAAAAAATTAATAAGGAAGTCCAATAACACATAATGTACACCCGAAAGGTGCTTACGTCCCCCAAACAAGAGCAACAGAAAATGTACAGAAGCAATATTCAAACAGTCATATATACATACATATAACTACAAGCATAAAACATACATACGTATACTGAAAAACTTTAACTAAAAATAGAGCATACAGTTATTTAACAATATATAAGTATATACTTAACTATATAACGTAAAGCAAATAACATACATAAGAAATAGAAAAAAAGTATAAGAAATATGAAAACAAACTTAAGAAATATAAAAATTTAGTAACTAAAGATATTTATTAAATGTGATTAGCTAAGTAGTAAAATACAAGTAGTTTTGTTTTTGTAAGAATGTATATTTGCATTTTTCTGGGTTTATTTGTATACCCAATTTTGACTGCCAGACTTCCATTATTATTATAAATATTAGAAAAATATTTCATTTAAAAAAACTTGCTATAAAAAAGTGAATATTATTTAATTATTTATCGATATAACAAAATCTATATTTTCCACAATTTTTAACGGTTTGTTTTGCCAAAATTTTGCTTTAAGTCTACTAAACCAGAGAACATAAAAGACTTTAGTTCTCTGACTAAACTAAGAAAATCGCACTCAACGAAATCTCATGATATTTTATAGCTAGCTTGCATGCAATTTTTTTCTAACTAAGCAACTCACCGAATATTTCAAAGCAATACACTTTAAACAATTTTTATTTATAATACCGAATGTTTCAAAGCAATACACTTAAAAAATAGTTGATTATTGAAATTTAATTAATAATTTTTAAAAGTTTTTATGCAAATTTATGTGCTTTTAAAAAATATTAATATTTTTAATTTTAAGGTGATAAAGGATGATCCATTTCGAGGTTCCCTACTTTTTTAAAGAAAAAAAAAACCGAAATTTAATGGGAAGCAAAAATAAGATGACACTAACCCGTGATCTGTCAAAAAAAAAGGCTATTGAAAAAAGTACCTCTATTTGGATCAGCTGTTAGTACATTTTTTTTAAATATGTTATATATTGTTAGTTTTTTATTTGTACGTATCTTTCCATCTTATTGTTGCCATTGAAGATTTTGTAAATTTCCGGGAAGAATTTAATTTTTATAGTAGAAAAGGGAGTATTGAGAGTAGGTTTTCAAATAATACTTTAAAAAAAAGAAATTAAAAAATAATCCAAAAAAGAAAATTTAAAAAACACTTTTATTCAAAACTCTAGAACAGTGTTACAGATTCAAACGATCTATAATTTATCAAATTTAATTCTAATTTCGGGATTAAAAAAACTTTCAAATTAAGTCAAATTTTAGAAATTAAAACTTAATTATTAAATTTTATATTTAAGAGTTTTTATTAAAATATTTTGGATTAAAAATATAAATGTCAATTTAAATAAATTAAAAAATAAATTAATTAAAATTTTGGAAATCAAAACTTAAATTTTAAAATTTTAAATTTAAGAGTTTTTATTAAAATATTTTTAATTAAAGATTGAAATTTTTAATTTAAACAAAATTAAAAAATAATTTTAAATAAAATTTAAATTTTTCTCTGAAATCGGAATTAAGAATTGAATTTTTAAACCAAAATATTGGCATTACAAAATTACAATTCAGTTTTTAATAAAATATAAATTCAAAATATTCAACTTTTTAAAACTAACATCTATAATTAAATTAAATGTTCAAATTTAAAAACTTCAATTTTTTTCAATTTAATTAATTTAAAATTTTTAAATTCAACATATTGTATTATAAAGTATGTAGTATGTTTTAAATTTTTAATACCAATTTTGGGAATGATTATTCAATTTTTTATTAAAAATGTTTTGTTAATTAATTATACTTAATGCTTAATTAATTAAGTATGCTTAATTATTAATTTAAAATTTTATGATAAAAAATTTTCTTTTAAATTAAAAAAAAAATAAATTAAATTAAAATTAAAATGTTTAATTATTAAATCTTTAATTAAACATTTATTTAAATAAATTTAAATTTAAGTAAACAAATCTAAATCAAATTTGAGGAATTTTTTTGGTTGAAAATTAAGTTTTAAATTGAAAAAAAATTAATTAAAATAACGATTAATTTTCCACTAACTAAAAATAAAATACTTAATTTGAAATCCAAAATTTTGGGATTAAAAAATTGACTTAACTTAAATTCAAACTTTTATTTTAAATCAAAAATCTTTTAACTAAAAAATTCGCAACCCTGATTGAGAGAAACTATCGCCGAAATACACAAATATTTATGTTTGGTTAAGAATAAATAACAAATTTAAAAAATATCAATAATTTTATCAGCGGATATAATGAGATGAACAGATACTGTACAAAAAATTGTTTTTTTAGTTAAATAACTTATGTTTTATACAATTTTACTATAACCAATTATATACAAAATTACAAATCAGTTGCAATATAAAAATATTTCCGGAATCCGGAAAATGCCTTCGGTTAAATGGTATATTGTTGAGAATTTAGACTGTACATACTTATTTGTATGTTATGTTATAGTTTTTTGCGTATATTGAAAAAAAAATGCACATAAAACAAGAAAAGGAGGAAGAAAGTGGATCAACAAGTAACTTATGCAAAAAGTTTTACAAAACGAACGATTAACTCCAGTATATATGTATGTACAAAAATTCATTTATATATATTTTGCTGTTGTTTTTATATGGATTTCGGTATATTTTTAAACAAAAATTTAATGAAATTAAAATTTAAAAAAAAATTAAATGAAAATATAAATTAATTAAATAAAAAAAATTAATTAATTAAGCAGAAAATATAAGAAATTAACAAAATTAATTGAAATTGAAAAAATATTAATTAAAAAACAAATTAAATAAAATTTAAAAGTATATATAAATATATATTTATATAAATTAAGTGAACACTTAATTATATTAGAACGAAATAAAACTGAGTACCTTGAAATCTCTCTATAACTATGTATGTATGTATATTCGTAATTTAATTGTATGTATGAACTATGTAGCAATTAATTATAGGGAAATTTGTGAGAAGCATAACAAACATAAAATATAATATAACGGTAGCAGAGATATTCAAATGTAAATATTTGTTTACATAAAAACGTAAAACTCATTTGTGTATGTGTATGTTTGTAAATGATGTTTCGCATTATTAATGTAAGTAAGTTACTGGATAACATAGAGGAACGTCATAGGATTTTCAGTATTTTCATGCCAATTTCTCGACTTCATTTACACTCATTTTCATATTCATTATTGAAGATTTCATATCTTGATAGGAGTGAAAAACTTGCAAGGTTGCAAATAATGCTTAAAAAAATTTTCCTTTTTTCTCGAAAATTGAAATTAAAAATTTTAAATTTAATTTATATTATTAAATAATATTAATTAATAATTAATTTTACTTGTTTAGTTAAATTTAAATTCAAAATTTTAATTTTTAATGTTAACATTTTCCATTAACTTAAATTTTTAATTCCAATTTCGCAATTAAAAAACTTTAAATTTTTCAATTGAATTTAATTTTAAATTTTGAATCCAACATATTATATTACAATGTATGTTTCTAGTTTTTAATACCAATTTTAGGAATAAGAACTTAATTAATAAATTTTGGATTAAAAATTTCTTTAAATAAATTTAAACCTAAGTATACAAATTTAAGTCAATTTTGGGAATGAAAACTTAATTATTATATTTTTTTTAATTAAGTTTTCAATAAAAATAAATAAAAAATAAAAACAACAATTAATTAATTTGGTAAAAAATATTCAAGTGTTGATTCAATGTAATTAAATTAATTCAATTTAATTTAAATTTTCTATTCAAATTTCCGCGATTACACAAAAACAAAAATAAAAAAAAAAAATTGATTCAATTGATTTAATTTAAATTAAATTGAATTAACACTTGAATATTTTTTACACTTCAATTAATTGTTGTTTTAATTTTTATTTTTTTTTGTTTTTGTAATTGCGGAAATTTGAATTAAATATCATTCTCAATTTTCTAAGCACAATGAAAAATAATATAAACTATTAATCCCAAACTTATTGGATTAAAAATTTAATTTCCAATTCTAATAATAATGAAATAAAAATAATAAATAAATTCCAATATAATAATAATAAAAAAATATGTTTATTACTAAAATTTTTAAAGTAAAAAATAGTTTATCAAATGCTAATTACAAATAATTTGGAATCGTAATCTAACTTCTATTTTCAAAAAAAAAATTAAGAACTTAAAACTATTTACAATTTTATTTCAAAAATTTTAAATTAAAATATTCCTGCTTTTGAAATGTAATTTTTTTTTTATTTTCTTCCCCAATTTTAAAATAAAAATTTCTTCTAAAAAAATTCAAAATTTAATTTCTAATCAAAAATTTAATTTTCAATTTTATTCCAATTTTTTTTTTTTTGAAAGTAATTTTTTTATTTTTCGTTCCAATTAAAAAAAAATCTTCTTAATCCAATATGTTTGGAATTAAAAATTGAAAACTTTTTTAAAACTGAAAAAATTTTATTTTCATTCTAAGGAAGCACAGGGAGCTTACTTGAATTTCAGATCGCATAACTAAAATTGGTAGAGAATATAAATATGCTGTAAATATGAATCGAATTTTAATTAGAAGTCTCTACCTCGAAACCTGATAGTTCTGGACTCTATCCATTATATCATCCATTTTTGGGTTTAAAAGAGCCTTTTGCGAAACAACTCAAATCAATATCCATTATGTCTAAATTAACGGTAAACTTGCATCCAAATTTAAAAAAGCAATTAAGCAGTTGTTGCTGTAATATGACCGAATCAAAATCAATTTAGAGCAGAAATCTGAGGATTTTTTTCGGGTTGGAAAAGGAGTGTAGGTCTTTATAGTCCAACATTTTTATGCCAGTGATGAAAAGGTTGGCTTCAATGTCCTTGCTGTTTCATACTTTTTGCGGCAATAACTAATAATATACCAGTTATAAATAAGTTGAAAGACATGTGATGTAAGAATCTTTGAGTTGACTTGTGGCACCGTAAATATTGCAAAGATAATTTTTATGCAGTTTCTACGCCAGTAAAGAAAAATAATATCTTTTTTATTAAATTTTTTGACGAGCTCGACAAAATCCCACCATCACCTATAAGTGACCGCTTATAATGTAAAACTCATCTACAGCAACATCCACAAACACAATTGTATTTGGTTCTTATAGCGTAAGTGTTAGTAGTCTAATGACAAGTCTCAAGCTATAATAAATATTTTGCTTCAAGTAGTCATATTTGTATTATTTGACTATAATATAAACTGTAGCATGAATAAAAAGTAATTAATAATCAACTGAAAATGAGTAAAATAATAAAAAAAAATTAGTAAAAATATAATACAAGTTTTAAGCATACATAAAAAAGAATTAAAATTACAACTTCCCGCTTCAAAAAAGAATTTAATGAAAAAATATAAATCAACTGAAAATTTCTTTGTACAAAAAGAAAAACTAAAAGCAAAATACTACTAAAACTGCTATCGATGGTTACTTCTTCAACGAATTTTAAAATCACATTTCAAGCTTAAATAGCAACTAAAACCAACATACATACATATATAAATATAAAATGTAAATTAGACATTGAAAGTACTAAAATAAAAGTATAGCTCTAAATAATTTGTAAATTCAGTTAACACAAGCTATTGTTTGCTCTTAGCTATGCAGGCGTGAACTTTATGAAAAACAAATTTCACTTTGTGGTCATTTGTTATGACTTGTAGAACTTTGTATTTCATTATGCACAATTTGTCTGCAATTATTTCTCTGTATTCCATATACATATATGGTCCTTTAGGGTGCCTGTTATTTACCAAACTGATTGTTTTTTGGCAAACGCTCTCCAAAATTATAAAATTTCCCACAAAAAATGCACTAACATAAACAAGTTCATTATTTTCAATTTTAACTGTGCCTGTGTGTTTTCCAATAAAGTTTTCTCTCTAAAACAAACACATCTTCAACTATGAAAAACACCCTAACAGAAAATTTTCCGCTCTACAAAAAAGGTCGTAATAATTTTTTTCATATAAGCACATAAAAGCACAAAAGTTATACGCGATTAAAATTACACAGCAAATGTATTCATATAGTACACCGTGTCGTATGAGCAACATATATCAAAAATCGAAATATTAAATGACGTTTGCGCAAAAACAATCAGCATTGGAAATAACAGACACCGTAATGGTACATGCATTATCACGCACAATCTTGATTAGACGGCTTCGATTACAAAGTAGCGTGACAATCAACAAGGTGGATGTGCACACAAAAAAAGTAGGAATAAAAATAAAGTAGCAAGGCCCAGCACATAGACTCACATTGTTGTTTTGCACAAACAAAGAATAAAACTTTTCCAAAAAATAGTCAGCGCATATGTTAGGATATGCAGTTTTAGAGAAAATGTACAAATATGCAATGAAATAAGAGTGGTGAAAAAATATATATTTTGTAATTCATGAATATATCATGAATGTGTATATTATGTTCCTCATATCATTGACTTTTTAACAACAAAAATATTTTATTTAATATACAACACAGACATACATATTAATAATAATCGTATATGTGTACGTTTGCAAAAAAAGTGATAATCCAATATATTATAACCGCAGAGTGATTATTTATATAGGGTGATTTTTTAAGAGCTTGATAACTTTTTAAAAAAAAAAAAACGCATAAAATTTGCAAAATCTCATCGGTTCTTTATTTGAAACGTTAGATTGGTTCATGACATTTACTTTTTGAAGATAATTTCATTTAAATGTTGACCGCGGCTGCGTCTTAGGTGGTCCATTCGGAAAGTCCAATTTTGGGCAACTTTTTCGAGCATTTCGGCCGGAATAGCCCGAATTTCTTCGGAAATGTTGTCTTCCAAAGCTGGAATAGTTGCTGGCTTATTTCTGTAGACTTTAGACTTGACGTAGCCCCACAAAAAATAGTCTAAAGGCGTTAAATCGCATGATCTTGGTGGCCAACTTACGGGTCCATTTCTTGAGATGAATTGTTGTCCGAAGTTTTCCCTCAAAATGGCCATAGAATCGCGAGCTGTGTGGCATGTAGCGCCATCTTGTTGAAACCACATGTCAACCAAGTTCAGTTCTTCCATTTTTGGCAACAAAAAGTTTGTTAGCATCGAACGATAGCGATCGCCATTCACCGTAACGTTGCGTCCAACAGCATCTTTGAAAAAATACGGTCCAATGATTCCACCAGCGTACAAACCACACCAAACAGTGCATTTTTCGGGATGCATGGGCAGTTCTTGAACGGCTTCTGGTTGCTCTTCACCCCAAATGCGGCAATTTTGCTTATTTACGTAGCCATTCAACCAGAAATGAGCCTCATCGCTCATCGGACACGGACGCGAAACACATTTCGAACCGAACACTGATTTTGGTAATAAAATTCAATGATTTGCAAGCGTTGCTCGTTAGTAAGTCTATTCATGATGAAATGTCAAAGCATACTGAGCATCTTTCTCTTTGACACCATGTCTGACATCCCACGTGATCTGTCAAATACTACTGCATGAAAATCCTAACCTCAAAAAAATCACCCGTTATCTCGCTTCAATTTTTTTTAATACAAAACAATTTAATTCAAAATAAACTGTACATACACAAATTTAACTGCATATGCATGAATTATTTGCAATGTTATTTTATACTAAGTTTTATATAATTATTATTGAACTCAACTATTAAATTAACAAAAGCTATTGTATAACATTCAAAATATTCTTGTTGTATTTTTCTATAGTCGAGTATGCTTAATGTAGGGATCATCTGTTATACATATTGAACAATACATAGCGTAGTTCACTTGGCAACTTTTTTGAAAACAAATATATATATATATATAAATAAAATAAGTAAATAACTTAAATAAAAGAAGTTGCAAATAAAATTTAGTCTCAAAACCAAATTATTTTTGTTTGTTTAATTGAGTAGCTACACGTAAAGAGTGTTACAACAAATTCCGTTTTAGTGTCACTTTATTATTCGCTTATTTTAAACAATTTAATTTTTTTGTTTTATAATGCAAACTACTAAGAATATAAAAAACATCATACCTTAACTATTTCATGCCATATTATAAATACATCTACAAGGATTTTGAGTGATGCAGTATATACATAAATCCCATTACGAATCCTGCTCGAGTGCTACTAAATATGTTAGTATGTCAATTTTAGCTTGCGCTTTCTTTTTAGCATTTAATCGTTGAAAATAATACACAAGTGATAACGCAAAATGTTTATCGGATTCGTATGATTTATCGGACACTCTAGTTTCATTTAAATCGTTATAAATTTCTTTATCATTATTTAAAAGTATATCCTTTGTTGCTTCAGCATCAGCAGTAGTACTTTCATTTGTAGTACAAGTATAAGCATTTTGCGATTCTGTACTGTAAATGACATCTGTTGTGGATGAAGCTGACGGCGAAATGCAAGAAGTTGACGCCGCACCGTCAGCAACCGATGTTCCAACAAAATCATTACTCGTAATGTATTCTGACTCCTGAATGGTAGGTAATACTTCAGCGAGATTAGATACAGTTTCTGGTAGGTCCAGTAATTTTTCAGTCAATAGTTTGTTTTCCTGTATGTTATCCTGGTTACACTCATCATATAAAAAGCAGTCGTCATTTGTCGACATCATCTGTGCAGCATCTTCAGTTTTAGCTTCGTATTCTCCTTCCCTTAATAAGTGATGGAAAGTGTTATAATTAATAATTTGTTGATATAAAAATAAAAATGGTAAATTACTTTATTTCAAATTCCTGACACAAATTGTCTTCTTCTGTTCCTTTAGCTTCGCTTTGGTAATCTCTTACTACCTCGAACACCGTAAACTGTGTGGTATTTGTATTTGTGGCTGGCGTAGAAACATCGTCACTCATATATGGCTTAGGGACTGCGTTCTTATATAAAAGTTTTCTATAAAAATGTGGTTTTATATCCTTTTTATGAAAGTGAATTTCGCAGAAGTATCGTTTTTGGCTATTCTTAAGTTTAAGCAGTTGTTTATTTCCACTATTTAGTATCCAATGTGTACGTCGTGGTTCATCGGTTGGTAACTGGAAGAATGTTATTGAACTACAAGGATAACGTTGCGTATAACAACCTTGATAACTACAAATTTGTAGTGTCATTCTGAAGATAACTAATTAATACAATCCTTTAGCTTTAATTTAAGGAATTCTGCAATATTTGAAATTGTTACAAATAAAAAGTAGAGTTTTAGCAAAATATGTGATAAGTATTTTGACAATTACAACTAATGATGCCAGATATTTCAAATACAGAATTTTTAATTATTTGCACAGTAAAAAATCTATTACGAAAAGTGGTACCCAAAAACTTCTTAGCAGAAGATTTTCATAATATTTATTAAATAGCTCGGATTCTAAATCAATTTTCTTTTTATTTATAAATTAAAGCCTTCCATACGGGCTTAAAAGTAGAATTATTATACATAATTCAGTACAAAAAGTTAAATAAATAAGTTTGCATATATAACCCATTGTGAACGTGCGCTGAAAAAGAAGTTTAGAAGAGGACGTTTATCGTTACGGAGCAAAGTTGTGCAGGTAATTTTTAGTTGATTATAAATACATAAAACGCAAAGTTATTACAAAAATATCTATATTCAATCGGTGTGTAAAATGTGCTAAAAGTGTTTTAAAGAATTCCAAACATTTCACTGTTGCATCACGGCAGCTGATTTCACGAATTTTCCTGTACAACGCTAGCACTGCCTGCGCACCACCACCTAACACGCACACTGCCCTGACTCGAATTTTGGCAAACTCATTGCTCATTCTGTCTGCTTTCCACTATTTGTTGCAGTTGCGTTTAATTGCAAGCAGCCAGCATGTCCTTGACCCCAAAGAGTGTAGATTTCAATGAAATTTGGCCAAATCTCAGAAGTACTGCTGAAGCAGTCATAACGCTGGGCAATGTTAACCGTTCAGACTGGAGTACCAGATTTAGGTGAGTAACTCATACATAAATAAGAAAAAAGTGTTAATTGTTTATAAACTGCTTTCAGTGATGTTTATACTCTGTGTGTAGCGCATCCAGAGCCTTACGCCGATCGACTGTATAATGAGACGAAACAATTTTTAGAGAACCATGTTCAGAATATGTTGGCAACAAGGGTGGCGCCCGATCCATGCAGTACCTCAACTGTTAACGGTGAACCAGATCTGCTGCAACGTTACTATGATGCGTGGACCGAATATAGTCAAGGTGTCAAATACCTAGATAATCTGTATTCGTAAGTAATCGATGCGATTTACGAATATAAAAAAAAATTATTATTGTGTCATAATTTTGCTTTAAAGTTACCTAAATCAGCAGCATATTAAGAAGCAAAAAATCTCTGACGCTGAAGTAGTATATGGCAATTTGTCTTCAGATACGATGGAGCAAATGGAAATCGGTGAATTAGGTCTGGATATTTGGCACATCTACATGATAAAGAACTTAAGTGACGATCTGGTCAAACATATTTTGGAAGACATTAAGGCGGATCGTTGTGGAAGCCCAGAAATCACACCTAACCGTGTAAAAATTATAAGCGGTGTGGTACACAGTTTCGTGCAAGTTCGAGGCTATAAAAGAACTGGACAACTTAAATTGTATCAGGAATTAGTCGAGTTTCCATTAGTTATGGCAAGTGCGGATTACTATGATAACGAAGCAGCAAAGCTATTGAAAACGTGTACTGTCAGTCAATACATGGAGGAGGTTATCAAAATATTGGAGGAAGAGACTAAACGTGCAAAGAAATTTCTGCATGCAACGTAATTATTTTTTTTTTAAATGTTTTACGGTGTATAAATAGATAATTTTTCTTTCTTGGTAATATAGTTCAATGTGGAGACTACGAAAAAAATGCGAGGATCGGTTTGTTAATCGGCGTCTTGATTTTATTTACTCTGAATGCAAGGACATGGTATCACAAGAGAAACGCAAGGATCTGCGGAATATGTACAAAATACTGAAACCGATAGCAGACAATTTGAAATCGCAGCTAATACATACATTTTTGGATCACATTAAAAATGAGGGGCTAGAAACTATATCCACACTTTCCGGTGAAAATATACATATACAATTTGTGGAAAATATGTTAAAAGTGCATCAAAAGTTTCATGAATTAATTGCTGATGTATTTGAAAATGATTCGTTGTTTTTGAGTGCTTTGGATAAAGCTTGCGCGAGTATCATCAACCGTCGACCAGGCGACCGGCAACCTTGTAGAAGTGCCGAATATGTTGCCAAGTACTGTGATACGTTGCTGAAGAAATCCAAGACAACCGAGGCGGAAATTGATCAAAAACTCACCAACAACATAACAATTTTTAAATACATCGAAGATAAAGATGTCTATCAAAAATTCTATAGCAGACTGTTAGCAAAAAGGTGAGTACGCAAAAGGTGGTCAACACAGCAGTTGACAATATATGTACGAACACTTTCAGACTTATTCACGAGCAATCTCAAAGCATGGATGCGGAGGAAGCTATGATCAATAGATTAAAGGTAAACCATACTTTATACTTAATTGTAATGTTATAATACTCAAATATGTATTCAATTTTGCAGCAAGCTTGTGGTTATGAATTCACAAACAAACTGCATCGCATGTTTACGGATATTTCGCTCTCGGTAGACTTGAATAACAAATTTAATAATCATTTAAAACAGGAAAATATTGATTTAGGTAAACATATGCGGTGTATTGTTTGAAATTACAACTACATGTACAACCTTCAAATTTTAGGCATTAATTTATCCATCAAAGTGCTTCAAGCTGGCGCATGGCCATTGGGACCAACGCAAGTAGTGATACCCTTTGCAGTGCCGCAGGAATTTGAAAAATCTATCAGAATGGTAAGTCACACAATATTTGTTGCATATTTATGGCTGGGCAGCATATATTAAGTTTGCCACGAAGTTTGTCCGTCTGTCTGTTCGTATACACGCGTATTAGTCTTTCAGTTTTTAATATATCGATCTGAAAGTTTGCGCACTCCATTTATAAAACAAAAATTAGCTAATTTATTGATGTCGCTGATATTTGATCACTATAGCATGTAGCTGCCATATAAACTGATCGGTTGTAATCAAGTTCTTGTGTGGAAAACTTTTTTATTTGATAAGGTATCTTCACTAAATTTTGGCATGGAATATTTTCCAAGGTAACTTTATAATTTTCGATCATATTGTTCAGATCTGACAACTCTAGGATATAGCTTCCATACAAACAAACCGTTTAAAATAAGTTCTTGTATGGAAAACTTTTTTATTTGATAAAGTATCTTCACGAAATTAGGCATAGATTATTTTCTAAGACATCGCTTTAATCTCCGAAGAAATAATTCAAATCGGTCTTTTGCAACATATAGCTGTCATACAAATTGATCGAACGAAATTATATTAAAACCTTTTTATACTCTTTTTGCTCTAATAAATGCACCTGTGAAGTGTATTATGATCTCGGTTCAACTGAAATTTATGTATTTATTTATTATAACCTAAAATATTGCACAAATTATTTTTTGCCTTATAACCTCAAATTTATAACCTAAAATATTACACATATTATTTATTGTGCAGTTCGAAGCCTTCTATCACAAATCGTTTAATGGTCGCAAATTGACATGGCTACATCATATGTGTCATGGCGAACTGAAGCTGGGCTATCTGAAGAAAACTTACATAGTTACAATGCAAACCTATCAAATGGCCATGTTGTTGTTATTTGAATCCTGCGACTCGCTTACCTGCAAGGACATACAAAGCACCCTGCAATTGAACAGTGAAACGTTTCAGAAACATTTACAATCGCTGCTTGAATCGAAATTGCTCAATGCGAGTTCCGAAAACCTAGAGGGCAATACGAAAATCGAATTGAATTTCGATTATTCGAACAAGAGAACAAAATTCAAAATAACATCTGCTATGCAAAAGGAAACACAACAAGAGGTGAGCAAAGACAAAAAATAATCACTGTAATGTTAAAAGTAATAATATATTTATAATTTGTATTTGTTTGTATTGCAGCAAATCGAACACACCATCAGTGCAGTAGACGAGGACAGAAAGCTTTATCTGCAGGCGGCCATTGTGCGTATCATGAAATCTCGCAAAGTTCTAAAGCACAATGCGCTTATACAAGAGGTGCGGAGCGTTCTTTTTTTACATTTTCATTTGTGTTTCTTTATACTAAATGTGTAAATATCTTCCCACATATGCAGATTTTATCACAGTCGAGAGTGAGCTTTACACCGAGTATTTCAATGATAAAAAAATGCATCGAATCGCTGATCGACAAACAGTACATAGAACGTACTCCCAACTCGGGTGATGAATACAGTTATGTGGCATAACTCTGCTTAAAATTGCTGGTGTTGTTATTATTGTTTAAAGCAGCTATTGTGCAATTACGGAGACACACTTATCACAATATTAATTTAAATATGCTGCTTCAAAGTTTGTATGCCGAATATTAAATTATTCTTTATATACACAATTTTTTATTGCAATTAAAAATTGTTAAAAAAAATTTTAATGAAGAAGTACTCGTACAATTTACCGATATCTCATGTTATTATGAATTCACAGCTATGACCCCACAATTGTTTAAGTCCTTGTTTTTTACCCTTGCTCCTGCGCCATATTTTGTATACAAACCTGGCATAAGAAAAATCACGTACTACATACATATAACATATTTATAGGTTATTAGTAAAAAAAAAGAAGAAATTTAATAAATACGCCGTTGCGCGGAAACAGCATGTATAAGTAATTAAAACTTTCTTTATTATTAAATATTCAATTATTATATTAATACGTTGCAATTATCGCCACGACAACTAGTGGGTAGGCTCAAGATTTTCATCTGTCATAAAAAAGTTGCCACTACATTCAGCATAACGGTATTCTGTAGGTATGTATATTTGACATTATGGCCTTTTCCCTCTTTTGTGTGTTTGTTGCATATATTTTTTTTTATGTCAGTGCTTTTACTGTGGTGTATATTCAGGAATGTATTTTGAAATCCTTGAAGCTTCGTTTTTTTATTCGTTTATAACTGCTATTTAACACAGGCGTAATCGTACAACATTATGGCACATTCTAGTATTTTATTTGGGAAATCAAGGCCTGATTTTACTCAATTGGAAAATGATATTTTCAAGTGACAAGCAAAAAATTCAAGTGGTTAATGCGAAAAATCAGTGAAATTGTGACTTCTCCATAGTGTCTTAGTAAAAAGTGTTCTGTACGCTCGCGAATTGATTATCGTTTGTGTCTAAAAAGTGTTTTGTTAAGTCGCGAATGGAATATTGTTTGTGTAGTGTCTCAAATTTGTGTATTTCTTCGGAAGTGAAATTTGAAAAATAAAAATTATACTAATTTATATACATAAGTATACGATGATCATCGCAAAAAGCCATTTCTACTCATTAAAAACAAATGGAACCTTATGAGAATTGGAATTCGCTCTTACTGAGAGTTAAAAACTTCGTTTTTGAAAAAAAAATTTTTGTTTCATTTTATTAATGGCAGCAAAAAATATTTATTTTTTCTCTGCATATAATATAAGTAAGTTAAATATGATTTTTAAAATTTTCGCCCGAATTATTGTGTTTAAGTATTACTTTTGTGAGTGCTAAATTTACGAAAATGTACTTACCAAAGCTTTTGTGATTAGTATACTCTTGATTAAAATGTAATATAAACAAATATTAAAAAATAAATTAATAAAAAAAACGTAATTTATTGATTTTTTTATAAAGAAGTATTAAAAAATTTATTCTTTAAAAAAATTAGAAAAAACACTTTTTTAACTTGTTAGTAATTATATTGTTTTTAATAAATTAAATTTTTTATTATTCATCAAAAAACATTTAAAAACGCTTTTAAAGTATAAAAATTTAATTTATTGAAAAAGTATAATTTAGTAAAAAATATTTACTAAACTAAATGATAAAAATGATTAAAAGCATTATTTATGAAATTATTATTAAAAAACCTATTTCATTAAAAAATATTAAATTAATAAAAAAACAATATGATTTATTAAAAAATTATATTTTATTAAAAAAAAAATAATAATAAAGTATTTAAAAAACACTTTTTTAATGTATATAAAAAAATCTAATTTATTAAGAACAATATAACTTACTAAAAAGTATTTACTGAAGAAAATTATATATTAAAAGCAACGATTTATGAAGACAAATATTAATAAAAAACAATTATTTGAAAATAATACTTTATGAAAAAAAGCGTTTTTTTAAATATTAAAAAAATAATAAATATTTAAGCTTTTTACTTTTTTGTTCATACACTTTTATAATGTATAATAAAGATATCTAATTTATTAAAATCAATATAATTTACTAAACAAAATGATAATTAAAAGCAATGATTTCTGAAAAAATATTAAAAAAAAAATATTTTATTATAAAATATATACATACATGAATACAAAGCAATATGAATTATTAAAAAATAATAACTAATTAAAAAAATAATAATTTATTTACAAAAAGCTATTAGTAATGAAACATACTTTATTAAAAAAAATTATAATTAAAGAATATTAAAAAAAAAAAAAAAAAAACTTAAACAAATAAAAATTATTTTCAGCAATTATTTATTAAGCAAAAAAATAATTGATTTTGTAACTCTTTTTTGACTATTGTTAAAAATGACGACTGTTTAAATGATAACATTTTTTTAACTCAAAGTTATTTGTGTTTTTTTATTATTATTTATTTTATAATTTATTAAAAAAAAAACAATAAATATAATAAATAAAAAACAATAAATATAAAAAAATAAATTAAAATTATTAAAAATGCTAATTTATTAAAAAAATATTTATTTAAATAATAATTCATTAAAAAATAATATATTAAAAAATAATTAATTAAAAATAAGAATTTACTAAAAAAAAAATTAATAATTAAAAAAAAATTGTTAAAAATTAGTTACTAAAAAATAATATCCAAAAAAATGTTTACTAAAGAATAATTTATTAAAAAATAATTAAAAAAAACTATTTTCTAAAAAATATTTTATAAAACAAATATTTATCTTAATATTTAATTTGATTAAAAATAATAATAAAATAATAATTTATTAAAATAATTAGTTACTAAAAAAATAATGTATAAAAAAATATTTAAAATACTACAAAATAATTTATTAAAAACAAAAAAAAAAAAATTACTAAAAAAAAAATTTATTAAAAAAAATATTTTATTAAGTTTTTTCTTTGATTGTTATTAAAAATCTAATTTAATTTCTCTGTTGATGACGATTGTTTAAGTAATAACATAATTTGGGAAAAGTTATTTGTGTTTTTTCAGTTTAATTTCTTAATGGTGCTTTATTTTTTTTTTGTTAGAACTTTACTACAAATTATTTTGTTGAGCTTGCGTAAATAAAAAACGTAGTGGTAAATTTTTTTGGTCGAAAAAATTAATTATCAATAATATTTAGGAGTAAAAATCCAATTAAAAATTCACATTAAAATTTTGCGAATGGTATTTCTTTGTTTTTTAAGTTAGAATCAGCTCTGAATAAAGATTTCTGTTTTTTTCGCAAATCTTTTAATTTGATGTTAAATAATTTTTAGGTTAGAATGAACTTAAAAAATATTTAATCCGATGAGAAACTTAAATTATATTATTTATAATTTTTTGTTTGTGAAAAAAACTAATTGTCCCTATTTGAAATTTTAAATGGGATTTTATGGTTTTTAGGTTAGAACAAACTTTTTTATTTTTTTCCCTATCTTATAAGTGTTGTTAGCAAACTTTTTCAAGTTAGGATATGGCAGTTTTCTCGAAACTGTGTTTTTGAAGTCGATTGACAAAATTTCTCGAGAATTAATCAACCGATCTTTATGAAATTTTAGATAGATCTTTGGGTTACAATTCTTAAAGACTTGGACAAAGAACTTTTTTCGATTACAACTTTTTGAAAAATAAAAAATGTAGCGAAATTTTCATTTCTTTTGTAATAATGTCTGCCCAAAATTCAATTTTAAGGTTTTTACCTTCGTCCAAGTTCTAAGTTAAGGTTTTAATTAAAAGACGCATTTTGTTTCACTTTATATGATCCTGTAAGGAGTAATCCTGTCAACGAGGACGCATTCTTTTTTCGAAGTGTCAACGGAAATGGCGTCGCAATGGCCGAGTTTAAAATATTTTTTTCTAAAATTTTAAGAGTTTCTTTGCTAATAGTGTGTGTTTGTAACAATAAAAAACTCTAATAAAATATTTCGTTTTTTATATGAGAACAAATTGTTGAAAAATGCTGTTTTTTACCCAAGGAAACGCATGTAACCCCCTAATTAAACACAAAGCTCATTATCGTATATAAAACTCAGTTCCAAAAAACAATCTTTTTGACATTCTTGCCCATTAAATTTTATTCAAAGTGCTTTCTCAATTTTAACTTGTTTAAAAATTGCATTTTTGCTTGTATTTTATTATTTTCTCACTGTTTTAAAAACACATCATTTTCCAATTGAGTTTGAATGCATTAGTGCACTTTTACAACTGCTCACAAACTACATACATAAAAATATGATAATTCATTTTATTTTATTGTTATTTTTTATCATTATTTTTTTTTATTATTATTTTTTAATTATTATTACTTTTATTTTTATTATTTTTTTCTTTTCAATAATGTTTATTTTAAATATATTTTTTTAATAGTTTTTTAAACAATTTTTTCAATATTTCATTTTTTATATTTTTTTATTTTTAATGTTTTTACTTCAATAAATTTTTTTAAATACTTTTGTTTCAATATATATTTTTTTTTAATATATTTTTTTTTATATTATTTTTTTTTTAATATTATATTTTTTTTTTAATATTACTTTTTTTAATGTTTGTTTTTTAAATTTTTTTTCAATACTTTTTTTGATATTTTTTTTTTAATTATTTTTTTTTTCAATATGTTTTTTTAATTTTTTTTTTCAATATTTTTCTTTGTAATAATATTTTGTTAATAATATTTTTTCCACCTTTTCGTTGATGTCGGCTGTAAACAAGTCTCATTTACGGCTGATGTGCCTAACATTTGTTATTGTTGTAATCATAGAAGAAAATCTAACGTTCATAAAAATAAGTTCATTTGAGTGTTATTACAATTTCGGTGCTTTCCTACTAACTGCTTTAGTTTTTTTCTGCTAACTTTATTTGCTTTATAAAAAATGACTATAGAATACATACATATTTGTGTACATACCTTAAATAAATAAATGAAGAATAATACTTTTTTTAACGGCTACATACATACTGTTGCCTTAATATATATTTATGTATGTATGCAGGTGCCAAATATTGCTTAAAAATATGGGAGCAAATATTTTTTAAAAATATATATTTTCAATAAATACATGTGTATGTGTGTGTGTGTGTGTGTGTAGGTATGCTTAACAGTCTAAAGAAAACATTAGATGAAAGCCTGCATTCACAAATGCCAAAAGTATACATATTCTAAATAGTATAACCCAACATAGGTATTGCTAATGTAGTTATAGTAGCTACGTTATAAATATATAATAAGTGTGTATGTAAGTAATTGGAAGAGTTTTAGTAAATAAGTACATTAAACTACAAACTAAAAAATGTAATAATTTGTTTGTTGACTAGGCGCGCCTGCCTCTTTTGGTTTTTGTGGCGTTTTCTCTTCTTATTGTTTTACTAAAGTTTAATTAGTTACAGTCAATTTATACATACACAAGTAAGTCTCGAAATTTTGGCTGTAAGTTCTACGACATAGTTGTTGGTACCAAAGTTGTTTGACGAAAATGTTTTTTATTATTTTTTTTTTTATTTATTTATTTTTAGCTCTTAGATGCGTGCAAGTCTGAACATTTTTATTATTTTTTTTTCTTCGAAAACGTTAAAAAATTGGAAGTAATTGTTGTTTTTGTTTTATTTTTATTCGTTTTTTAATTTTCTGTTTTTAGTTATGTGAAGCTGAACTGAGTTACGTCTTATATTTGCATAATCAATATTTAATTTTTTGTTCCTTTTTTAAATTCAGTCTTTAGTTTTGCGGCTTTGTGCATTTCTATACTCTGTGTATCGTATTTTTCAATGACTAATTTTTAATTTATTTTATTTATTCAATAATTTGTTTTAGTTTTTTTTTTGTTTTGTTTTCAATGAAATTTACGCGTAATTTTGTGTATTGATGCTTGTCGGTAATAATATTTTTTATGTATATTTTATGTAAAAATTTGTCTGGCATAGCATAACTTATGCTCCATTCACGCTGCTGTGTTCAATATGTACGTATGTATGTATGTATGTACCTATGTATATTACGTTTTAGCATCATATCAACGGCCTATAACTTACGCTTACTGTGAGTATATAACGATAATAAATAGTTGTTAATCGCTGGTGCAACACGGTTAGTTGTGTTTATTTGTAGGTGTTTGTATATGTATGTGTGGGTGTGTAGTTGGCTAAGTTTTCTTATGTGGTTTTATGGTTCTTCTGGATGGATGGGTTAGGTTTTGTGTGCTAATTGTGTAAATATTTCGTATATTTAATTAATTGCATGTTTGTTATTGTTGTTTTACTTATTGATCTAATGAAAAGTGTTTTGTTTTTTTCCATAAGCTTTTGAAAAGGCCTTTTTTCTTTTGAGGCTTCTGTGACGTATTGTTAAAATTGCGCGCCTGTTCCTTTGGCGTGGGTGGGAGTGCTAAATATGAAAAAAACATAATAATTATTTTAATTATACGAAAGTAAGAACTGATCAAATTTGACTCGGATTTGGACGATTGAAACGAAACTATAAAAAAATATTCTTAGATTGGTACAATATTTTTTGTTTATTTGTAGTTTGATGTCCACATGCATGTCAGTTACTGTGTTTGTTTGTTGTTATAGCGGTAGAAATCATTCCTGAAGTAATTTCGAGGAATGCTGCCGAGTTGACAGTCCTTAGCCGGTTAGAAATCCGGATTCGTTTCGTCTACTTAGATCCTACTGTCGTAGGAACGGGCCAATTGGCAGATGCTTGTTACGACGCAAAGAGTTTATCTGGCTATTTTAAGTTGAAAAAAAAAATTAAAAACAAGTTTGCTTGACATTTTGTTGCTGCAATGAAATTACGATTACAGAATCGTTGAAAATATTGCAGAAGTGTTTTGGGGCAGTCTACTTTATAACCAACACAAGTATTTGAGTGCCACAAAACATTAAGTGAAGGTCGTGTAGTCATCGAAAACATGATTTGTGCGAATCGTCCAACTGTTAATGATGATAACATCGAAAAAGTTCAATAAAAAGCAGAGGATATCAAAATTTCTTATTGTTCGACTCATCATATTTTGGGGATGAAGCGTATCAAAGCTAGACTCGTAACAAAAGACCTGTATCTTTTGTAAAAGGAAATTTGCGGTTAGGTCACAAACATCATATTAATTACCATTGTCTGGTTCACCATTCCATAAGGTCAAACTACTTAGGTCGCACTACTTAGCCGTTTTATGTGCCTACATGAATAAAATTGTCGTAAATAATCGAATTTATGGTCAGAAAATTTATGATTTTTTCATGATAATGCTAGAAAGACTGTGACTGACTTTCTCGCCAAACACGAAACGAGAATTATCGCTCAGCCACTGTATTCACCAAATTTGGCTCCTTTCTTTTTCTGTTTTTGGAAAATTCGCTTCGGTGCAGGCACCGTAAGTTCTTTGAAGTCATTACAAGTCATTCGCTGAAGGCACTGAAGCTCATCTCAGCCGATGCTTACAACAAATGTAAGCAAATCTTGAATTAAGCTTTCGCGTGCTTGCATTGGTTCAAAAGGAGCTTATTTTGATAATAAATATTTGTAGTTAAATTAATAAAAAGGTGTTTTCTTTTTTGTCAGTCCGAGTCAAATTTGATCAGACGAAAAGTAATGAATAATTACTTCGAAAACGTTGCTCACCAGTTTCTTGTTCAAATGGTAGATTTCCATCCAAAGTGGTATCCGAATATGGCTTGCCCTTTCGCTCCTTAGTGTTCTCTGTGAAATAATTATTATTATTATATTTAGTTGATTCATATTGTTTATCATTATAGTAAAAAGTGAAAAAAATGTATTGCTTAGTTCTAGTTTTAAACGTTTTTATAGTTTCTATAAGTTAAATATTGACTATATGTGACCTGGTCTACGAAAAGAGGGCTTAGGTGTCAAAAAACAAAAAAAAAAAAAAAATTGATTTTTTGACACCTAAGCCCCCTTTTCGTAGACCAGGTCACATATATCTATACTATAAAAGTTTGTCCGGAAGGTAAACAGGCTGGTCCGTTGTCTTCGAACATCTAGAAAGTCAGGACCAACATTTTCGTGCGACGTGTTTCTGTGACTGGTAGCAAGCCAAAAATACAGCGTTCGTTAAAGCAGAGGTATGAGATTAAATTCTATTTGAAACTCGGTAAATCTGCAACAGAGATGTTTGATATGTTCAAGCAAGTTTACTCAGATGAATGAAGACCGTGCTAGGATAACTGCAATTTCGACAAACACCGACAATGTGACTCGTGTGCCCAAAGTTTAGAACTCAGACCGTCGACTAAGTATGCTAGTTCATTACATTGTGACGGAGCACTTGAACATGGGCAAGGTGTGCGCGAAGATGGTCCGAAGAGTGCTCACTGACGACCAGAAAAGCAAGCATTTTGAGAAGACAGAGGTAATCCAAGCAGCATGTAGGAAGCCTTCCGTGACGCCTTCTATGCTTGGAAATCGCGCTGGCAGCGCTGCACCGACGCAGAGGGAGCCTATTTTTAAAGTTTTTAAAGAATTGTAACAATTGGTTCAATTATTTTTTTAAATCGACTTAGTCTTATTACTTTCCGGATAAACCCAGTATCAAGTACTTAGAAGTGCTAGTTGTTCTATCTAGCGTGAAGAGAGAAAAATGTGTGTTCCTTGTCTACCAGCTGTTGGAGAGGTCAAGGATTCTATACACAATTTTTTTCATATAACAAATAAACTCTGAAGCTTGAGAATAAAGAACGGTTTTTCAAAAATTTTAAGATCATTCAAGATTCGAGTAGCGACACTCTTGGCCCATTTTAAGGGCAGTGGCAATGAACCTATGAACCTCGCGTGAATCGTCGTTTTCGATCACCAGCTCCTGTGCCACTGCGAAATCCTTCTAGTCTAGAGTATAACGGAACAAGGTTTCTCTTGCCGCAATCATTTGATATGCACATTACCCAAAACGTATTTATCCGGTATAAAATATACATATATAATATCTTATCGGACGCAAATTGACAAGTTGTATGGGGGAAGGGAAGGTAGAAACATCCAAGCACTTTTTTCTCCATTATCCAGATTTGAAAGACTGAGGTTGCAACATCATGAGATTCCTGCTATAATTGGATCGGACTTAACCTAACCTAACTAATCCGTTTCTTTTTTTAACTAAGGGAGAGTTCTTATATCAATCCTGTGTTCAAAAAAGAAAGTTGGGGTTTTGGACCGAATAGGAAATTGAAAAACTACCTACGTACTTTATCACGACAATGTTTGAATGCGAATTTCAAGCTCCTATATAAAGTTCCTGTTAGTGAAATAGAGGAAGAGAGTGGCTTGTCTACCATGGTAAGAATTATGGTCAAATGAGAGATAATAACTAAGAAGGGTACGAAAATATTTGTGGAGTCAAGTAGTCTTGTGTTTTTTAGAAAAGGCGCAATAGCTTCCAGGATTTAATTCTGTATAGTAATAAATCTTCTTTTTCGAGAAGAAATGTTGATTTATTCTCATTAACGGCAAATAGCGCAGTCGATGGAACGAAGAGCTGTACGAGATATACGACGATATTGGCATAGTTCAGCGAATTAGAAGACAGCGGCTACGCTAGCTACGTCATGTTGTCCGAATGGATGAAAGCAAACAAGTTCTGAGAGTGTTCGACGTAGCACCCGTCGATGGAAGCAGAGGAAAAGGAAGACATTCACTCCGTTGGAAAGACCAGGTGAGAGCAAGGACCTACTGGAGTTCCAACTGGCCCCAAACAGTCGATGGAAGCAAGGGTTGTTGAAAACGGCTATACCGCGTAAGCTATTCTACGCCAATAAAGAAGAAGAAGAATACATCTTCACGCTATTTTGTGATCAAAAGAACGCTATTTTGTACCAACGTCTCAACTATTTACCGAACTAAATATTTGAAAGAAGGGCTGGACTAACACATACTGTTACTTACTTTTCTTCGCAATCAAAAGGCTTGTTACGCGACGCAGAGCTTCTCTTGGTGATTTATTTAAAAATGAGGGCGTCAAATTTGGTGGCAATGTCAATGGTTTCCTTGACTGACCAGTCCCAGACATGCCAGCTGCACTATCCCAAACGCGCGACGAACTGAGACGATCAATATTTTCGGTAGATGCTGGACGCATGGAACGTTGTTTGGGATACCAGCCGCGCGCCGGTGCACCAGCCATGCGCAACATCTCGTTCGATGCAAGCGCGTGATTCATGGAACGTTGACGACACATGCCAGCACCGAAGGTGTTGCCACCTGTGAGAACAAAAACTTGATATGACTATTATTTCTAATAACAAACTATGTGTGCATACCACCGGGAATTCCGCCCATGGTGTTACCCATATTAATACTGTGTGAGGTGCTGGAACGAGGCGCTGTACGCGAACCACTTATGGCACTTTCGGGTTGACGTCTGAACGGTGTGCGCGGTATGTCACAGCTTCTGCAAAACGAACGAGGAAGGCATGAGCAGCGTCTATTAGTTAAATGCATTGTACTCTACTTACCCTCTTGCAAAAATTGGTGTCTCCGGCAGACTGCATGAAGTTTGCAAACGCAATTCTTCGCGTGGTGACTGTTTCAGACTACGTTTGGTGCCATAGGAAACGTAACGCTTCGTTGAATACGAGCCATCATATTGTGATCCCGTTGGCGTAGTAATACCACTACCGTAACCCAACATTTTCGGTGATCGTTTCTTATAATGTGAATCAATGGACCAAGATTTCATCGTATTCGCCGAGTGACCACGATGTGGGGGCACAACCGGTGGCATATTTTCAAAAGCAGGCGGTGGTAATGGTGGCAATTCGTTGCTAAGATAACGCAAAGCGCTCATATTGTCACGATTTCGTCGTTCCTCGCCGCCCAACGAGGACGGCGTATGTATTTCGGCAGTTGTCGTTTTCTTAAAGCCTTTGCCAAGGCTACGGTTGCTCTCGTTCACTAGTATCGGATCTTTCGGAGATGGTGGCAGTGGCAGAGCATCATAGTCCTAAAAAATGGTTATGCGCTTTATCATATTGTGGCATGTCTTGAGGAGCTAAGTTATACTTACGAATAGATCGGGATTGGATGACGGTGGCGAAGGCGGCAATGGACCAAACGCGCTTTGAGACAATAACATCTCTTTGGCACTCTCAGACTTATGCACACCGGGACGAAATTCGAGTGGACGTTTGTGATGTGCACCACCTTCAACGATGCGTACAGCGGCAATATCTCCACGTAGCAGTGCATCGACCTTGTCTGTATCTTTACTTGGCGCACCACTATAGCTAAAGTCACTGTATTGCTCCTCTTCCTCTTCAAGTGTTGGTGCGAGATCGGTGCGTGGAGTCGTTGTTGTTGAGGAACGGAGATCTGCAAGCGAGTTTAAGAGAGTATTTCATATTTTTGAGAAATCGATAAAAAATATAATTGGCTTATCCTAGCAAAAAAATATTTTTGGCAAACCGTGGGAAAAATAACAAAAAGTGCACTAAGACCATATATAGCTTCCTTGATTTCTTTAATTTCTGACTTGAGAAACATGGTCAGAGATCTATTAGAGGGATCTAAAGAAGAAGCTTAGCGAACAGCATATTTGAGACATTGAAGAGCCAGTTTTTAGATTCACACTCTTTTCTATATGGCGTAAATCATAAGGAGTTGCCTTTATGTCGCTATTTCTGAATTTGGTATTCCCGCAAAACTAATAAGACTGTGAAAACTGACGTTGAGCAATACCAAAAGCTCTATCAGGATTGGCAAGGACCTCTCCGAGCCGTTCAATTCCAAACGAGGTTTCAGACAAAGCGACTCGCTATCGTGCGACTTCTTCAAGAAATAATAATTCGAGCTGCAGAGGCTAATCGAGAAGGTACAATCTTCTATAAGACTATAAAGCCGATGATATTGATATCGCCGTTAGTTCTGCAAACTGTTGACAGTCATAACTTCGAAGTCGCAGATAAGTTGGTCTATCGTCTAGTATTAACACCAAAGACAATGTCAGCTCTGAAAGTATTCCTCTCAGGTGGCGAAAGATCTGGCTACACTTGGAATCTCCAATCGGCACTAAACAGAGAAAAGGAAGAACGACTGGTGCGCTGTTGTAAACACGGCTATAACCTCATAAGCGGTGTCAACGCCAATAAAGAAGAAGAAGATACATCTTTTCGAGAAAACTCCACAAAGTCATCGTACTCGTACTCTAATTCAATTCCTGCCTAAAATTTGTTTGTTCTTACCCGAAAACTCCTGTCCTTTTAAACAGCCTGCTGCATCATTCTTGTAGCCATACATATTGCACGCATCGAAACTATTTTTACTCGAAAATAAGTTTGCAACTTCGTTAGGCTCATTTTCTTCAGTTTCTTCATAGCTCGAAGACTTTGTGTTGATCGAATCGGTGCTACGTCTCTTGGGTTCTCTATTAAGTGATGTCTTCTTAACGGGAGCAAGAAGTTCTTGAAAAAAGTAGCAGATGAAATAAGAGTTCATAGTAATACAGAGAACATACTAACCTTCAGACGACGAGCGATCGCCTTTATGCACAGCCAGCATTTCTTTGGTAAAAATATTTGGTAATTGTGGCTCGAGATTTAAAGAAAGACGATCACTATAAAAATACACAAAAATCAAATTATTTATGTTAAAATTTCGTTTGAAATACAATTTACCGCGGTGATGGCAAGGTTGGTCCTTGTGGCGCTACTAATTCTCCGCTATGCCTAACGTTCGCGCCTAATGTCTCACTCGGCCTACAGTTTTCGTGACCCTCCATTGAAGAGAACTCTTCATAGTCGCTTTGGTCACGTGTATCAACGCGATCGAGCGCTTCAGCATCCTTTTGAAATATATCCATTGCTGCTGGTGGTTTATTTGTGGGCCGTCGTATGATAAAAGTACCTTTACCTAACATACTCGTATTCGCGTGTCGATACATGCAGTGATTTAAAATATCACCGGAGGATGTTGTGTATTGATCGGACCCGTCCAAGGCGTCAATAACAATCGGTTCGCGGCGATAAGCGCGTTCATTTTCTTTGGTGTAAAAGACGTCACTAGCCACAATAGGTAAGGGATAAACACCATTCTCCGTTGTAGCAACACAATCGACAGTCTGGAAGGGTTAAAGAATATTATGTATAAAAAAACTAATTATTTGTGTCCGCGTTTCAAAGAAGCTTACATGCTTTCGTGTCGATTTCTTTTTCGCTGAACTTTTCGACTTCTTTTTGTTACTCTTAAAATGTATTTCCCACGCAATACCGGTTTGTTTGTGTGGTGAGGAGTGCGATGTAATTGGCGATAATGATTGCTCTTCAATTGAATCGTCCGAGAAATCATCTTCACTTACTAATCTAAATTCATTTGCAATGTTATCCTTACGTATATATGGCTTTTTCAAAATATTATTTGGTATTTCCAACGCTTTGTTATCCATCAGACCAATACAATTCGAACTTGACGACGACGATGAAGAAGAGATCGAAGACAAAGGATGAAGTATATGGCAAACTTCTTTGTGTTTCTCAACAGAGGATAATATACGTTGTGGACGATTGGCTACGCGCTTGTTCTCCGAAGGAGGTGAATATCGACCAGGGTATATTGTAACGGGATGCTCATTTAGAATTGGCTCTGGAATAGTTTGAAGTAGACAAGTAAAATGTTGAGGTATACTGAAGCTAACATGGACTCCAATTATTACCTGGCAGTTTCGCCAATCCTCCACGTAATACCGCATTATGTACAGCGCTTATATCAATACCCAACTTATTACGTTCACCATTACAGCTAACGCCACGCGTAGTTTTACCATCCAATGATGTGGAGCGCGCACCGCAACATGGCAGACTGGAGTAGTTGTTACTCGTCAGTGCGGAAGCTGGGCGCGCTTTTGGCTGTAATTAAAATATATGTATTCACTTACTGTCCTAAGGGACCTTTCCGTACATATGTATAAGCATACTTACCAATGTGGATTGTATAATACTCTGTTCGGCAGGTGTTTCCAGACTTGGGCAGGTAACATCTGTAGTGTTGTTAAATTCGTGAAACTCTTTAGTTGGTGTAGTAATTGGTGGTACATTACTGCCAATACTGCTCTGAGAGATGTTCTCGAAATCTTGCTTATGCATGCTGAAAATTGTAATAATAAATATTTTAAGGAAAGTTTTGTAGAATAGGAAAACAAGATGTTTCTACAAAGCATAGGTGGAAACTGGTCAAATATCAAATTTAATATTTTTATTCGAAAGATTATTCCACGCAGAGGTTAAGCATGCTAAAAAATTGTTCCTAGTGCGTGTTCTAAGCTAAGCTCTAGAGGAAAGCTCAAAAGAAAAGTCTTAACTTTCGAAAGAGTTAAGCGAAGAAAACTAAATCTCTAGACCGTATAAGGTAGATCAATGAGATACTTATGCGCACGAAAAAACATTACTTTTAAACTGGAAAAATTAACTTCTGAAGATTTGACAAAATGCTACAACATTTCTCCTAACATTTAGTCGGGTAATAAGAACCGGAACTCTATTCTCTAATCGAGTCTTTGTTTCAAGCTAGCGTGTAACGTTTTGACAAAGTATTACAACAGTTCTCCTAACATTCAGTCGGGTATTAGGAACCAAAACTCTTATCCCGAATCGAGTATCGGTTTCAAAATAAAAGAGAAAAGTACATATTATAAAATATCTTTCATCTATCTGGGTTACCCAGCATTATAGCTCACTCAGATCATGGACTGTTGGTTTTTCTGAAACGTTTGTATCAAATTCTCACTGATTGAACGAAGAGATTGCAAGGTCTTATAAGAGTGGACTTCTTTAGCTAAGGTTCTATATTTATAAGAAAAGAAAGAACAAACTACGTCTTCGGTTTTGCTTTTTAAAACCTCTGTTTCAAGCTCTAACTAATTTAACGAACTTGAACTTTGTGTTTCTTGAATGCTCAACGTTATAGCTTGTTATGTCAGAGATAGTTGGACTCATTAATTTAACGAACGGAATGCGGTGACATATCAGATTGTATGCCTAAAACTATATATTTAAAATTGGTGTTTATATATTTCCCGATGGTTGGCTGAGCTGAGTTGTCCAGTGGACCAGTGAATAAACATCTGTTTACTTATTTCTTTAAGCGGAAGCTTTCCAAATTGAGCATCTAGTGGAAAATTTTGAATCCAAAGGTACAGTACAAAATTTTCCCCTACCAGTGAGATAAAGAAATGTCCATAGTGTCGAGAATATTGCTGCCACTAACGCATCAATTAAGGAAGACCCAAGTCTCTCACACATAGTTCTCAAACATTGGGCATCTCTGTGACGTCGTTGTGGAGAATTTTGCGAAAAGATCTTGGCCTACGTCCTTAAAAGATCAAAATGACTCAAGAACTGAATCGTCTTATGTTTGTAAATTGGGCTAAGCAACAACTTGAAAATACGGATTTTCATCGAAAAATCATCTTCAGCGATGAGACTCATTTCTGACTGAAAGGCTTCCCCAATAAGCAAAATATGTGTTATTGGTCAGGCAGCAATCCACACGTACTCCATGAGTCACCATTGAATCCTGAAAAAATTACGGTTTGGTGCGGTTTATGGGCCGGCGGCGTCATTGGGCCGTACTTCTTCCGTGATAATCAAGACCGACACGTTATTGTGAATGGGAATCGCTACCGCTCAGTGATAACCGAATATTTTTGGCCCGAATTGGATGATATGGATTTGGATAATATGTGGTTCTAACAGGACAGCGCCACAAGCCACACAGCAAATGTGACAACCGATTTATTGAAATCCAAGTTTGGTGAACGTGTTTCTCACGAAATGGCTCAGTTAATTGAGACATGGTTGTGCGATTTGACGCCGTCTGATTATTTTCTGTGGGGCTACGTCAAGTCTATGGCTTATGCCAAGAAGCCAGCGACGATTGATGAACTTTGTACGAATATCGAACGTAAAATTGCAGCAGTATCGGCCGATTTATGCTTGAAAACCGTCGAAAATTCGGTTCAGCGTGTGGACTTCTGCAAGCGTGCCTATGGTGACCATGCAAAAGAAATCGAGTTCCATACATAAGTCATTGAATTTACTTTCACAGAAATAAAGAATTTCATTGATATCCCAAGAGTGCTCTCTTATTGAAAACCCGTTACCAATATTAAGAAAATAACTCCGTTTTCCCGTACCATGAAATTGACTAGATCTTTTGGTAACTAATTTCTTTAAGCGGAAACTCTACAAACGTGGCGTAAGAGAGCTATGTTCAACTTGCGATGAAATAAAAAGCTATTAAATTCAACGGAATCACAGTACATCCCTACACCGGAAGTAGGACATCCATTAAGAAGGCGCAAGCCATTGTGTACCCCAGTTAGAAAGCGAAACACATCGCACCTTTTTATAGGAAACAAGAAAGCACCACACTACATTTTAGATAACCGTCTGCACAAATTAATCACACTTCCACCGCGCACACAATCCTTTTCAATGTGCTACTCACTTCTTGCGACTAAGGCTCATGTAGCCATCGTCCTCAGATTGATTTTCACCATTACCACCTGCGTTCGCTGGCTTTGATGTATCTTCGAATTCAGAGATTATATCATCTAGCACCTTAATAGGTTCGGGTATTTCGTCTGGTGAAAAATTGCTATGCGCCTCTGGTCGCTGTGTTTCTGTGTCGGAGGATGAAACAAGTGTTGTTGATTGCTCTACTGGCTCGAGCTGCTGCTGTTGCTGCGCTTGCTGCTGCGGCTGTTCGTCCGCTGCGACCTCTGCCTCTGCCTGCTGTGTCTTTTCGTGACTGTTGATTAATTAAATCAGAAAGAAATTCAATTAGTTTGCGTTACGAAGATGACGACGATGATGATGAGCAGCGACACTACATAAAACTAAACGCTATGAAAAAATATGAGAGAGGGAGTCAAAATGAGAGCGTGTACATGAAGCGGCGGGTGGAAAATGAATTGCTGTGGGTGATAAATGGCTTGTACAACAAAGTATATGCATGTGAAAATATTTGGTTTTATATTTTTTACTCTGTATAGGTAATGTGTATTTGTATGTGTATGTGTGTGTGTGTGTTTGTCATACCACGGTGTTGCACCAAAATCCGCTTTGGAGTCAACGTCTTCGTTTTCGTGGACACCAGGTGACGTTGCCGCTTCGGAATCTGCATTATTTGTTTGTATTGATTCTTCATCGGCTTGCGACTCCGCTAGATTGCTGGAATTTGCACAATTGCTAATCGACTCATCGGAACCGTTATTCGATTCATTTGTATGCAATAAATCCGAGGAGGTGGCCATTATTTCGTAGTTATTTGTTATTATTAATAATTTAAGTTATTTTTATTTTATTTTATGTTAAGCGTAGGTTAATAATTTATAAAAATCTGCATTCGAAGAGCGTGGAAGAGAGCGTGAGAGCGAAAGAGCAGGTGGAAAAATTAATTTAACTGTATTTTTGGTTTTATTTTTAGTAATATTTTTATGTTATTTTTTTAACTACACTCGTTTTTATGCACTTTACATGTGTATGCATGCGTGTGTATGCATGTATATGCACTGTTTGCCTGCATATCCATTTCTATTTTAATTGATAGCACTTTTCTGTGTCACTTGTTTAACTATTTGCAATTAGCTTGCGCAATGTTTGCAAAAAATATTGTTGTTATTGTTTTTTTAATACGCTGAACAGGGTTTATTAAGTTAAGGAAACGTCAGAGACCCTATAAAGAATTTATATAAGATATCAGCGTGGCGAGCTGCGTCGATTTAGCTGCCCATCTATCTGTATATACGCGAACTAGTTCCTCAGTTCTTGAGATATCAATCAGAAATTTCGTACACGTCCTTTTTCTTTCAAGAAGCTGCTTATTTGTCGAGATTGCCGATATTGGATCACTATATCTTATAGCTGTCATACAAACTGGCTGTACAAAATCAATTTCTTGTATGGAAAACTTTTATATTTGACAAGATATCTTTACAAAATTTGGCATGCATTTTTATCCAGGGCAACGCTACAATATCCGAAGAAATTGTTCAAATCGGACCACTATAGGATATAACTGCTATACAAATTTATCCCTTAAAATCATTTTGTTATATGGAAAACTTTTTATTTGACAATTACAATCTTTAAGAAATTCGGTGTATATTATACAACAGTGCTACAATCTCTGAATAAATTATTCAAATCGGGTCCCTATAAGATATAGCTGTTATACAAACTTATCCATTAAAATCAAGTGCTGGTATAAAAATTTTTTTATTTCCCAAAGATATCTGCACGAAATTTGGTGGAGATTATTATCCACAACAGTGCTACAAACTCTGCATAAATTGTTCAGATCGGAGCACTACAGAATATACATATCTGTCAAATCAAGTTTTTATATGGAAAACTTGTTTATTCTACGAGATATCTTCACGAAATTTGGCATATATTATTATTCAAGCAGAGGCTATAAGCTCTGAACAAATTGCTGAGATCGGACCACTATAGCATATAGCTGTCATACAAAATGTACGATCAAAATTGAGTTCTTGCATGAAAAACTTGTTTACTTGACGAGATATCTTCACGAAATTTGGCATACATATTTTTTTATGCAAGTCAAGACTCCTATCGAATATATTGTTCACATCGGATAACTAAAACATATAGCTGTCATACAAACTGATGGAACAAAATCAAGTTAAAGATTTTTTATACCCGTTTGTGCTATAAAAAATGCTTTATATATAACTTTGTTGTATTATAACTTCGGTTTCGAAGTAAACGTTGTTGTTTGTTTAATTATTTGCATTTAGCTTGGGCAATGTTGCAAAAAAAAAAAATATTTTTTTATTCACATTTTTCGTATTATTTTTTCTCAGCTCCACAATTATATATTCAAATGCACTTTAATATGTTTTCACACTTTTTTATGCATATATAATTAGCATTTTTATACATCATATGTACTATATAATTACTTAGTTGCACCGGCAATAGCTACTAAGCTTTGCATTAGCCGTGCGTCATAAACACTCAAACGCGCACTTTGCTTTGAGCAGCGGTAATTAATACTCTGAGTAGGCACACAATTGTCTATATGTAACTAGAATATGCACAAACATGCTTATAAATGCCTTTAAAGGTATGTATGTATATAAAAATAAGCATATACATACGTACATATGCCTGTTTTGCAACGGGGTACATAATTTTCACAAAACCTTGCTGTCTATTTGGAGTTTGCTTTTTGCACTCACTTATTTACTTTTATTTTTTTCATACATATGCATGCATTTAAGCTCATTTCAGTTAATCAATGCATTTGCGAAACACTTTTTTGCTTGCTGCACGTATAGCACATACACACACCAACACTTATACATACACATGTAAGTGTATCAAAAAAAAAATTTTGATTTTTTCACTTTGCATAGAAGTAATATTTACCCGGAAAATCAACAACTACATTTGTATGTATGTGTGTTTATGTATGTAACAACAATTTCTGGCTTTTCCTTTTATGCCCAGCGAAACAGAAATTTTTCCGCAGCACCACCAGCAAATAAAATCAGGGAAAATATATCAAAGTGCTGAGATGAATGAATTCAATTCTGCAATGCAACCGGACAGTGTGCTGTTATTATTCCTGTTGTTGTCGTTGTTGTGTAGCTTTTACTGCCGCTGCTGATACTGCTCTTAACACTGCCGCTACTGCGGCTTCTGCTGCTGCTGCTATTTTGGCTGTGAATATGACTGTGACTGCTGAAGTATCGGAGTCTGGCATCGATTTTTTCATATTTTTGTGAGCAGCGCCTTTACAGGATACTAAACTCGACGCCGTCGCTCCTGTTGTTGTTGTTCTACTACTTGATGTTGTTGTAATACTTAATGCTGTTGTTTTGTGTTATACTTGTCGTTGTTGTTGTTATTATTATTTTTGCTGTTGTTGTTGCTGCTTTTCTTGGTTATGCCGCTGCCACCACTGCCGCTGTTGCTGCGCTGTGCTGCTGCTTGCTTATTTGCGATTGCTGCTGTAGCTCATGTAGAATTGCTGCTTCGTTTGGGGGAGTTTGAACGCACGGCGCTGATTTCGTTTCGTATCCAACTGTGAAAGGTCACTTTGGTGCAAATACAATACATCTGTATGCTCGCAAATAACATACGAAATTCTTTTTTCCCGTTATCATTCACAAATATTTTGTGTTAATAGCAACAGACTTTCCGCTTAGACATAAAGATTTTCGACTTTACCGACATTTATGAGCGCACACACCAAGCAGTCCACATAACTGCAGCATAAACCCTTACGTCGTATGCATACACACATACATACATACATACATATAGCACATATGTGTTTGCTTGCGTGTGCATAAACAATTTTCAGGGGAAACGACGAGCACTTTTCCTTTCCTTTTGAACGGTCCGCGCCTGCATTAGTCGCTTTGTGAGCGTGTGTTGTTGTGCGCGTATGTGTGATGTATTTGTTGTTGTTGTTGTTGCGTTATGCGTTTTGCCATTTTCCTTTCTTTTTTGTTTAGAGACTTTTGTTTAGTTCTGACTTTTTATTTTTTTGCAGATACATAAATACATATGTACGATTTGCATACCGTCCCGTCGCGTATGTGTCTTTATTTAGCGGCTTTCTCACTTATCTGTTTTATCGATTATTTTGACTTTATGCTTGCGCGTTAAGTTTTGTACGACGCATTCTATGCAATATACTTGCTGCTTTTGTTCATTTCCGTATTCCCCCGAAAAAAGCAAAATTTTCTGCTTTTTTTTTTTGCTGTTGTTGTTGTGGTTTGTATTCCCAACTTTGCAAATTTCGCAAGCACAGCTCGAGCGCGTACACAGCAAGTTTGAGTTACATTATTAGACTGAGTACGGTATGTGGTTGGCGCTGTCGTCGAGGCTGTCACCAGCATTGTTCATTGTTGGCTGAGTCAAATTAGGGAAAAAAGTATCTAACAGCAATCTGTGCGCAGTCACACACGTTTGTGTGTGTGTGTGTGTTGTTGGGTCGTCTCACTATAGGGAGCATGTGAGCGCGCATACTGTTAGATACTCGCACTAATAAAGCAAATCACTTAACGCTCTAAAGTCGCGCACAGTCTGTCACTTCTACTTTTCTTTTGCACTTTTCTTGATTTCGGCCCCTTTTCTCGCGCTGCACACACGCATTCATATACTTAACATATGGGCTTACATCTGTTTTCCACCCCAGCATGGCAGACACGCTATTGTCGGTCAATTTTCCATGCACAAAATATGTACCTCCAGCTGTGTTGTGTAGATTTAATTGCTGGTAAATTACATAATAAAAAATATTTACTGTACTTAAATATGCATGTATGTACATATATACATACTTTATTTTATGATTTAATTTAGGAAATAGGTTTGTAATTTTGTAATATATTGGGTAGTCGAAAAAGTTTTTTCGTATTTCAATCAAACTTCAACTTTTTTTATATTTATACTAATGAATAAATAAACAAATATGTAACATTTTGGTCCACCACTTTTTGTCATTTTTCCGCTAGAGACATTATTTCATTGAAATCGAAATTTCGAAATTTCTAAAACGGAAGCGAGCGAACCATTGTTGTGCTACAAACTTCATTTCAAGTCCAAATTTCAACATATGTGATCTGGTCTACGAAAAGGGGGCTTAGATGTCAAAAAAAAAAAAAAAATAAAATAAATAAAAAAATAAAAAAAAATAAAAAAAAAAAAAAATTGAAAAAAAAAATGATTTTTTGACACCTAAGCCCCCTTTTCGTAGACCAGGTCACATATAGCAATGTGATTAGTAGCACTGTAGATATACGACTGCAACGATATCTATCGACAAAATACGAAAAAGAACTTATGAATCATAAGAAACAGGTCTGTAATTTGAGGCTTTGAAGCCTCTTACCTTCTAATTTCAAACATTTTGAGCATCGTATTGTTCATATAGCCTTTTCTGTTTTCCAATTTCGTCTTGTAACGCTTTCGAGTGTGCTGTTGAGATTTCGCAGCAAACCAGATCGTAATTCAAATCTTCTTATTGAAGTAGCCTTATCAGCTCTATTAGGATTCGGCCTCACGTAATAATGCCTTCCAATCGCCTGTGCTACGCGGCCTCTGCACCGAGTTCCGGCACTGTTTCTTCTGCATGGTTTATTACCATCGAATTTCGTTTCGTAAACAGTCGTTGACAGCCTTGACCGGATATAAAATCCGGGTCCGTTCCGGCCTAGTGGACCCGACAGTCGTGGTAATGAATCAACATTATTTTTTCCTCTGCTTGATCCAATTATTTTATCGCTTCCCTCTTGGTGCCAATGGTTAGCTACTGCTAAGTAGTGAGCTAGTCTTGGGTACAACGCAATTCAATACATTGGACCTTAATATGGATTGCGGTAGACCTTGACAAAAGTCCATGTAAAAAGAAATCCAAGTAAAGACTACAAAAGCACCCAGTAATGAAACTACAAGCTCACCAGATATTGAGTCGACGATAGAAGGATGGAGTCATATGTAGAAGTTCACGCCAAGTATTTCAAAGTGAAATCGATGGTCTTTCAAGGCGATGCATGATTGTGTCTGGCAATTTGTGCTATAGACTACATTATTTTCTTCATAACAGTCTTTGAAAGAAACACCCAAAAAACGCCATAACATATTTCGATGGTTTCTTAAAACTAAAGATTGATTTTTTAATAAAAACTGAATCCATTATTTTGTATCGGTTTTTTAACAAGATACTCCGTGATTAAAGGGGATATACTCTTAAAGTACTTAATTATTAGATCTTAAAGCTCGTAATGCTGAAGATATCTGCTATAAAAACTTCTAAGCCAACAACTGCATAAAGTACTTTCGAAAGAATTCTAATCAGCTTTTGAAAATAGTAAACCGCCATTGGATTTTCACTTAAACTGCTGGCTAGATTGTGACGTCCGTTTGGATGTAAACACTTCAGCCCTGAAAGTATTCTACGCAGAACCCCTCGGGAGAAGGAGAAGCTCTCTACTTCGCAGATCAGGTGGAGAAGGACCTGGCTGCACTTGGAATCTCGAATTGGTGGAGAAGGTCCATCTTCGCTAAAGAAATTTTGTAAAGCGCCATTAGATTTCTCTCTAAACTCTAAAACTCTACACTTCCTCACAGGCTTTTGAACGTTGGGCTCTTTCAGTTCATCTTAAAGATGGTGAATAGTGAGCGTATTCGAACTATGAACTTTATTTAAATCTAATTTTGATTAAAATAATCTACGAACGTCTTCTTGATTCAAGATGCAAATCCATAGAGCAACTGTAATGGTAAAAAACAAATCAAGCTTGGTACACTGGGCTCATTTTTCGAAATGTCAGATCGACTAACTAATTGTGGTGAAAGACGAACGAAACCAATTCAAAATTTCTATTATGCTATTGATTATATTATATACATATATTAATGGTAGGGAAGCCGCGGTCTTTGCAAAGTGCAATGCAAAATCAAAAAAGACCTTTGGTATTCGAACTAGTCATGCCAAAACTGCTATAAAGTACCGCTCACGTAGTTCGTTCATGCCAGTTGGCGAAGAAAAAAACTGCATGCGAGAGCTATGCGAATAAAGTTTTTGTGACTTTTGAGTACACATTTGCTATTTTTGCTGTCGCACTCAGCGCTCGCCAAAATCGTCCAGAATACGCGTGCGCAGTAATTAGCTCCAGTTGAATTTGATTGAATTGTGCACATATGACAAGCACTTGAGCGCTGGAGCAGGAATTGCTACAATGAGTATAACAGAGTGCGAGTAGATTTGGAAAATTACAATGACTGTGAAAAGTATGTGTACAAATGAGCAATTTACATGTAAATGTTTATTATTTGTAATTCGCAAAAGCAAAAATAAAAAAAAAAAACTAAATTACGTAGGCACTCACAATTAATGAATTCTAATTGCATTAAAGATGTTAATTTATTTGTGTACTGCTATTTTTGTAAGCTATTTTCGTTAGCGGCAATTGATTTAAATATTCATAGAGATGATTATTTACAAGGAAGTTATTGGATGTAGGCGATTAACGGTAGTGATTCAAGGCGGATGAAAGTTGTAGTTTGTTTACTTTAAATTCTGTTGCATTTTGTGTTCTAGAAAGTTTAAATTAATTGTTCATTTTAAGAGAGGAAACCTGTCTTAAATGTGAATGTGATAAAGAAGATAAAAAATCTGAATGCCAAGTTTTTCCAAATATTCCAAAACCGTGAGTAAATTCATGGGATAAGCCATATTTTTTATTTTGTAATAAAAGGCATTTGTAATGTTAGTTAGTTCCTTATACTGTTATCCTGTAATTCTGGGCACAAAACTCGTTTAGCCCTAGGAAAAGCTGCGTTTTAAAAATTATAAAAAATCATGAAAAATCGAAAACAGAATACCGTTGAAAAAAAACTTTCCATCAAAAAATATGATTTTGTATGGTAGCTAACGTGTGATCCAAGTAGAGGTACTTTTATCGATAGCCTTTTTTTTACAGATCATTCGTGAGTCATGTCAAGCTGTCATGTTATTTTTGTTCAGTATTGTTTGGCATTTCATCATTCAAAGACTTATGTCTGAATAACGTTTACAAATCGTTGTACTTTATTACGAAAATTCACGTTATGTAAAGAATGTGTTTCGCACAGTTCACTTATGGTTAACGTAATCGGACTACTGAGCGTACTATTCGCAACAATATCACCCATATTGAGACTCAGTATTCAATATTCGACTTAATAGACCCCGTCCAGCAGGCAGTGAATAAAATATAGCAGCCGTAGCTGAAAGTGTACACGAAGACCGTAGAGAGTCGATTCGGCCCAACTCGGACTGACATACGGAACGACTTGGTGCATTTTACGTCAAGAACTTAAGCTGAAAGCATACAAAATACAGCTTGTACAAGAACTAAAGCCGCTCTAGCTTTCCAAGCGACATCGCTTCGCTCTATGGGCTCTTGAAACGTTCCAAAAAGATGCGACGTTTTCGAGCCAATTTTTTTCAGCGATGAGGCCCATTTCTGGCTGAATTGGTATGTAAGCGAGCAAAATTGCCGCATTTGGGACGAAGAGCAACCTGAAGAGATTTAAGAGCTGCAATTTCATACAGGAAAGCCAACGGCTTTGTGTGTTTTGTGGCCCGGTGGAATCATCGTTCCATATTTCTTCAAAAATTGATGCCGGTGAGAATGTAACCGTCAATGGGGACCGTTACCGCGCCATGATAACCGTTTTGGGCCGGTCATTGGCCACCAAGATCCTGTGATATTACACCGTTAAACTTTTTCCTGTGTGAATATGTAAAACCTAAAGTCTATGCCTTGGGGCAAGACATCACGCATGCCCTTCGCCAGTTACCAGTCGAAATGCTTGAACGAGTCATCGAAAATTGTACTTAACGGAGCGGCGGCCAACATTATTTGTGATTATCCTCAGAGAATAAATGTTCTTTCGAATGATAACAAACATTCTCCATTTAAATAGTAGGGAGCCTCGAAATGGATCACCATTTATATGTTTTAGTAGTAGTAGCATAGTACACCTTGAGAAAAAAACTACCTGTGAAAAGTTTGAGATCGTCTCTGATGTTTCCCTTCACGGCAAAGTTAATATACCTTGTACGCGGGGCCATCCAGAGGTGTCCTAAATTGTGAAGTTGTGAATTATCGAAAAATGTTCTTGATTCGATGCTTAAGCAGCCAATAATTTACGAGGTATGACAATTAAGTAATGAGACTGATTCCATAAAAACCGTATATTTGAAAATTATTCTACAACTCTGCCATCCCCTTCAAAGTAGTACCCTTGGGCAGCTATACAGCGATTCCAGCGCGTTTTCCATGCTTCGTAACATTTCTGGAACGCTTCGACTGGGATGTCCGCGAGTACCCTCGTCACGGCCGCCTGGATGTCCGTAATCGACTCAAAATGGGTTCCTTGACCACCGATTTTGTTTTAGGAAACAAAAAAAGTCACAGGGTGACATGTCGGGCGAATAAGGTGGCTGTTGCAACACGGCGATCCCTTTAGATGCCAAATACTGGGACACGCTGACCGCGGTGTAGCACGGCGCGTTGTCGTGATGAAGGATCCAGTTACGAGCGATGTCTGGGCGCACCCTGTTGACTCGTTTTCGCAATCTTTCGAGTACTTGGCAATAGTAGACTTGATTCACAGTTTTCCCCGGTGGAACGAATTCTTTGTGGACGATTCCACGGCTATCAAAAAAGGCAATAATCATCGTTTTCACCTTCGACTTGCTCATGCGAGCTTTTTTCGGGGGGGCGGGGGCGCGGAGACAACCATTGTGAGCTTGGCGTTTGGTGGGCACGACTAAGAGCACTATCACCATACACTCTTACAATTTTGGCGTACGTTTCCGAAGCTGTTTCGCTCAATCTGGCGCAAAATTTTATCGCGACGCGTTGCTCTTGATTTCGTTTTTCCATTTTCGTGACGAGCACTACAAACACACGTCTACGAACTAAACAAGCTAAAGCGATGGTACATATATCAATGGAGAGGGGAGGGATGCCGGAAAAAGAGAAAGGGAATTTCAAGGTCACAGGTTTACCACAAGCGCGGCAATAAAATCAGTCTCATTACTTAATTGTCAAACCTCGTATGAGCTTTGCTTCAGAACAAGATCGCTGTGACCATGCGTGATTCAGCATTTCGGTTGATACTCACATATAATCGGGAGAAGTCTCAGCTAGCTTGTTCTTGTGAGCGAGTATTGGAATTAAAATTGATCGTAATTAACTTTCTGAGCACCAACAAGAGCTTTGCCTTTGTACAAGTTGTCACAGAACTTCCGCTTTGGGGATGCTGAGTCGCTATATCGGCATCGGCCGGTTAGTGAGCTAGTCAGGTATACAACGTTGGCGGAGTAGTACCCTTGCCATTAAATTTGGGTTCTGGTAGGACTTGGTAAATACTAAATGTAATGAAGGACTTGGTGTTTGATGCTGAAGAAGATACGCGCTTAACACAAGCCCCTGAAAGCAATTATTACGTCCAGTCGAAAGCCAATAGGGTTGCTAAGACTAATTAAATAAGATTGTTGTGGCAGCAGAAATAATCATTCTTGTTGCAGGAGAAATATCTCTAAAGAAATTTAATGGAATGATGCTGAGTTGACACTCTTCTGAAACGAGCTTACCACTATCTTGAGCGCTTTTTCTTAAATATGCAATTTAAAATAACTATATTTCAAATTATATATTACGAAATATGTGATTTATCTTCATATATTATAAGTATAGTACATATAATCAACTATTCGACCCTATTAAACCTTTTTCCTTTGATTTATTGCATGGAAACCTATACCTATATGTATGTAATTATTGGCTCTTTCACTGACATCATTCTCAAGCCTCACCTTGAAATCGAAATTTACAAAGACTTTATTTATTTCACATGCTTACATACACACGTCTAAGTTCATGCATATTTAATAAAAGTTCAAATCGGTATTGATCACGAGCAGTCAATCACGTTTGCCGTGAGTTTTTCGCTGTTAGTCGGTTGGGTCATCCTCTGGTTACTGTCTATTTAAATCATATGTGAATGTATGACAATTAAAGAGTGCTTTGCAGATACGAATAGGTTTCATTGGAACTAGTACGACCAGAATAAAATCAGACTGGTTCTAGGCATTTATTTTAAGGAATACCTTCGAAAGTTTTGAAAGCTGTTAACGACCGCGCGTCTATTAAAAGAAAGAAGTAGCATGATCATTTACTTACTACCAGGGTGGTGCTAAAATTACTTAGACTCACTATCCCATAGAACAATCGTATAGTTCATTCTCATTCGGTCCAAATTTCATTCGAATCGTGTTTTATTCGACACAAAAGCTAATGACATTAATATATCGATATTTTCGATCGATTGATTTCGTCTCCCACTATTGTGAAGAAGATCCATCTTCCTAGAGATAGCTTGATTTAAAGCGGATAACAACACTTCGATTGTTTCAGAAGAGCCGTTTTGTTTTGAAAGATTACATACCAGAACTGTATTCGATCTGATTTCAGTGAATTGCTGTTTCTGTTCTGACTAGGCCGAAGTAAATATGCTTTGATTCGGTTTTAACTTCAAGTTTTTGCTGTGTGAAAAGAGCTCTATACTTATGTCTTTGATCTGCTGCTCAGTAATCGAAGAACCTAAGTTCGCTTAAATTATAATTATTAAATGGGTTAATGGAAAAGGCACTATATGTATTGGTCAGAGAAAAATATCTCTAGTATCAGAGTATTTACTAATACGAGTACTATCGTGTACAAAAAATGTTGGAGCCGACAACTTTTAAGACGAACCGAAATGGCTAAAGAATTCGATTGTTAGTAAAAATACTCCTAAAAATTGCTTGTTTAAAGCAAATGATGTTAGAACTTTGTCATTGCGAAGTGAATAGAACAGCGCCTTAAGGTAATAGTCTGGTAACTAATGCCTATTTTCATGACTTCTTTGGAGGGTGGTTTTTTATAGGAAAATAAAAATGAATTAACTTGAATATTTAGAGTGTTTTTATTTACATATTGAAAAAAAAAAAAATTATTTGAATAAATTTAACACTTTATTACTATTATATTATTGTTGTCACTCAAAGTTGGAATCTCAAAAGAAAATGCACGTGGGTGGCCCGGGTGATTTTGACTCTTGATGTTATCTGAAATCAAATATTTTTGATTATTCTTATTCTATAGACATGTCATTCTGGTCGGAACTACTGACGTGAAATTTCAAGGGTAAATAACAAAATGGCGGACTTTGAAAAAAATCCTTTTATTTTAGCAAAGAAAGGGTTGTAAAATAAAAAGTTAGGGGTGAAAAAAATTCTTCTTAGTACCGACGAGAACTATAAGTGTGTAGAATAGGCTGTTAATATTTGAAAGCAATCGGTTTAGTAGAAAAAAAGTTAGGACCCGGGCCGACCAGATAAACAATGTTTTGAGAAAAACGCGTTTAAAGTTCGGTCGACCTTTAAAGTAGGACTCCGAGGCGCTCTAGGAAACTCGTTATAACTCCCGAAATATTTCGAATTTTCACAGTATATTTTCAAGACATTGTACTTTCAAATTAAGCAAAACAAAAAATTTCGATTTTTTCAACCCAAGTTACCAGACCACTACCTTAAGGCTTACAGAGGATTTTTCCTACTCCTAACTTCTACTTCTACTATTTATTTTGGACCATGCAAAGCAATCGAATTTGTTTCTTTCAGGCTTTATTAAACATTGTTGTTAAACATGTAAAATATTTTTTCGAGAAAGACGCATTTAAAGTTTTATGTGCTGAAGTTATGTAACTGACCCAAAGTTTTCGACACTACAGTGGAAATTTCTTTCCTTTCCGACCTCTTTCTACATATAAATTCGCGTAACTACGCTTCAACACGTAAAACAATCAAATAGTATTCCTTGTTGACATTTGGACCGACCGGAAGGAATTCGGAGTGCATCACACCTCGATGCTCGATGATAACTGTCAACATAACCTTGATTTTTGCTCTGCTTTGACGTGATTTTTTCGGCTTCGGCTCGCCTTTTCCACGATTTTCGGCCGATTGTTCGTGTTTTTGGGTCGTAAGCATAGATCCAAGACTCATCGCAAGCAATAATATGCTTCATGACATCCTGGTAGTCGGAAAGCATTGTTTCATAGACGTTAACGCGTTGCTGCCTTCAAAAAAATTGAGCGATTTTGGAACCAATCGTGCTTTCACTTCTCTTAGGCCCAAATGATCTTTCAAAATGGTTTTCACTGATCCTTCCGGTTTTTTAACGATGCCATTAAGATCTCTGATTGCTAATCGTCAAGCAGCAATTCCCTTATTTTATTGACGTGTCGATGGCCGTCCTGGACGTGGTTCGTTTGCAACGCATTCTCGAGCCTCTTTGAATAGTTTGTACCAATCAAAAACACTTGCTCCGCACAAACAATCATCACTGAAGGTCTTTTTTAACATTCTGAACGTTTCGGCATCACAAATTTGATTTCGCACACAAAATTTAGTGAAACTTCTTTGTTGAATGATTTTACTCATCGGAAAATCGTCGAATGCACTTTATGTACTTTAGGAAGAGAAGCGCATAATAAACATTTATTTTGTAGTGGCACTTGTACCGATGTCACTGAAAGTCATGTCAACCCAGAAAAGAAATATTTCGAACAATGGGTTTTCGCGCGAAATTTAAATTAAAAGTTTTTTTTTGCCCTAGTAGTAGCTGCTATTCAAATTGATCGATCAAAATCATGTCCTTTTATGCAAAACTTTTTTACTTGAAAAGATATCTTCGCGAAATTTGGCACAGATTATTGTTCAAAGCAACGCTATAATATCTGAAAAAAAAAAAAAATATTTAGATCTAATTTAATCTAAAGTCCTTGTATGGACTCTTTTGTATTTGTGAAGGGTCTTATAGGTTTTGTGTAGCTTAAACCGCAACAAATAAAAATTCGCAATTTTTTTTGGTTTATTATTGTTATCATCATTATTATTTTGCATTGTATTTCGAATAGAGTGGCTATTACTACTTAAGAAATGCTCTTAAGTACAAAGGTTAATTAATTAATTTTTTGTTTTGTTTACAATATATAATATATTTGTATAATCCTAAACTGTTTATATTTATTTTAATTTTATATTTAATATATTTATATATATATATATATATATTTATTAGGTATTTATATTAATATATACATTGTTATTACTGGTAAATCATTGCTGAATAAATACAACAGAAGCGCACAGTGAAAAATACTATTTCTATGACATCATTTTTATCTGTTAATTATTTTAATGTTATTGTTTGTTGGTTTTGTTTTTGTGTTTTGTATTTTTTTCTTTTGTTGACTTCGTTTTTTTTTTTTACTTTGCTAATTTCTTTTAATTTTCTATTGCATAATACGCTTTATATGTAATAAATGTTTGTTAAGTTTATTATTGTTTTTGTATTTTTTTCTTTTTGTTTTTGTTAGCAAAAAAGTTTTCAACATATGCCTTCTGCCTTTGCAACATGCCTTTGCGGCAACTTATTATAAATAAAATATATAATTTGGTGTCACATAATACGAAGTACGTCAATAAGCGAATTCAAAACAAATACAATTCTCTGCATAACATTGCACATTAGTGGGGGGCGGGGTGTGGTTGGCGTAACTATGCCGCTCGCTATTTACTAACACACTTATACAAACCACTTTAGCTTGTGTTGTTGCAATTTTTTATATTTTAAATTTTTTTCTCTATTTTTCTACACTGTGAATACCCCTGCTGACATATTATTGTATTTCTTTCAACGAGTTTAGTTAAAGTTACTATACAAAATGTTGTTTGTGTAGTGAAAACTTAACAGCTTTTTAAAATATAGGTGTGTATGTGTTTGTAATATTATAGGCAAAGAGATGGAAAGAAGAAATAAACGGCAGCATATTAAAAATACGTATGTATGTTCCCATGAATTTTTAAATCATTTACATATAAATATAGTTTGTTATAAACAATAGATATGTGTACGTGTGTGAATGTGTATGTATGCGTGATTTATGATTGAACTTTCCGCAAGAGTTGCATTTCGCATCAACAAACGCTCGTTTGTTTTCGTAAATTTTAAATCGCAATAAATATATATATTTTATAATATATATGTATTTATATTTTATATACTAAATAAACTGACTTTTTATATGAACACCTATGTTAGAACATTTTTGCAAGGCAAAACTGCTGTAAACGCTGCTAAAAAACTAAGGTTGTACATTGGAATTAATTAAACAACATTATGACTGATTTTAATTGCTATGTACACACATATGTATATATGTATGTATGTATCTAGGCGGATGCGTACTTGTAAATAAAAAAAAATTAAAAAAAAAAATAAAAAAAAAATTTTTTAAAAAAATATATAAAAAGATGTAAAAACAAAAATTTTAAGCATTAAAAAAAATTTTAAGTTAAAAAAAAATTAAATTAAAAAATTTTAAAATACAAAAAATTAAATCAAAACAAATTTTTAAGTATAAAAAATTAAAAAAACTCGTTTTTTGTGAAAAAAATGCATTTTTTGTTTAGATTTGTGGGGTTTTATCTACTTTATAATTAAAAAAAATTTAAAAAATTAAAAAAAAATATTGTAAAACATTAAAAACATAAAAAAACCTAAAAAAATTTACAAAATTAAAAAAAAAATTACAAAAGTAAAAAAAAATTTACAAAATTAAAAAAAAAGTTTAAAAAATTAAAAAAAAAAAAATATTTAAAAAATTTATTTAAAAATTAAAAAAAAAAATATTTTTTTGTAAAAAAATATAATTCTTGTTTTGGCTTAAGGGGTTATATCCACTTGATAATTAAAAAATGGATTTTTTGTATTTTATTTTAGTAAAATTAAAAAAAAAAATTTATTATTTTCAAAAAATTTTTTATTATTTTCAAAAATATAATTTATGGCATTACATATTTTCTTAACATTTTAAATAACTTTTTTTTCATTTTTTGGTTAATTGAATTATTAAATTCCCGGCAAATCTAAATAAATTTTTTTAATTAAATTTTGAAAAATAAAATGACTCTTCAAAAAAATTACATAAAACGCACTTTTTCTGACCTGCAAGTGGATATAACGCCTTAAACTGCCTAAAGAAACTAATGGTGACAAAATGTGTTGTGTTTGTGTATGTTTGATATCGGTATGTGTTTAGTTGGATATAACTCGAATTTTTAGTGAAGGCATTAAATATGCCCCACATACGCAAGTACCAATACTCGTTAAATGCATACATAGCATAATTAATATACTCGTATGCTGCTTTACCCTTTTTTAAATGGAAATGGCAATAAAGTAGTAATTTGTAGAAAGTGGTGAGGAAAAATGTTTCCTGACATAATATATAAAAATATAAATTCCTAAAATAACGTCTTAAAACAAAATAACAACCAATTTTTTTATACATATAAATTTCTAAGGCTTTATAATGGCATAGACTTTTTGCAAAAACACCCTTACGTCTAAATAGTGCAAGATGCTGGGCATTATTATTTATTTTTTAGTTATAAGCAAGCACTTGTTAATAAGTTTTTAGGTTAAAAAAAATTAAATAATATAAATAAAAATTAAAAAAATATTAAGCAAGCTTTTATTGTAGAAAAAGATTAAACGAAAAATTAAAGATTGAAAAATATAACAAATATATTATTTTACCATAAAACCATAAAGTTGGTTTTAATTATTTTACTAATTAAATTTATAATTACATTTTTAAACAAGAACACGTGTATATTTATATACATATATATTTTTTAAATTAATTAATTAACAACATTTTCTTGCAAAAAAAAATTATTAAATCATAAACGAAACATAAACAGCCTACTTGTTGTGTTAATGATTTTTTAACAATTTTCTTGAATTTTTTTGTTTTTGTATTTATTTTTTTTATATTTAGTGGCGTAAGGAAGCTTCTCAAAACACAGTTTCTAACCGAAAACTAAAATTTAAAATATAAGAAAATACTGTTAAAAATTAATAAATTTTTTAACACTAATTTTTAAAAAATTATAAAACAAAGTACTGAAAAAATGAAAAAGAAAAAGAAAAAAAATTTTACCCGAAAAAATTAATTTTTACAAAAACAAAACAATTTTATTTACTTAAAATTTTTTAAAAATATTTTTAGAGCAAAGTATTTTTCCAAAGCTGAACTAAACATTATAATAGAAGAAAATATTATTAAATTTTTCAACTAACTTTGAAGCTTTTTTAACTAATTTTGAAAACTACAGAAAAATATTATTGAATTGCTTGAATATTTTTTTAATTTTAATTAATTTTTTTCTAAGTTTTTTATTTTTGTTTTTAATTTTTAACATTAATTATTGGATTTTAGCATTAATTAAATAAATAAAAATATTTTTTTTTTATATTTTCACTGGCATAAAAGATTTTTCATAACATACTTTTTACGAAAGTGTTAAGTTAAAAAGAAAAAAAATAAATAAATGACAACGCCGGCAAATTGCTTAAATTTTTTTAATTGTAAATAATATTTTTTTTTTAATTTTTTAAAACTAAATGAAAACGCTGGCAAGTTGTTTTTTTTTTCAATTTTTAGTATTAATGTTCTCATTAATTATGAAAATAATAATAAAAATTAATTAACTAAATTAATAAAAAAAAATATTTTTCTAATGTTTTCAGAGGCATAAAATACAAAATTAAAATTTTTTATAAGATAATTTTTAAACGAAAAGATTAAATAAAAAAATAAACGACACGGCCGGCAAATTGTGTAAAATTTTTAATTTATTCTTTTAAAAAATATAGTTTTCAAAACTAATTTTTTTATTATTTTTGTTATTTAATTTTTCTTGTTAATACTTTTATTGCCATGAACCTTTTTTCAAAACACATTTTGATCAAAAAAATGATCAAGCCAAGCTAACACAATATTAAAAAAAAGCTCTTGTTTCAAAGTCATATATAAACAATACACATTTTCACCTGCAAATAAAGAAATTTAATTTCTAATAAAAAAATTACTCTTTTGCCCTTTTTTTCAATATAATCAAATAGCTCACTTTAGTCATAAACAGTAATAATTTCATTATTTTTGAGTTCGAATAAGTGTTAAATTTAATAAAAAAAAAAAGGGTGTATGCACTAGTCATATGCCATGTCTATATATTTGTTTTTATAAATATTTTATTATTAATATTTTAAATAAACTATTTATAGTAATTGTATTAACATTTGTAAACTATTGCCTATTGAAAAAATATTGAATACTTTGAAATATTGAAACTGTTTGCGAAAATTGCTTAAACATTAGCTAATATTTGCAGCAATGCTGACACACAGATATAAATATGTATATATACGTTTGTTTTGTGCCACGTTTGCCTTAGACCCTTGACTTTTATTTAATAACTGTATGTATTTATGTATAAATATGAAAATGTTATGTTGTATAAAATTGTTCATATAATACATACTGCAAAATTTTCAATGTTTTAGCATATATTTTTGTAATTTTGCGATTCGCATGCATCGTACATGCAATATTTTAACGGTTCACATTTTTCCTATTTTTGTTTTTGTTTTAGCCTTTTTTTCGTTTTCAATTCGTATTATAAAGGGAATACATTAAACGAATGGATATATTTTTAAATTAATCATAGTTAAGTAGTGCCTTTAAAGCTTTTTAATTTCAATAGTTTTTGTTTTTGTTTATCTTTGCTTTCTGCCACATTATAAATTTGAATTAAATTTGGTTTTGTTTCGACATTTTTTTCGTCGCGCTTTTTTCCAACGCAATTTTTGCACGGTAATACTCTTTTTCAGTAAGTCAATGGTTACATTTGTGAATGCGTTACTTTTCATATGCATGCATACATACATACACACATACATGTATGTGTAGTGTTATAAACTGCCATTTGCTGAATTTAATTTTGTATGTTTATAGCATTTAGAAATGTTTGTATATACTTGTATATGTATTGTATGTATTGTATGCGTCCTCGTACATGGCCTAAAATATATATATGCATGTATTTATTTATGAAGTCGATTTTAATTTTTCTAATAATTTTTTGCTATTGTACAGTAATATTTGCATGCGTAAATGTGTATGCAATCGTTTCCTACATCTGTATGTATGTATGTGTAGGCCGCAAGTTAGGAAGTCAAGTGAATTAGATGCATATATGAATTCAATGTGATTTGGAATAAAAAAAAAACTATTTAAAGAAATCTGGTTATTGATCTTGAATCAAGACGAACATTAACAAATGTGCCGTTTCGTGTGGATATGCATGCAAAAATTATAAAGAAAGAAAGAAAGAAAAAAATTAAAAAAAAGAATTAAAATAAAAAAAAAATTAAAATAAAAAATAAAGTTAAAAAAAATAAAAATATAAAATTAAAATAAAACAAAAAATAAAAAAAAAATTATAATTAAAAAACATGACATAAAATGAAAAAAATAAAATAAAAGGTAAAACATATGTATATAAAAAAGTTAAAAAAAAACTAAAAAAACAATTTAAAAACAAAAAATTATAAAATTTAAAAAATAATGGAAACAGTTGAAAATTCGAAAATAATAACAAAAAATGGTAAATGAATAAAAAGAAAAGTTGAACAAAATAAAAATTAAAAAATAAAATTTAAAGAAAGATAATAACACTGAAAATTGTGGGAAAATTAATAAAAAAAAAGTGAAGAACTAGGCTCTGCAACTTCTAGCGACAGTATAATAATAAATGATGTAATAAATATTTAAAAATAAGAATAAAATAATAACAAATAATATTTTAAAAATAATGTTTATTAATAATTACATAAATAAAAACTTTAAATTTTTTTTTTTTTTTTCTTTCAAATTTTTTTAAATTAATAATTACATATGTATATTAGATTAGAGAAGAAAAAATTAAAAAATATAGGTCCAAAAAAATTAAAAAAAAATAATAAATTTATAATTTTCTGAAGGAAAACACAGACGAAAATAAAAATTGATAGTATACAATAAGGAAATTAAAAATAAATTAATAATTATTTTACAACAATAAGAAAAATAAAATACAATGTATGTATTAGTAAACATTATTATCTATTTTTGTTATTAAAGTATAAAAAAAAGATTTTAAATAAATAATTTGCTAACAAATTGCGAATTACATAAAAAATTTCATAAATAAAGTACAGACAAATAAAAAATATTAAATAAAAAAAATTAATTATAAATAAAAGAAATTAAATAATAAATAAAAAACAGAATTATAAATAAAAAAATAAAATTTTACATTAAAAAGTAAATAAATATATATAATTAAAAAAAATTAAAAAATATATATTACAAAAATTAAATAACATATTAAAAAAAAATAGTATTAAAAATAACAAATATATAATATTCAAAAACTAAAGTATATTATTTCATATACATATGTATATGGAAAAAGTATATGTATATAAAAAGTATTTTAACATAAAAGAAATTTTTGAGAAAACAAATAATAATTAATAGGAAAAATAACAAAATAAATGGGTAATATAATTTTTAAATTGCTATTTTTTATTTACAACAAATTCTGAAATGAAATTGAATATGATATATAATAGGAGACAATAAATTATATAATAACATAAAACTAAATAATTCTATATGTATAAGAAAGCCAATTATTATCATTAATAATTATAAAGATTATTGTTTACATTTAGAAATTAGAAATTAACTAGAAAAAATTAATAAATGAAATATAGAAAAAAAAAAATTAGAAAAATTAAGACTAAAAAAAAGAAAATAAAAATTAACATTAAAAAAAATATATATATATAAAAAAATAGAAAAATTAAAAGTAATAAAAAAAAATTAAAAAGAAAATAAAAAATTGTAAAGAATAACAAAAATTTAAAAAAATAAGTAAAGATTAAAAAGAAAGTAAAAATTATAAAAAAGACAAATAAGCATCATTAATGAAAAGCTTAATTAAATATAAATAAAAGTAATAAAAAAAAAGAAAAATAATAAAACAACAGAAAAATAAAAAAGGGTAAAATAATGAAATAACAGTAAAGAAGAGATTAAAAAAATTAAAATAAAAATTTAGAAGTAATTTTAAACAAAATTCCACTGAAAAGATAACCTAAAAAGTAAACTTAAAAACCACATTTACCAAATAAAAAAAATTATAAATTAAAACTGAAAATATATTTAGTAATATAAAACTGTTAGGTTTAATTTTCTAAACTTTAAAACGTGCTGAAAAAAATTAAAATAAATAAAAAACCAAAGAACAAGCTACAAAAAATATAAAAATCAAAAATACATGCGTCAGACCGGCAATTGTTACGTTATTATATAAGCATGTAATACAGATTTTATTATTATTTTATATTACATAATATTATGGATTATTATTATTATGTTTTTTGTAAAATGTAAAAAGTTAATAAGTACACATACAATGAAACGACACATATTGTCAAGAATATAATATGCAATTGCGGTTTATTGTTTCATTTAAGCTTATTAGAATACAGGAACTCTTGCATGGAACACACTGTTTGTATTTTGATGCATCGTTTGTGGGGATCAAATGAATTATGAATTGTACTTAATTGTTTTTGTAGCAGAGCGGGATTTCGTAATTGTTCTATTTGGTATGCGACATTTGTTCGTGTACATGCAAGTATTTGCAAATATATATGTTTAGATACATGTATTTAGTTTACATGTGTTGCAACAGTTATGCTAATTTATTAGCAACTTTGGAAGCAGTTTATGATAATACATAGCATGCCGCGGTTTTGTAGCTTTTTTTAGGCGATTTTATTTTTCTCTTTTCACGATTGTGCAAGTTTGGTCACTGAGCTGAGTAAAGGCTGGAGTACGTTGCCTTCATGTGTACGTGTATGTGTGTGTGTATGATAATTTTTGTTTTGGTGTTTTTTTGTTTATTCTGAATTTCACTTTATCTTATAAAACTGCAAAATACTGTTCACTTTATTTTTTTTTGTACTAACTGCTATATAGATAATATAGAATTAGTTAATAGTCGTAATTTTAATTTCAACACGCAGCCGTCCATGAATGTTATTGTAATGAGTGTGAGCGTATAAGGAATTAAGGTAAATATGATTTAACTATATGCTTCCGGCCTTCAAACACACAATTTATTTGCGGATAAATAACATTTTTATTGTTAGAACACACACTCACATGCTTGTTTTAAGAAATAAAAATGCAATGGTCTTATGAAAGTAGAAACGCTTGTGGTTAGCACAGGGTGTAACAAAATAAATACTTTAAGGAAAATAAGGAATTATATTGCATATTATATTAGTTTTAGGTCTAATTTTAAACAGATTTGTATTCAAAAAAATATTATTTATTCCTAAGAAAAAAAAAAATATTTTTATTTAAATTTTATCCAATTTTTATCAAAAAAAAAATTATGTAGGATAATTTAAATCTTTATATCTAAAAAAAATATTTTTATAGTATAAACATAAAAAAGAGTAATTTGGGCAAAAAGTTTTTTAAATAAATAAATTGGATGAAAAAAATTTTTGAAAAAAATAAATTTGGATACAAAAATTAAAAAAAATAAATAAATTTGGGTACAAATTTTGGACATTTTTTTATACAAATATTTTAAAAATAATTTTTAACCAAAAAAATTTTTTGAAAGAAATAAATTTGCATACAAATTTTGGAATTTTTTTTTAAATATTTCTCAAAAAAATTTTAACCAAAAAAAAATTTATTTTTATCAAAAAATTATTTTAATCAAAAAAAAAATTTGAAAAAATATCTTAAAAAAATTATTTTTGTAGCATAAACTTAAAAAAAAAATAATTTGGACTAACATTTTTAAAAAAAAAATTGGATAGAAATATTTTTTGAAAAAAAAATGTGAACACAAAATTTGGACATTTATTTATACAAATATTTTTCAAATAATTTTTGTCCAAAAAAATTTTGTATAGAATGAGAAAACTTTTATCAAAAAATATATTTTTATAGTTTTTGAAAAAAAAAAATCTTTGTAAACATTTTTGAAAAAAAAAAGTTTAGATAAAAGTTTTTCGAAAAAAACAACCGGCTAAATTTTTTTTTTTTAAATTGGATACAATTATTTGAATACAAATCTTTTGAACACTTTGTTTTATAAAAATATTTTTCATACAATTTATATTTTTCACATAATGTTTGTCAAAAAAATTATCGACAACAAAATCAATATCCACAACAAAATCACTATTTTTATACGCAAAAAAAAAATATTTATAACAAAAAAATTCACATGCATGTACTTTATGTATGTATGCATACATATGCATTCACAGTTACGCAACTAATAATTACTAATTATAATTAGCCGTTTTGGTCGCAACTTTTCAAGCTTGTGACAGCGCTTGTTCGTCTTGAGCGCAAAATATCTTTTTTTAATTTTTGCTTTAACCGAGTTATAAGTTGTGCCTTTTGAATTTTTTTTAGATTTTTTTCTATGTTTAAATATGAATTTCGTACGAATACTTATTATAAGTATTTTGTTTGTAATGTAATGTTTAGATTTAAGAGTTAGTTGTGTTAGCCTTGCTCACTTAAATGAAATATTAATACCAAATTTATTATATTTAGCATACAAACGACGAAGCGCATGCGCGTGTTGCTCCATAGTTATAACTGCAACACATGACTTTGTCAACTAATTTATGCTGTTATAGGTCGGTGAATGTGTACGAATTGCGATACTTCTTGTTTTTGTTTTTTGCATTATTATTTATCCAGCGTTTAGCGGCGTATATGCATGTATGTATGCGTATTCATACACGCATTTCTGTTTTGTTTTGTTTGTTTTTTTTTTTTTTTTTTGGTTGGCCCAAACGTTTCGGGCAACTAGCGACTGTTGTGTTTCTATTGCATGCTGCTTCCTATTGCTGCTGTGTTTACTGTTGCATTTTTACTATTTTATTCCTCAGCCATGTCGGCCGCAAAACCGTAGCTGGATCAAGAATTACTGTGCTGTTCATTTTCCGGCCTTCGATCTGTGGCGATTTGCAGCAAATTATTAAATTCTTGATCTAAAGTATGACGCGCCTGGTGTTCGGATAAAAATATATAAAAATGATAGAGAAATATTAATAAAGTTTTGCTATAATTGTATGAAATAAATAGCGTGCGCTTACTTGTGCGTTTTGCGTTGGTATTTGTAGTGCCAATGCCATTGCGTTCGAGTCGAAACTCTCGTCTAAAGCGATTAGCGCGCCATGCACGCCTGATTCTAGTAAATTATTTGCATATTCCTGCAGAGTATATAATAAAATTAAAAATATATATAATAAAGTACCAAATTGACGCTTACTTTCAAACCAATACTGCACACCCATCGTATGACGCGATCATTGCTCCATACCAGCACATCGCATAAACCGTTTTCTGACATTTTACGCCGATGCTCGAGCTCACTGCGATCATAGTTGAGCCGTTTCAAACAGGAAATTCCATATTGCAGACTAGTACGATGGAAACTATCCACCATTTTGAGTTGACCGCGCAAATCCTTTTTCGTTAGATGATCAAGCATGCGCGCATCCACCAAACACTCCATAAATGTAGTGCGATATTGCGGGAGGCCCAGACCGAGCAGCCAATAGTTGCCGATCCACTCGTGATTCATATCACCTAATTGGGAAAACGTAAAAAATGTGAATTTTATATTAATGTAAAATAAGAAAAAGCAAAAGACGTTAACTTCGGCTGCACCGTAGCTATTATACCCTTTACAGATGCATTTCTTATTGCATAAATAGTGTAAAAACAACTTCGTATAAATTTCGGTACGTTGTTGTCGTTGTTATTGTAACGGGTACGTGATCCCGATGGTAAGGATTAGATAAGTGGTCTCGACGTCCCAGAAAACGTGCTGTAGGCCCAGGGTTCGCGCTGTTTCGACGTGGTTGGATCAAAGGAAGAGGGGTTTCAGATGTGTGGGGTTAGCAGGGCATGCAAAGAGGTAGCTAGTGTCATCCAGGGACTTATTGCACACTGAACATATGTTTGATATGTCAGGGTCTATTCTGGAAAATTAGGAGTTTAACCTGTTGCAGTATCCAGAACGAAGCTGCGCAGTGTCAATCTCCTTTCTCGCGGCATCTCGAGATCTTCGTCTGCAATGGGTGGTGGTTTGACTCCAAGTACGCCATTCACTGAGAGGGAGTCAGTGAAGGTGTTAATTGCTCCACTCTGAATGGCGGTCAGTGGTTGTCGGAAGTTAGTTGCGTCCGAAGTCTGGTCTGGAATGACCTCTTGATGCTCCTAGAAGACTATTAAGCTCAAAGTAGGTGACTGCAGGGATGAATTGTGCAAAAGCACACTAGCAGGAACTGCTTGGAGAGGAGGCTGTTAATTTTGATCCTTAAGCTCCCATTACGGGCCTCACTATACAAGTGTTCGATAGGAGATAGCAAGTAGCCCGGAGTGCAGTAGTCTAAGTTTGGAGCTTTTTCGTCTGCGTTTTACTGTATCCAGGCTACTATATTGAAGCGGCGTTGTTAAGGCCGGCCGATTGCCCTGTAAGTTGCTAGCAAAGTTTCTTTGTCCCTTCCCCACGCTGCCGGCTCGCGACTTGAACTTGTTGCGGTTCTGTACTTTGGCGATAATCCCGGTCGTAAGGGAAGTGAAGAAGCATAGACTATCAAAAAGTACACCTAAAACTTAGGATTATTTACAGTCGAAATCTTGACACCATTGACTGCAATATTAGGGTCAAGTTTGTACAAATTCGTCCATTTTAAGTGAAGTCGCTGTGGATTTGGCGGGGGAGAGTGTTAAGTTCCGTGCAGTGAAGAAGCGAGAAAGGTCCATTGCCCGAGGTGAATATCGCGCAATCATCAGCGTACAAGTTTATGGAAAGTCACTTTGGTTGCTGTGGGAGTTTCGAGATATAGAAGTTAAACAATAGCGGGAAGAGGACACCACCCTGCGGATCCCCTGGTTTAATTCTCAGTTTTGAATTTTTTCCTCGAAATAATACGGATGATTGACGACCGCTCAGGTAGTTCAAGATCCACCTCTTCAGTCCTGGAGAGAGCTTTGTGTGACTGACTGTGTCAAAGGCTTTTGACAAGTCCAAAGCTACGAAAAATGACTAAATCGATTCAGTTGGGTCTACGTAACCGGAACGGACTCTGATTTTTATCCGGTCAAGGACAGTCAACTCGGCAGAATTCTGCCACTACAACAACAACAACAGTTACGTCACGCTAATCGTTTACATATACATTTTAAATTCTCTAAGTTCCTTTTGAATGTTACAAACTTCGGACCTAGCTTGATACACCCTCTTCAGGATATAAAAACAATGATCTCAAAGTCAAAATTACTAACCAAAAGCCAACGTTGTACGTGACGTTTGAGGCGCTGATGGCGAAGTCAATGAAACCATTTCCTGTATGGCCAGGCGTAATTTAAGTCTATGCAGCGGATTGCTTATGCCTGCAAAGACAACGTAAAATTAATACATTAAAAAATTCAAATAAACAAGCGTCTTACCAATCTCGCGCTGTATCTCCGTGTCACTCAACGCACTCATAATGGCACCCGACTTCACGTTTGCTCTGCATGCTGCCACATACCAGGCGGGCATGCCAACCCAGAGCTCCAACCAAGCTACAATGGTTGGTCCGTTCCATAACGCAAACGGTGTGCCGGCTTTCATCGCCTCACCGAGCAAATCATTTCTGTAGTCATGATCCCTGCAAGAAAATCGAATTAATCAAACCGTTATGCAAAACAATTAAAACCGTATATGCTTACTTTTTCTGGCGCCCATAATCAACTGAGGATATTTTCGAACCGGGCATGCTGCTCATACGCGGCACCATACCACCAGTTACGCTCATAACATCATAATTGGACTCGCCCTCGCTCAGACCGATAGACAAATTGCCAATAGACATCATGCTGGTCGAACCGTCGGGTAGCGTATCTTTAACGCCTTTCACTTTGTCTTTCTTGCTGAAGAATCGGCCTAAACTCGATTTGATACCCTTCTTCTTTTGCACCGCCGATGCGACATCACGGCCTACGGTGGTGGTGGGTGTTTGCAGCATTGTCATTGAGCCCATTGTATTGTAGTGACGACTAAGCGATTCCTGACTGCCATAGCGCGAACTCAATGGCGACAGACCATAGTTACTAAGTTGCGGCAAAGCGACATGACTGCAATGTACATTAAGAATAATTAATTTACATGAAAAACACAATTGAGTACGGTGTCTGGAATTACCTTGAATGGTCGACACCTTGATTTGGTGAGATGCCAACCGAACGCCGCCGCAACTCCTCTTGGCTATGGGCCAAGGCCTGCGCAACACGTTCAAGTCGCATTGATCTGGCGGTTAGCGGCGATGCGGCGCCGCCCGAACTTGAATCGCCTGTCGTAGACATGCCGTGGATGTCATCGCGCGACATATCACTTGACAAAACGGGCAAATTTAACTGTTGAAAAATTAAAAATTTTTTTTAATTTTTTTTTGTAAATTTCTCCATAATATTACTGCTTACCGTGTGATACTTCTGTAGGAAATCTCTGTTGGGGCTGTTTGGTGTACTGCGCCCACTCATCGGTGGACTCTGCCGGTCCATCGAGCGACCGCGCGCCAACAAGTTGACATGCTCCAAACTGCCCACACGCGATTCCAACTCTTCGGCACGCGCTTCGGTTGACTGCTTCTCCTCTTGTATTAAACGAATCTCATTGTTGATGGCATCCAGTTGCTCTTGCAACATCATAGCCAATGTTTGTGCATCCGCATGTCCCGATGGTGACATTATATCGGAGGCAGCATACATGGCTGCCGCCGCGGCGGCCTCACTATCCTCACATTCAGCAGCGGCTGCTGCGGCTACAGCGGCAGACATTTCGTAAGCTTGCTGAGCATGCGCCTGCTGTAGATTCTCCCACTCTTGCTCGGCCATAGAGCGCGCAATATTCGCCTCCTCTTGCATGCGTGACTTGCTGCGACGCAACGAATGCGTATCGAAACTGGCGTGCGAAGTGCTGCGCGAAAAGGCACCACCATCTACAGCGCTGCTGGGTGAAAGGCTGCGTGTAAGCGCCTCCGTTTGTTGTATATTGTAGGCGATCTCCTGCTGCAGCAATTGCCGTTTGAAATTTTCGATTTCCAGCCGCGTTTTAGACAATTCCTTCATGATTTCACCCTTTTGGTGGTGCAATTCCTCAGCCATTTTACGCGCCTTCTCCAATTCCTGCGAGAGCGTATTCTTCTCGTCAAGCGCATGCATGCGTTCCTTCAAATGTACTTGCAAACGCTCATTTGATTCGGAAAGCAATTTGTCCACCGTGGACGACAACCTTAAATTGTGCTCCTCGTTCATTTTCAACCGTTGGTTCAGTCTTAAAACCTCTGCATTTTTCTCTTCCAAATTTGCCTCTAGCCGCTGTATGCGATCTTCTGCTGAACCATGGCGTTCTTGTGCCTATAAATTGGGGGTAAAAGAATATGTGGAAACGCGAATTAATTGTAATTGGCAAGCTTTAAGGAATGCAGCTAGAAGACAATACGGAAAATTGGGACAGAAATTCAAAAAGTTGGAATACTACATACCGAACGAAATAAAACCAAGCGTCTCACAAACATACAAACGCCGCTACATACGTACTACACATCACATCACATCACATTTGTAAGAAATTCAATCGCGCATACCTTATTTCCTACCTTTGTCAAAGCTTCCATGCGTGCTTTAAGCTGTTCTTCCATATCAGGCTGTAATTTGGCCTGCTGCGCCAACTTTTGTTCAGATAATTCCAACTTCTCTTCGATTGCGCAAATCTTCTCCTCATGTAACTATAATTACATTGAAGTGTTTTTTTTTATATTATTTGAACTGGTCACTACAATGTAATTTCTTACCTTAATTTGTGCTTCTTTATGACGCAATTCTTGTTCTAGTTTCTCGTTCAAGTCATGCAGAGATGTCGATTCACGTTGAGCATTTAAATAACGTTTCTCCAATGTGGCGATACGTTCCTCCTGCGGTTATAAGAAAAATTCAAATATTTTTTTTAGGTTATGTTTAATTGAAGTACTAAATTTGCACCAACCTGATCCTCCTTTTGTGCAACATTTTCTCTCAAATCTCTTTGTAGTTTAGAACATTGTTCTTGCGACTTGCACAGCTCCTTCTGAGTTCTACTTAAATTCTCCTCAATTTCGGATATTTTACTGTTCAAATCTGAAACACGCCGCTGCCATTGCGATAGCTCTGCAGTCTGTGGAATATGAAAAATGTTATAATCAAAGCATGTTGTGCTTTATGAAAGGGCTTACTTGTTTCTCGATTATAGTTTGCAGCTCATGCGTTTTCGCAGCATAATCGTTCGCTTCATTTGATTCACCGTTAAGGCCACCGCCGACCTAATGCATTATGATTAAAAAAATATATAAATGTTATATTTGTATTAAATATGTATAAAAATTATATTTGTAATAAATATATGAAAATGTTATAAAATTGTAAGCGAGTAAAATTACCTTTTCATTCACACCATTTTCATTGCTAGCTTCACGATTGGCTTGTATTGCACCAGTTTTATATTGTTGAAGCTAAAAAAATACAAAAACAATAAGACAAATATAATATATTATGCACTAAAAGAGTCACCTACCTCTTCTTTGGTTGCATTTAATTCCTCTTCGAGTGAATTATTCTTTTCGATTGATAAACGCAGGCGTTCGCGTACTTTTTCATCTAAAGCTTTATGATGTTCGAATAGACTCTTTAATGCTTTTAACACTTCCACCTCACTGGAGACGCCACTTTGCGCAGCAGCCTGTCGTTTTACAACCGTCATTCGCAAGGAACGTTCATGGCGTGCGACTAAGCATTCCAAATGCTCCAAAAGTAACTGACATCGGATACAAAATAAAATATAAATATTTAATATGAAATACAAATAATATAAGAATTATTAATAACATATACCCGAGTGTTGTTGCGTTCAGCTTTAAGTTCGCCAATTTCCTCATCACGCTCCAATAATGTTTCTCGCGCCTGCGTTAGCTCTTTAGTTAAAGTGGCGAATTCCTATAAATAATTTTACCATTTAAGTTTTAATTTAATATAAGCGAAACTTTTAATTTTACTTGAGGTAAGTTGGCATTTATCTGCCGCTGTAAGCTATCGCGCTCCTTTTCCACATCGTGTAATTTAACTTCCGTTTCACTGAGTCGCTCTTGAGCTTCACGCAAGCTGTCCATAAGCTTGTCACGTTCGTCCAACATGGACACCATAAGCTGCTCAAAGTTGGCATCTTCGCCACTGAATTGTGAGGATCTCTGGGAGATACTGTCCTCCGAAATTGTTGGCATTACGTCGCACATCATATTCCACATTTTAATTTCTCACTCACACGCACGAAAGCTGTAGATAATGACAATTTGGTCGTAAATTATTAGCTACATATGCAAGGATTTTAAAACAACTTTTATCGAGGTCAATAAACTATGATAAATAGTTTTTTCATATAACAACAACTAACACTCATAACTTTGGTATTATGTTGATGTCATTATAAGTGACCAGCAATTTTGACATATCAAGATTAGTACTTGAGTAATTTCCGCACTAAACTAGTGCATATTAATATAAAAATAAAAAATATTTTATTTTTCTTTTACAATGCCCGCTGTTTATTTTTACTTGCAGCATATCTTGATGTAGCAAGTTTTCGTTGCAAAGACTCTCTCCAATTAGCATACATTGGTCAAACATTATGGTTGGCACTACGCCCATTTCACTTTTCACATTTGGATGTCTTGATATTTCGTTGTCGCCGCGAACCAACACATTTTTCACATATTTAACACACAAGAAAAAATCTCGGCTCCTGCCATCCATCGATACAATAATCAACACCATTACCCTACCGACATTCCCTATTGGAAGTTCTGCTGTCACAGATAACAAGCATGAGCATCCCTTAATCGCCTACATACATGGGCGTTGTAAAGCCTGTTCTGATTTTTCGTTAAAACTTGTAGTTATTGATACTCTCACCACTTTATTTATAATAAAATGAAATAGTATTAACTAAAATACTTTGCTGGCTTGTTAATAGCAGTAATACTGTCCAAGCCCTAAAATTCCTATCACAGCGGCCTGAAGTCATATGTGTAGGTAGTGATGGTTGCTACAGCTTATGCTTCAACTTGCCCAATCTGTACGTTTCCCTCGCTGCATGGAACCTTTTGTGCTTATACCAAGCAGCGTTTGCACGTTTTTCACAATTTTCCAATTACTTTTTTGTAAGGATTATTGTTAGAATTAACTTAAAAATTGTATAAGAACCACTGTCGCTATCTCTTCTATGCCGTTGCGAAAAATTGACAAATGGGTACACACAGTACATCATCAGTGTTTCAGAAACGATGAAGTGCAGTGTTGCACCGAAATGTAAAGTAGTTATCAAATGAATATATTTGGTTAAAATTTAAATGAAAACATTAATTATAATACCTGCATAATAAACTTTTAAGTTGTCGATTTGTTATAAGAATTTTCGGTTATTAATTTTATATTCCTTACAATCTATATAAAGTATAACATTGGTTTGTTTACAAAGTTAGAGTTTTTCTGCAACACTGTTTACGGGGCACAATTGATAACTCTAACATTCCAATTATAAGGTGATAATCAATGTCAGCTCCAACTATCTATTGGAAAACTGTTATCGATAACATTTGCACAGGTGTATTTTTAAAATCGTTAAACTACTTGAAGCAATTAATCTGAGAAAACATATTAATTGTTTATTATACGCCTTTTTTCTGGAAGTATCTCGATTAAAATTAGTTGTTTATATATCGAGTGCAAGCCAGCTATCGGTTAACTCACCGGTTAATTGCCCCATAATGCTAATTGTGATTTAAGTTAAATTTTTCATGAGTTTATTATGGCCCAATTACAATTTTTATATAAACTCTTGTGAACGTATTATCTTTCATCCCTTTTATGCGCGAAGGAGTTATGGGTTTTGAAGTGTGTATGTTTTAGTTTCGCGCCAATTCTTCTAGTTTAGTTGAGTTTCGTAAAATTGACTTGATGGGTACTTGTTTCAAAACTCTCTGTTATAAAATCCCATTAGCTTGGTGTGGGTATTAAGAATTACTATAACAGTACTCAACAACTGATCTGGCAACACAGTAATTGTTTGACACCAACACTAGAGTAATTGGAAAAATCGAAACCGAAAAATCTTTTGCAAAAAGCTGAAAAAGCCGGAGTTTTCACGACCAAACAAAGAAAATGGGGTAAATATTAGGAATTATTTGACGCAGTTTATAATATTTTATACAAAAATATTAAGGTTTTGTGTAATATTAATGATAAGTGCTAGAGTGAATGTGTTTGCTGCATTTGCAAAAGTGTCCCCGCCCGTGGTTAGCCAATATTGTGTAGCCCAGACCTCAATTGAATGTGAATATATAGAAAATATTTAAATTACTATTCATACAGCGTAGTTCCGATTCAAATTTATTCATAGGCAAAACAAAATTTCTGTGTAAAGCTTTTTCTTGCTAGTGGTTTACAATCTCTGAAAATGTTAGTTTGTGGGCGGAAGTCGCTTTGGGATTTTGTGCTTAGCTAATGCAGTTGAAGTCAATTAAGTTGTTAGAAATTATGCGCATGCATTGCAATTACGACAATGGTATAACGACTATATGTACTAGCTAATATAATAATAATGGAATATTTAATAGAGTTGAGAGTAGTTTCATTTTCTTATTACATATGAACCCTTTATATGTATATGTGTTAATATTTTGAGACATTTATTAACATTAATAAATTTTTGCTACTTTGTCATAAGCGAGCAACCGATTTTCACCTGCCAGGCTCACGTCTTCCACATTGACCCGAAAACGAAGCGCACATGGATTACGGCAAGTATGAAAGCGGTCAATGTGAGCTTCTTTTATGATTCGTCCCGCAACCTTTACCGCATTATCAGTGTGGAAGGTACTAAAGCCGTAATTAACTCCACAATAACACCCAATATGACATTTACGCAAACATCACAGAAATTTGGGCAATGGAGCGATGTGCGTGCTAATACGGTTTATGGTTTAGGATTCGCATCTGAAGCCGAATTAACAAAGGTATGGTGTTTGATATGTTAATGTTTAGTATATGTTAATGCTATTGGAAAATACATTTTAGTTTGTGGAAAAGTTTCAAGAAGTGAAGGAAGCAACAAAGAATGCTATAAAGGCTGCGAACGGTAAATGCATACATAAAATGGCAAAGAAGTTTATTTGAATTTTTATCATTACAGGTTCAACTGTAGTTACGCCAACAACGTCTGCTAATACATCGCCAATATCATCGCGAATGCAGCAAAACGATAACACCGCCATAGATCCACATACTGTGGAACCACCAAATATGTCCAATACGAATACACAAAACGCTAACCCGGATAGTCCATCGCATAAACTATTGCCAGCAGCGGATGTCAAACAAGAGCTGACTGCAGGTGCCTCTCCATCACCTGCTCCAACGGCGGTAACAGTCTCCTCAAGCGGCAGTATTGTAGGCGTACACACTGGCGGAAGTGCTGGTGCTACTGGGGAGCAGCAACTCAAATACGAGAATGAACGACTTAAAATGGCACTAGCACAGAGGTATAAAGAATAATTAATTAATTATGAATTAAGTGTAAATAATTTAATACTATTCCATTAAAAATATACGATTGCAGTTGCGCCAATGCAAAGAAATGGGAAATTGAACTTGCCACGTTGAAAAATAATAACATACGCCTAACAAGTGCATTGCAGGTTTGGGGTCTATTTCTCACCTATTTTTTTATTTTTTATTTTTGAGTTTTTCAACATTTCACACTTAATCACAGGAATCAACCGCCAATGTGGACGAGTGGAAGCGTCAATTGCACACATACAAGGAAGAAAATATACGATTAAAACGTGATTTGGAAGTAATTCGTGTCGGCGGTGGTGGTAGTGTTGTTGCCGGTGCTGCTGGTGGTGGAGAAATTGCCGAAGATTTACGACGTGAAATCGGTTTATTAAAAGGACGCATAGAATCACTGGAGAATGAACTAATGAGTCAAGAAATCGAATTACAGGCGGCAAATATGAGCATACGCGATAAAAGTCTTGATCACAATGTAAGTGTTAAAAATAGCACGCGCTACAGGAAAAGTAAAATATGTTTTTAATTTTTTTTTTTTCATACGTAGCAAATGGGGAAGTTAAGCGAATTGAGTGCATTATTCTCCAAACACTTAACGGAACTATTTAGTGTACAAAAAGACATGGAAAATATCATACATCCAGCTAAAAGCACTTGAGATAAAGATGTGGGCTATTTTAAGAAGGTAAAGTAGAGTTAAAATTAAAAAAGTGAAACGTTTCCTCAATGTATAACTTTTTTATTGTGTCTAGGTTTCAGGTATAGAACAACAATTACAACAACAAACGATAACGATTAGAAAATACGGTGCTTCGGGTACGGGTGGCAGCAGCGGTGGTATTGGTGGTGACACCGAAAGCACACTCTCCAATATCACATCAATTCACTCACAATTACAATCTTTCAACGAAACATGTGATGATACGCAGAAATTTTACACTACCAGTCATATGAGTCAGCAACAGCAACAACAGCAGCTACACCAGCATTTGCAACAACCAGGAAATAGTGAGAAAATTATTAGACCACAAGTGTTGCGCGCCATGAATAAACACTCGGTACTACTGCAAGAGTTACATCAACGTCAAACGCAAGTGGCAACCAGCAGAAGTACACAACTAGCAGGGGCTACTAATATACAGCATTTTGCAACCGGTTGCACAGCAACATTGACTATCACTACAAGTACAGTGACTGCAAACACAAGCGGTGCCGGGGTGGCAGCAACCGCTACTGTTTCCGCCGCTGCTGCTGCGGCTGTTGTGTCGCCTAATAAAGTAGCCACACAAATGACAAGTAGTGGCGGTGGCAAGACTGCAACTATACTTGTGTCAAAATCAAAAACTAAAACTGGTTTACCGCTATTATTAAAAAACTCCATTAACAATTAACAAGAATGAAAAAAGTGCGGATTAAACAGTTTATAAATTATAACTTGCGAATGTTTGAAGAATTGTCATGTGAAATGGTGACGTAAAGTTGCTGAAATTACGTACATAAATCAACGACCGTTAACCTGTGCCCAATATTTAAGAATTTATAACCATACAACACATATACATTATCATCATCACCAACAACATATGCCGACATATATTAATATATTTATATTTCCATTTTTATGCTTATTTTTTTTGTTTTTTTGTGCAATTTTTCTTAAGTATTTAATAATGTTGTGTCTATTGAAACAAAAAGCAAGTGGTATGTGAGCATATAACCAAACGCGCAAATTATATAGCATAATTACAAAATAATTATTTCATTAGTGCGAGTGCAAACTTGTAAGTTAAGACTTGCAAAAATCATATATTTATGATCCGTTGATATATATAGTAAACTTATTAACTTTATTTCATGTGCAAGGGACGTTGCAGCTATTATGTTTATATACTACTACTAAAATTATTTCTATTAAATATTATAACTCTTTGAATGAACAAGTATTGCTAGACACAAACTGCGCAATTAACGCAACTTAAAAAATTGGCTAACAATTATGTGAAGAGTCGGCAAGTGGAAAAACCGTGCACGAGTATTTTTAAAAATTAAAATTTTGATATTTCCTTTTTACAACTTAAACGCATAGCTTGTGTGTGTGTAAAATTTACCAAGTATTGTTTATATATCGAATACTATGAGTACCAGTAATAATGTTTTTTTACAACATATTTATATTGTATTAGTTGAATAACACTCATTATGCATGTATACAAACGCATATGCAAAAACAAAACTAGTGAAAAATTACAAAAAAAAATAATAATAATAAATAAACATTGTAGAAAATACAGTGTATTGGAAGGTTAGTAAAGCAAAATCGAATTAAAACATAACATAAACAAAATATACTAAAAAATATTAAATAAAAAAATATTTGTATTGTATATGAGTGTAACTATTGTAACTGTATTTGTTAAGTTTTAATTTATTCGTAATTTAATTGTATACCTATGATAATTAAATGACTTTTCGCCATAACAATACGTATGAAACTCGAAATTGTAATGACGTTGATGCTAACTATGATATTGTGGTTAACTTTGACATTGATAATGTTTGCTAAATACGAAAACAAAATATTAAGTATTTGTATTTGCTGTAACTTTTTTGTATTATTACTAAATAATTGCAGATAAAGTGAAAAAATAGCATAGTAAAAAAAATGAAACATGAAATTAGAAACGAAAATCAAGTGAAATGCATGAAAAGCCGAACTAAAACTGAAAACAAAACATAACTTATATACATAAATACATAGCTATATTTTAACCAATAAATACCAATGTGCAACTGTATTGGCCATGTAGGTGTGGCTAAGATTTTTACGGTTACACGAAACGATAGACTTCTAACTTCGAATAATAAAATTAAGCAAACAGGAAGTGCATTCATCACACTAATCACGAATTGCGTTGAATCTCTTGTAGCAATAACAGTAAACATAATTAATTAACCAATTATATACAAAACATACATACATAGATACATGCATAGAACATAGACACACACGCATAAAAAAAATAATAATAATTAATGAAATAATAATGACAAACACATGCGCAAATCATACATACCATTTAAATATAAAATACCTATATTAAATTGAATAAAACCAATATACAATACATACATACAATGATACCTAAATACTAATGTGCTTTTTATCTAAAAATTGGGAGTCTTAGCAATACAGCAATTGAGTAAAAAAAATGGGCGTGTAATTGAGTAAGTTTGCACAGAATCACAGCGTTGTTTTTGTTTCTACTTCCATAACGCAACGAAAATTAACAAACTATTTGCTTCATTTGCCGTTTGGAGTCCACACGACAGTTAGAGAAACAGTTTAATGCGAATTCGGAAAGAAGTGCAGTGAAATACAATTCGATTTGGATTTAGTTGCTTCGATTTTGGGGGTTTTATCCACTGGGAAATCAGAAATAGTACATTTAAAGAATTTAATATATTAATAATCGACGATTCATTTTAAATTCCGTTACAACGTACATACAACAAGTATATACATAAGCGCAAATCTTCTTAGCGACTCAGAAAAGTTTTGGGGGCCAATTATTAATAAGTTAAAAGTTCTTACAATCTCCGAAACTATTTACCGGTTTAACTTAAAATTTTCGGCAAATATTTTCAAGTGAATTTAGACTCGATATTTATATGCAAATAACAAAAAAAAAAAACGATTTTTAGAAATTCACAAGTGGATATAACCCTCAAACAGCTGTTATGGTTGAAAATATTTCTTGCTATGCTATCATGACTATTTTGGTATTCAATTTCTCTTCTAATTTTTTCTGATATAAGAAACAACTATTAACCACTTTTTCTACACCTATTATGGACAAATACAATATACATACCTACCTACATAACTCTAAAATAATAGCATACAGTAATTTTTACAAGAATTATAAAAAAAAAAAATAATAAATAGTGATGTCTAATGCAACTACTATAATAAAAAATAGTTTTGCTGAAAAAGCTAAAGCGGAGATTGAGATAGCATAGTAATTTAAATAAAAATAACAATTTGGCATTGCAAAACTACTAAGACACTTGAATAATGAGGATAATTAATACATGTATTAATAACGCAGAAAACTTACAAGTTGTGCGCACACTTGACACAACGACTATGTTTATTAAATAAATAATAGAAAACTAAAAATGATATGATTTTTTGAACTTAAATGCAGTTTTCCCAAAAAACGCTAAAAATGAGGAGATCAAAAACAACAAAAGTAGAACAGTCGCGAATAAATTTTTTTTCACACAGGCACAATTCATTTTATTTACACGTTACACTTTTCCACATAATTGTAATCTAAGCTGCAAATAATGATCTATACAATTCCTCTTTTGATTCCTCCGTCCATGTTGATGTGTCGTCAGGCGCCATGAAATTTATCAGCTTATTGTGCACCGTATAGCTGTAATGAAATGTGTAATAGTTAAAATTTTTGTGAAATTTATTTATTTTTATTTGCTCATCATACTCACCGCAATTTACGTCCCTTGCTCGCGCGTGTGTCGACCTTTTTCTTCATTTTTTGACGCAACTTTTGCAGCTCCATGTACTGTTGCGTCACTTCGCTGGCACTGACTGATGTGTTGCTCTTATATTCGATAAGCTCACGCAATTGCTGATGATAAAAGTCGCTATCATCATAAAGTTCCACATTTCGTTTAGACTTTTGCGCACTTTCACCATTACCATTTTCAACCAGTTCTTTATTTGTAGTAGCCGTCTCACCATCTTTAGATGTTTGCGATTTTTCAATGAGTGTGCTGCGATTTTGTAAGGTATTTTCAATTTTACGTATGATGTCATAATCTTCAGTGAGTGATTTTTTCTTAGCACCAGCACCAGGTGTTAGCAATTTAGTGCGATCGTCCCACTTAAGCAGCACAGAGTTGCGATAGGGTTTAAATTCTTGGAAATGTGCATCAATATGTTCAGCAAAACGTTTTATTGGCACAGCGTTGTTCCCTTCAGTATCGTGTTTGGGTAGCGCCCGTTTTAGGGTCTTTTTCAATGCGTTGCGTTGTTCGGAAAATTGCTGATCAAAAGCATTTTGTAGTTGTAGCAAAGTGCTAAGCAATTTACTAACGCTGCTAACTGATTCACGCGATATGTTATTTAATTTTTCATTATCTTGCTGATGTGCTTTAAGTGTATCTGGTGCAGGCAGTTGGTTCGATTTGCTAAGTATTTTTTGTGTGTGTATACGCATTTCTAATAAACGTTCCCAAATTTGTAGCTGATTTTGTACACACTGTCCTTTTTGCACCTCAGCCTGACGATTTGTTTCAGCGATTATATCTGTACCGTCTGCATTCTCCGCTTCACTGGCATCGTCATCACTCTCTACGCCATCCTCATCATCACTATCTTCGTAATCCTCTTCTTCATCGCCTTCTTTCACATCTTCATCTCCATCCTCTTCGCTTTCTTCACTTGTATTTCCAACATTAGTGCTGTCATCCATATCATCTTCACTGTCATCTTCTGCGGTCACAGCTATATCTTTTTTACTAACACCACCATTCAACTTTTTAGTGAACGCCGCTAAAGCATCATCATTATCATCTTCGGAGGAATTCTCATCAACAACTTCATCTTGTTCTTCATCACTTTGCTCATCTGCTGAAGAATCTTCTTCATCCTCTTCCTCAAGTTCATTTCGCGAAGATATTTTCCCTCTATAACGCGCACTTTGCTCTGACAATAGCTTTACATTACGTTTTCTTATATCTGATGTGCGTGCATCCGGCAGATCGTATTCATCGAATTCCTCCTCCACACGTGGGTCTTCACCTTGCTCATCGCTGCTGTCATCTTCACCGTTGGCATTACGTGCTAACAACGCTGAAATTTGATCCGACACAGTTTGTGTTTTTGAGGTCTTTTTCCGCAGCATGTTGGAATTTATATTTTATTTACGATATTATTTATATAGTTTTCGATTAAAAACATTAATGATAATGAAGCAAAATGCAAATCCAACTAAAATGCTGTAATCAGCTGTTTGTTTGTTGTCTGTGCGGTAGAGTTGCCGTTGGTATTAATATTGATAGTTTCGACTATCGATAACAGTATACCCATTCATAACATTCAGCGATATATAAATTTTTTAATATATTTTCTGTTTTGCTTTATAAAAAATTTGCTTTTACATATATATTCATGAATATATATGAATTTATATATATTCTGGACGAAGTAGAGGATCAAAATATTAATTTGCAATTTTATAACTTAACAGCGATATCGATATTTATATCTTACGAGTATTCTGAAGTACTACGGATTATGAGTAAAAGAAATGACCATAAATGTGCATAATAACGGCTTGATTGAGTTTTTATTTGAGTTTTTATTATGCATTTTAAATAATTCGCATTTTAAGCAACGCATTTATATCACTTTTTACATACGAGTTTGATGACTTTATTCAGGCGAAGTTAAAGTTACTCATACGCCATGGTGTCCACAATCGCTGTAGTAAAGCACAACGCAATAGTGTATAAATTAGTAACTTAATTAAACTCGAAACAATTTTTTATTGCAATTTAAAAATATAGGAATATCAGAATGTGAAATACGTTAAATTAATTCATATTCATGCTCTTTAATTTTTAGCGCCTAATGATGGGTTTATCCTTGATCTGAATGCGCATGCGAAGCACTCCATAAAGGAGCGCTGCTAAATGACATTGGTCATGAGATATGCTTGTATGTATGCAACTGTGTGTATATGTGATCACTACATTTTGTTGTCGGCAAATTTTCAATGTCATACGCTGAACACAATGGTTGCGACAGACGACAACCGACAGCTGTCAAATATTAAAATACACACGTTCTTATGGACACTGTTATTTAGACAGCTGCACGACTAGACGACGGTAGGCCGACAGTTGTCGTTCTCGCTAACTTCAATATTTTCCTATATTTGCCTGCGACAGTAGGACGACAGTAGAGTTGACAGTAAAATGGAAGATAGAGAGATGAGGAAGAGTGGTGATGCCACTAATATGTAAAATATAAAATTATTCACAGCTCTTACAAACTTGACGTTATTTTACAAATAAAAGCATGAAATAGCTCTATTATAGCTCTGTTATATCATTTGTAATAACAATTGATAATTTAAAACAAAAATATATACCTATTTACTTATTTTTTGCATAAAAACTTTCACTTTGAACAAAATATTAAAATTTCATTGAAGTGCAAGGTATTAGTATGGCCACAACGAAATTGTGTACATGCAAAATGGAGAGCTGTGTTGTCTTGTGTACATGCGTTCAGGTAGTAGGATGCACAACGCCGTTTTCAGTTCACTGTCGTGATGCAATGTTGTGTCGCAACCATTGTGTTCAGCGTATCAGTCAACAACAAACAATGGCTCAACATAGGTATGCTATCAAAAACTAATAGACGAATGTCAGCAACACATTACGTTTTTCGCATGGACTAATAACAACGTTTGCATGTATGTATATGCATATTCATGTACATAAGTATTTATTGTAATTTCATGCCAAAACAAGTAGCTACGCAGCAGGAAAAAAATTGAATGGATGGTAGGTGAAATAAAGGGGTTATAAAAAGCGACATTTAATGATTTTTTATTTGTATTAATTTAAAAAATAAAATAAAATAAAAACTAATAAAAAGTAAAAAAAAAAAACAAAAAATGAACTTAATGTACCTTGTTCAGGGTATAAAAACAGTAAATAAAAAATTATTTGTAGCATTTTTCTCCACAAGGCTTGTAGGCATATGTATGTATATAATACAAACACAGATTCATGTACATATATGTATACATGTTATTATTGATTGTGCGCGCTTATCAGCGAATGACCATCTTGTCACCACGAAATGCTTGCTCTCATAATCAACTGTCATGTAGCTGTTCACATGCTTAACGTAGGTTCATATACACACAATTTTATATAATTATATAGGTAAGTGTGATACTATGAATGTATATCATACATACATATGTAGGTATAAATGTATGTAGAGTGTAAAATGTTTGTTTAGGGCGAAAAACTAATGCGAAATTTAATATGTGATATTGACAAAGGTACTGCCGCAAATACCAATTTATATGTGTAGGTGCATACATATATCTGAATGTGTTCATGAGGGTAAGCCATTCAGGCGCGAAAAATTAATGAAAAATATATAATCTAGTTTTTAGTCTACAAATTGGTATTATCAATTGAAAATCTAACTTGAAAATTTTAATTTTTACGGGGTTAGGGGTAGTTAGAATTTTCAAAAAATATTTTTTTTTTTTGCATTTTCGTTAAGTGTAATATCTGAAAAATATTCCCTGAAAATTTCACGTTGATCCGACAATAGAATAGAAAATAATTGAGGAATGCACCGCGACCTTAGGTCTATTGTGCCCTCTCCTATCTCACAGGGACTCACTTAGCCCCAGCCTATTGATAAAGACTAATATCCTGCTGAGTGTTAGTGAGGCGATGTGATCCCTATCCGGAAACATAGATCCAAGGGCCTTCGATCTGCGTCTGCAGGTCCTCCGGGGTTTCAGGCTCCCTGTCGCAAAATCGGCAGTTAGCGCAAAAGGCTAGTCCCATGTTAAATAAATGCCTTTTCAACTTGCAGTGACAGGTGTAGAATGCGACCAGAAACCTGAGTTTATCCTTTGGGAGGTTAATTAATGATTTATATTTACCTGTTCTGGTTGTACCCCCCAATTAGCAACTTGGCGTGTCGCATACCATGCACCCGTTGCCAATGTCTTTCCCTGTCCACTCTTTCTTCCTTACGGAGCAGCTCCTTCACAGTATGGGGGCCCGCCCCAGTGAATGGTTCGGGCCCTACCATACTTGTGAAGACGGCGGAGCGGGCGAGCTCGTCAGCCAGTTCGTTGCCGGCTATACCTCTAAGACCAGGCACCCAGATTAGGTACACCAGGTTCCTTTCAGCTATGCTGTTCAGCCGTTCTCTAAACTCCTGCACTAGTAGCGATTTGATCTCGTACGAGGAGATCATTTTTAATGCCGCTTGGCTATCATTGAGTATGGTTAATCGCTCATTGCGATAGTTGCGAGTGTACAGTTGCGATGGAGGTTTATCTCTATACACCGACTTATGGCCAAGACTTCTATTCTATTCTAATCTATTCTGATCCGACAATTAGTTTTTGAGTTATTCGAGAAATAAGAAAGAGAGCTCAGGCACTTCAAAGCGCTAGTGTGAAACTTTAAACGCGTTTTTCTCAAAACTATGTTTTTTGAATCGGTGATAACTGTAACTCGAAAACCGTTCAGTAGATTTTAATGAAATTTATACAGCTTTTAGAATATATAATATTTTTTCGAAAATTTCGCTTTTTTAAGACCAATTAACTGTTGATTTTTTTCGCAAAAATTAAAAAAAAGTTTCCTGAGGCCACCATTTTGTTAATTTTGAAAACAAAATAAAATTCTTCGATCAGGCCCGGTATTATCTATTTATAAAACTAATTTTTTTTGTCCGATTGAATCTCCAAGGGCTTATACTTGTCACCGCAAGTACCTTTTTTTGGAACAGGGTCAACACAAACAACTATAACTACGGAAATAAATTTTTTTTTTGAAATTTTCGTGACTTCAGGTCAACGTATCCTATAATAATGCCATATTACTGCTTTTGTAAAATAACATGATTTATTAGCAAAAAAAAAAAAATACTGAAAACTCTCATTTTTTCGTGCCTCTGACTACCCCTAACCCCTCAGGAAACGTAATTGTATCTCCAATAATTGGTCGTTTGGTGAGGACTGTGGGTATTTTCTATTTATTTCTTCCAATTGAGCAAGGAGCGTGACACGATGATGACGGACCCCTTTTTCCAGAATTCAATGAAATCGACGCAGATTATCTCTTTTTCCAATAAGACGATACGTGGCCTCATATTTCACGTCTAAACATTGTCGCATTGTTTGTGCATTGGCATGCTGTAGCAAGGGACTCTAACGTCTTCCGTTTAGACAGGAGCTTGGATTGAAAATCAGATCTACTATCCTGTCCTAACACTTTAACAAGTATAATTTTATAACTATACTATCAATCATCAGTGGATCTTGATTGTCATTACACTTCTTAAAATTTCTCAGGTCATGACAATTAGAACTGATGATGCGATTAGTTTGCTTTATATCTTTTTTGACTGATCTAATATTCCGACGATGATGTTTTGGCGTTGACTTAGGGTTCTGGGGATTGGTGATTTATAAAGGTTGGTAGGGAGACCTGATTAGGCTGGAAGTTACACTGCCTGGTTGAGCTCTTAGAACTTGAACAGGGTCTACATTGCAGCTGATTGAGATGGAGTTAGGAGATAAATATTTCTCCGAGTCCAATGTGAATTCAATGCCAGCACGGATAAAGAGGATATAGAGCACTTATGCTGCGAGGTGTTGATCTAATGATGGCAACACAAATTTATTGGCGATCCAAACAGGGTAAGGTCTCCGGTCGGATAAAATTAACGTCAGTTCCGGTAGCAGATAGTTGGTTGTTGTTGGAATATTGTTTTTTTTCATACAAGGCGCTTGGTTAAGGATTTGCAGGAATTCTAGTATAAAGAGGCTGATGCAGAATGTGAGATCAGATGACACGATTGATAATCAATTAGTGAAGCTTTAAAACAAATAATTGTCCATTTGTTGATTAAAAACGAACGGTTCTTTGGTATCACTTCCAGCTCTGTGATCATTTTTGATTTGATATTTGATCTAATGAAAATCGCAGTTTCTTTTGAAAATATCTGGTGCTGCAAGGTCTAAAATTTGATAAGTTATTTACCAATAGTTTTTATATTGTTGTAACATGGTGTATAATATTTCTTCACTTAACGGTTGTTTGCAACACCTAAAAACAGTCGAGTTAGATGTAGTGTTATCTTTATTACGTTTAATTACGTGTCATGCTGTTTGTCCGCTATGAACTCCTAAGCCACTGAACCGATTTTAGAGGAATTTAGCACATTGTGCTCAGTTTGAAGCAACTTAGCAGATAGATGGAAAACAATTCATAAACAAGAAATACTTACAGTGAAAGCTGCATTAAATGGACGCTCTATTAAGCGGACATATCCATTAACATATTGACTTGGCCCACAATTTGATGATTACTTGATACTTATTAAGTAGAATCTATTAAGCGGACAACTCTAATAACTGGATAGAAAGACTGGTTCGTCAGTGTCCGTTTATGGGAGAATTCACTATATATATTTCTTAACATACGCATGTAATTACAATCCTCCCAAAAAAATTATACAGTTGAACTTCCATAACTCAAACTTCTAACACATAACTCAAAGATCTCCATAACTCGAACTCTTGTGGATTATGGTGATACGAGTTAGGAAAGTTCAACTGTAATTATAATTTTGCCAGATCTTAAGGGTCATTTCCTCAATGTCTTTTTAGCAGCCATTTGTCAGTTAAGTTCTGGTAAACTTAACCAAGATTCCTTCTTTCGGCAAATAACTTTTTTTTAAGTAGAAATGACAGATGCTGTTAACCTAGATTGAGAAAATAGTCTTAAAATCGTTATTTTTTCCGGTTTTGCCTTTTTTCGTAAATGAAATTTTCACTGTATTGAACAGTTTATTATATAAATAATAGTTTAAAATGTATACCACAGCAACGCTTGGCCGGATCCACTATTATATACTGTCAGTTACGATTCACGATACTTTTTGAATATATATATATATACGTGGTGTATTCAAAAAGTATCGCGAATCGTAACTGAAAGTTTTCTTCGATTGCAGGGGCGTGGTGCATCATGAGTTCTTGCCACAGGGAAGAACGGTCAATAAGGAATATTACCTGCAAGTTATGCGCAATTTATGCGAAGCAATCCGCCAGAAACGCCCGGATTGGAAGAACAAAAATTGGCTTTTGCACCACGATAACGCCCCTGCTCACACACACCGTTGCTTGTGCGCGGCTTTTTGGCCAAAAACCACCCACTAATGATGCCGCAGCCACCGTATTCCCCAGATCTGGCCTGTGACTTTATCTTGTTCCCTAAACTGAAGAAGCCCATGAAAGGACGACGTTACGCTTCTCTTGACGAGGTAAAGACGGCATCAAAGGAGGAGCTGAAGAAGATAAAAAAAATGATTTTTTGAAGTGCTTCGAAGATTGGAAAACCGTTGGCACAAGTGTATAATATCTCATGGGGATTACCTTGAAGGGGACAAAATAGATATTCATAAATAAATAAATATTTTTGTAAAAACACAAAATTCGCGATACTTTTTGAACACACCTCGTATATATGTAAATGATCAGGATGATCGGGAGTGGAGTTTGGAGTGACTGCCTGTCTGCTGCGACAACTTGAGTAAAAAATAATAATTATTATTATTTAAAGCGTGTTCCTTTGTGAGGAAGTGAGAGCGTAATCGGACCGCTGTCGCGCACACAAAACGCCATTAATCGGAAACCTATGGATTTATTTCTAGTAGCGCCATCTATGTGCCAGGCTGGAGACTTTTCAATCGACCTGTTAATATCTGTTCTTAAAATATCTATAAATTAACATTTAAATAACTTAGCCAATTAATACAGCCGTTCTTTTTCAATTCCTAATCGCCGCACTGGCATTTCGGCGGAAAAAATAGGATTTTTCCACTTTCTAATTTCAAAACTTTAATGATTTTGTTTTGTAAAGAAATATTTGGATAAGAAAAATTCAACAATGTTTTTTATAAAAAGTGAAATTTTATAGTTAAAAAAACTAACAGAAGTCGACGAAAAGTTATTCAATAAAATCAGATTAAAATTATTGTCCAAATAAAGAATTTTTTTGTGTGTAAGTTTAGAGCTATGGCTTTTCTTTTATTTTTTAGTGAAAATATAGCACCTACTTGTTTATAAAAAAAAAATTATTGAAATTGGCAAAGTAATCTAATTGTTATAATTTTTCAAAAATTATACTAAAAAATATCAACTTTTCATTTTTTGATGGAAAAAAACTTTATGTGCTTTGCCTTGCTTAGCCCTCTTACTATAAAAAAATGAAAGTTCCGAGTCTGTACTTTCAATTAAAAAAAAAAAAAAAACAGCCGCCAATTACCGTCCCTTTTAGTAACATCGATTTTAATCTTTGATGATTTGATGTCTTCAACAGACTTTTTATAACTTCGGATCCTTACATAAGTAGCTTAAGGCGTCATTCGAACAAAATTACCTTAGAACTAGATCCCATTGTTAAAGATATGGTGCTTGCATAATATTACAAATAAAAACTAACACAATTTTTCGCCTGTTACATATTCAATTAAAACATTGCATATTATATTGGATTTTTATCAAGGTAAAGGTATAAATAACGACACTTTGGACACAAGAAGTGTCCCGAATTTCAAGTCCCTAGGTCCAAAAATAAAAATATTGGCAATTGCAGTTAAATGGGAGGTGGGTGTAGCAGTGGGAGGTTTTCCAGGATTTTTTCAAAATTTCTTAATTTAGTCCAGAGAAGTGTTTCTGCAAAGTTTCATTGTTGTACGACCACTCCTCCTATTTTTTTCCAAGAAATGTATGGAGCGGTGCCACTGTGCGCCGCCTTATTTTAGACTGTCACAGGAGTTGTGCCCCTTAAAGGTATACTCTTATTAAAATTTTTGTTAAATACCAAAAAGTCTCTATTGTCTGTTAAAATATGTAATTTATTCATGGTGTTAACTTTAACATTATATCCCCTCCGTGTAATTTTGTATCACCTTCGTGTTATGAAAAATCAAAACAAATATACGAATATGCTGACTGCGGCCGTTAAAGAGTGGCATAGCAAATGAAAACAACATTGCAAAATATAAATACATACAAACACGCAAATCTATGTTTATGTCAAAAATCGGCACTGACAGTGACTATCTATCCTTGGTCATTGAATGACCTAGTGAACAGGTGTTCAACGCATAATAAATGTTGCTCATTAGAGAACTATTGTATTGTAGTGTTCTGTGTCGAATGAGTTGACTCACACATACAGAGACATATAAGTGTATATGTAAACACATGTGAAAGCTTTTGTTTATGTAAACAATGTAAATGTCATAGATGGCATCAAGAAGTGCGCAGCTTTGCAGGCTTATCTGTCAAACGCCATCGAAGTGTGCCTCCGTTTTTGTATGCGTCGTTGACAACCATTGTTGCAAGTTGCCGCTGTAAAAAAAAGTAAACAAAATTGCTTTTGCAATTACATATACGCATATTTCTTTGCTATTTCGCTCAATTGAAGACAATTGCTTGCGCCACAGGAGGCGTTTACGCCTTCACTGTTGACATCCTGTTGGCCTGTTGCCGCAAAAAAGCAAAAAACACCCACAATACACACACACACATACCGGCAAACTTTTATGTATGTGTAAAAAATAAAAGTAAGTATGTATGTATGTGTATGTGTGCGCGTATCAAAAGTGAATTGATACCGCGGCGTCAGCTTCATTTCGACTTTAGTCCCACTTTTGAATTTGATTATTTCGCAATTCCATTTCATTTGGACCCGGAACGTCTTTAAGCGCGCAACGCTTGTCGGTTCGTCGCCGTTGTCATCAAATGTATGTGCGTTCATAACACTCTGCTGATACGTAGTCGTAGTTCCGCCAAAGGCGTGACCTTACGAGGCGATAATAACGCTACAGCACTCAATTTCAACCGCGACGCTGCAGTTAAAGACCAACAACAATATCGAAAAAGTGTTTTTGTGCGCATAAATTCATCAAAAGCGACATAATTGCTTGTGTATAAGTTATGTAAGTTGTTGTCACTTTGAAAGTTTGCAAAACGCCATTTGCTTGGGCGCCGAAATTTTGTTTCAACGGTTGTTTGTGTGTGTGTGTGCCAGCTGTTAGACCGGCCGGTGAATTCGTTGGTTTTGTTATGAAAATGTGATGTAAACACAAAAATTTAATGCGAAATATGTACGAATATAATAAACCGATTTAAAGTGTTTCGGTTAATCATAAAATTGCAGCTAAAGATTCTTCAAAGAAGCTTCTTGTATAAAAAAAGTACGAAAATTAAATTTAAATTTCAGTTCATTTTTGTTAAAGGTAAGTAAAGGCTACTTTATGAGAATTTTTGTATTTGTTGAATGGCAATTTGAGGCTGCGAATACGGTCGATGATTTTTATTACCTGTTTTACCAATTCTATATGTTGAATCTGCAACTATAATCATTATTCATAGTAATGTTCATCTGAGGCTATGCAATTTTCTCATCTTTTTGGAAATTTGGGATTCCATCCAAAAAAAACTGCGTCACTTTGGCGGCCAATAATGAATCGAGACAATTTTTGATACCCTATTCTGGTGTAAATCGTATTCCAGTGGGGGCGTTCTTCAGCTATCGGAACAAATAGTAGTCAGAGAGGAAATTTCTGGGCTATAAGTCGAGTGAGTCAAGCTTCCTAGCCACTGTTTTCCAAATATTTTTTAACCGGCCTTATCACGAGAGGCCGAAGAATGTCATGACGAAAAATTACTTGGGAAGTTGCTGGACCACTGCAGTATATTTCAAGCTGACGTCTTTGCTATTACGAAATTCGCGGAACTGGCCTCTTATGCACCTGCAGGTGGTTCCAGAGTTAACATCTACGTAGACAACCAAGCAGCAATTAAGGCAGTAACCTTGCATCGCATATCGAACAGACCACACAATCCACTTACAATTTTCTAAATATTTATAGTGAATTTTTAATGGTTAGTTCTTGCTGGAAGAACCTTCCTCATTCCTTATACACACAATATACTCAAAATTTTCTCAAACTTTGCATTTCCTTGTCTTTAAAACGGAAATCGATCGTCTCAAGAGGTCTGATCATTATGTCTGAAACTTTCAAGTACGATTATCTAATCTATAAGTTCACAAATTTCTAAAACTATTCAGAGGTTCTATAAAGAATTAACTCCTAATGGAAGATCACGTCGTATTTTAGATTTTTTAAAATCTGATCACCAAACTTTCGTAAACACCAGCACAATCTGCTCAAAATCTTCTAAAACTTTTCATCTTACTTTGAAAGCCCAAATGGAAGACGACTTGGGTTGTAAGAAGTTTTGGTTCTAACTGGTTGAACTCGGATCGTGGGAATCTCTTTCTTCCCAATTTCGATAGTGACTTTTGACCCTGATAGCAATCTCGATTTTTCGGGATTGTATAGTCATGAGAAGAAAACTTGTTTTCAGACCCAAAATCGCAAAGGGAAGACGTTTTGGTTTTAGCAGATCTCGGGAATTTCTCTAGAAAAAGTAGGTACTTCTGTCCCTTCTGACGTCAAAACTGTTAAGTATGAATCAAGAGATTCTCCATATGTATATCGAAGAAATATTTCGTGTCTATGACAAGTTTGTTAAAGGGTTATGTATAGTTAGAAGGCCGAAAAAAGCGAATTTTCCAAAATTTTTTCTAAGAACTTTTAAATTTATTGATCCAAAAAAATTTACACTTATTATGGTATCTTTTAACTGTATTTTAAGACTTAGTATTAGTAAAAATATTTATTTAGAAAGAAACTTTCAACTAATCTCCGCGGGGCTCTACTTAAAACAGTTGTTTTGCGGTGACCGCCATATCTCTGAAGTGGATCCTCCGAAATTAAAAAACCAAACAAATTTCGTTTGGTTAATGTTAAATCTAATAAAGCAAATTGTAGAAATAAGCAAAAAAAAATTTTTTTGAAAAAATGCCGGTTTCACAAAAAAAAAAAAAAAATTTTTTTGGGAAAAATGTTGGCTTTAAACTGTTTTTTAGGAAAAAGATTTATCGGTGAAAGAAAAACGATTAATTACTAAAAAATATATTTAAGAAACTAAGTTTAAATTTGAGACTAATCGGTTAAGCCGTTTTTGAGTAATGTTCGTCACCGACTTTGAGAAAAATGCGCTTAAAGTTTGAAATGCATTTCCAAGCACTCTGAAACGTCTTTTCAAATTTGCGTGTTTTAATTATAAAAAATTTTTTGTTTTTTTTCATCAATAAAATAAAATACAGAAACCGACCCCTTAAGGTGCCTAATATCAATTCTTTTTTATTTGGTTAAAATATTACAACCAAGCAGACACCGTTGACTTTTCAAAAATCTTGTAATTAAATATAATCAAAATTCGTCGAATGACTTCCTTAAAGGTCTGGAACATGAGGCGGAGTTTTGCTTAACAAATGAGATCACCGTTGAGTTTTGAGAATCTAGTTTTTTGTTTGAGTTTTGTGGATCTACAAATGTCAGCTTTAAAAAATAGCAGATGAACATATCCGAATTGACCATAAACTTGTTTTCTTACATTTGTACCCATCACTAGTTTTAGGAATTTAGAAAGGGAACTTTCTATTCACAAAAAATCGTTTCTACGTCATAAGAATTTCGCATAGAGCATAAAAAGATAATGGTAAGATTGGGCAAAAATCAACATAACTCTCAAATTCAAAGACGCAGTAAAAAACATTCCAACAAGACGTGCACTGATAACATGCATCGTTACTAATAGACAACTAATCTGTCATATAATTATATATTATTATATATTTGCCTTCTATGCCTCACAAAAGTAGGAGTTCATTATTTGTTATATATAAATCAAGATTATTTCAGTTCAAGTTCGAACGAAACAAGTTATACATAACATAATTTAAAAACTAATGATCCGAAAGTAAAAAAAAAGTAAGAGTTTGTTCATAATTTTAAAATCCTTAATTTATTCTTCAAAATGTTCGTCGTCTCCCTTAAAATAATCCCCAACTTACTTGCGTCAATCCTCATAAAAGTTGTTAAAGTAAATTTCCAGAATAGCCTCCTATGCGTGCAGCGATTCATGGTTAATGGCTTCAATTGATTGAAAACAGTTTCCCCCGTGTATTCTTTTGAGTTTACTGAAAAGCCAGAAGTCACACGGAGATAAATCATGCGATACGATTTTGGTTTAAAATTTGGCGAAAATCTCACGAAGAATCAATGCAGTATGCGGCAGCAACTCGATAATCGAAGGAAATTGTCAGTATAACCTTGACTAGATCCAAGACTCATCACCAATATGCAATACGTCTCATGATAACTTGGTGGTCAGAAAGCATTGTTTCACAGGCGTTAATATGACGCTGTTTTTCATAAAAAATTTAATGATTTCGGAACCAATCGTGCTTTCACTTTTCTTGGGCCTAATGATTTTTCAAAATGGTTTTTACTGATTCTTCCGATATTCCAACGATGCCAGTAAGATTTCTGAGTGTTGATCGGACGTATTGATCATCAGTTGATTTTGATGGCCGTCCTGGGCGTGGTTCGTCGTCAATGCCTTCCTCTTATCCTCGCGAACCTCTTTGAATAATTTGTAACAATCAAAAATAATTACTCGCGACAAACAATTATCAGCGAAGGCCTTTTCTAATATTCTGGACGTATCGGTACCATTACTAATCGTAAAACTCGCCCAATGCACTTAATATACTTCAGAAACACAAGCGTACACAAAGTATGATTGTTTTGATGCCACTCATTGTCATACTAACCTAGAAAAAAATTTCGACGAATGGCTTTTTGCGCAAAATTTATATCAAAAGCCTTAAAATTTGTTTACCACTTCTTTTGATTGTTTAGAATTTTTTAAAAATAGAAAAAATTGAAATTTGAAGATTTGGATAGTTCCAGATATTGGCAAGTCTATTAAGACAATTGTTAAAATATATCAGTTAAGTCGATGAATCGTCGTTTTCGTTTTGAAAAAGATATTTTCGAGAAAAACGCATTAAAGTTTCAGTTCCGGTCGAACCAGCTTGGATGTCGGGTCAGCAAAATACCTATGTATATATTACTGTGCCCAAAAAGGTGACATTGTATTTATTTTGAAAATTCTTTATTTGTTCTTCCAAATCAATTTCATCGCCTTCAAAGTAATCCCCTCCCGATGCAATGCACTTATGCCAACGGATTTTCCAATCTTCGAAACACTGGTTGTAGTCACTTTCCGGGATGGCCTTCAGTTCCGTCTTCGCTGCGGCTTGAATCTCCTCTATCGTATAAAAACGGTGTCCCCGGAGCGTCTTTTGAGCTTGGTGAACAGCCAGAAGTCGAACGGTGGTTGCGGAACGATATGGGTTGAGTTTTTGGCGAAATGATCACGAATTACGAGGGCAGTATGGGATGGTGCATTATCGTGGTGTAAAAACCAAGAATTGTCTTTCCACAATTCCGGCCTTTTTACGCGGATAGCATTACGCAAACGACGCATAACGTTCAAATAATATTCCTTGTTGACTGTTTGACCGGTTGGAAGGAGTTCATAATGCACAACACCACAATAATCGAAGAAAACAGTCAACATGACCTTGATTTTTGAGCGACTTTGGCACGATTTTTTTGGTCTCGGCTCTTTTGGCTCTCTATTTTGGCACGATATTCGCTCGATTGATCGGTTGTTTCGGGGTCGTAAGCATAGATCCAAGTCTCATCGCCAGTTATAATGCATTTCATGACACCCTGGTAGTCGGAAAGCATCATTTCACATACTTCAACGCGACGCCTTTTTTCCAAAAAATCCAATGTTTTCGGTACCAGTCGAGATTTAAGGCGCTTGAGCCCCAAAACATCCTTCAAAATGGTATTGGCTGAGCCTTTCGATATGCCAACTTCAACAGCAAGGACTCTAATTGTTAATCGACGGTTTTTCAACACCAAATTTTTGATTTGTTGAACGTGAGCTTCGTCGGTTGATGGTCGCCCTGGACGCTCTTCGTCTTTGATACATTCACGGCCGGCTTGGAACTCACTATACCACTTGTAAAAATTTTTTTTAGACATAGCCTCATCACCAAAGGCTTTCTGCACCATCCTCGAGGTATCCGCAGCAGAAAATTGATTCCGTAAACAAAATTTAAAATTCTTTGCTCAACAAATTTCGACATCGCAAAAAACGAAAAACTCACTCTTAGCAGCTCACAAAACGACACGTATCTCAAACACTAATGAATATTTTGACATGAAATTCGACATAAATGTGACCGACAGTACTACCAACCTAAAAAAAAAAAAAATAATTGTCCAAATCCTTCGACGCGCGCAGTTTAAATTCAAATGTCGCAGTAGTATATCTCCACTCAAAAAATCTGAAAGATAAATTTGCGACTGATGTGCTAGGAGGCCCGTGGGGTATTTTAGGGGCGCTGATTATGAGTTTGAGTAAACAATTTTCCATTACGTACAGTTATTTTATGTATTGTAGTAAATGGTAGTCATTGGTCCCTTACCCCCCTTGACTACAACCCAAAGAGTCAACTATCAACTCAAAATTAGCTACAAACAGCCTCTAACATCACAGTCGCAAAAACACTAGTGAAATTTGATTTTTTTGATCTAAACTCTTCAGAACACTAACATCGCTGTATGTGGGTTGTGTGTATATGTATATGTTTTGAACCTATATATATTTGTATGTATATAAATATATGAGGTCGTAAGTGTGCCACTGCTCGATAGGCATAACGGCCAGTGGTACAATGAACGTGTTTACCATTACTGATAATATTTGGCATCATACCACAGCTTCTGATGTTTCAGGCACGAGTATAATTTTATTACCGAAATATTGATATTTGCGTTGTTTTGTATTTTCCGATACTCACATGTTTCTGCAGCAACAATGCTTGATTAAATTTTCAATATTTTTAGCGCTTTTCTTTTGGAAAGTAATAAAGTCTGCTTAGTTTTTGCAAAGATAAAGTGCGATAATTTTACAAAATAGATGAATGAAACGTATGTTTATGTATGTGTGTGTGTATATATGGATGTTTGTATGCATGTATGGATGTTTGCCGCAGCAGCATTCATCAAATCAGTGAGTCCGATTCGAACTTTGAGCAATTATTGTATAAATAAATAGAGACAAACGTGCTGTAACCAAAAAAAAAAGCAAAATAAATTTATATATTATATGTACATATGTTGTGTGTGTATGTTGTGCATACAAAATATTAACAATAACAATTTTATAGCTTTCGTATTTTCCGTTACACATGCTTTTGTTTATTTTTTTCACACACCGCCAGCCCACCAGCTCCTGTTTGTGCAGTGTTGTTGTTGCTGTTTTAAATATATTTTTTATTTAGTTTTTTATTTCCCTGTTTTTTTGCTACTTTAAAATTTTTTATTGCGCGGGCGGGCGTTTCTTGGGGTCAAGTGAGGTGCGCGCACGCTTATCAGCAAGCAGCAGCAGCAAATCATGCCAACGCTACTAAAGCAATACAAACATATACTTATGTATGTATGTGTGTGCCGCGTGCTGTGGCTTGCGAATGCTATTTCGTACGAAAATCAGCTCCCAATCTAATGGAGTCAATTGGCAAGTGTGTGTTGATTAGCTGCTACTACTACTACACACACATACACACACACACATGCCCTTACTTTTCTTGGCATGCTGAACTCAACACAAAAGGCACAATAAAAGCAATATAACACAACAACAACAAATGACAACAGTAAACAAGTGTAGCCAGCGGTGGCATAGATTATCATTCGGTTGTTTTCCAGCGTAAATATTTAGTCGAGGACTCGTTTCAAGCTTTGACTCAGCGCTGCCGAGAGCAGTTTTTGTTCTTATATTTTATTGTTAATTGATCGCAACGGTGTTTACTGCTGCCGCTGCTGGTGCTTGTATTATATACAAACATACATATGTATATTCTCGTTTGTCTTGCCTGCAGGTTGTTGCCGCTATCGGCTGTCGCTTGCTTTTATGCCTTCACTCATTTAGTTGCGCACTCGTCTACGCCAAGTGCTGTGCTGCGGCGTAAGGTAAACGGTAAACACACACGATTTGTAAGCTAAAAACGGCTTACAGGATATCATAAACGCGTTAGCAGCGCAAAACAACACATTTGTAGCACCCGGTGTTAGAGTGTATACTGTGTGTGTTACTCATACGCCCCGTCAACTCGTTAAATGCTCGCATTCAATTAGACAGTCGCTGCGCGGTTTCGGTCAAGGTCAGCTATGTTCACTTGCATTTCGCGTTGTGTCTTGTGTTTTTTTTTTTCAATTTACTAAACAATTATGAATTTGGTTTTAGTGTTGTATAAAAGACGTGAAGTGATAAAGCAGTGACGTTTGAGTGAGAGAAAAGTGAGTTTTGGTTGCGCAAATAGTTTATTGCTTTCATAAGCCGGATTTTATGCTGTGATATTATCATAAATAAATGAAAATAGTTATTTTAAGAAGTAAATAAATATAAAGTAAATATTAGAAAAAAAAATTGACAAATCCGGTTGTGATATTTTGATTGTGTAGTAAATATTTTTATTGATATTCGCAAAAGTTTCATTAAAGCATTATAAAGCAGAAAAACTCAAAGGTGACATATAAAATATATTTCAATATTGTTAAAGAATTTGAAGCAAAACAAGAAAAAACATTAAATTTAGTTGCATCAAAACTATAATATTCTACACAAATGCATTTCTTATATCACAAAGGGTATAAAAATATGTTTTTCTTGATTTTGATCGATTTGTTTAAGTACATATATGGCAGCTGGGGAAAAAAATACGCTGAAGAGTGCCTTAAAATTCGGAATTATTACCAACAAGTAAGGAGAGGCGAAAATTTTATATTTTCGCAATTTGAAAAGCTCAAAGATGGTAAAATACTTTCAGAAGCCAACGATTTTTCCAGTTCTCGAAAAACTTTTCATACGCACTTTTTGTTTTTTGGGAACATAAAAAAATCACACGGGGCTAAATCTGGTGAATACGACGGTTGATGAATGCGTTTTTGGCTTTAAATCCTGGCCCAATCGGGCCTTGATGGTGCATTATGACCGTGTAAAATCCATTAATTCTTCTTCCACAATTTCGGCCTCAATACGGTCAAATTAAACCCCTTATTGACCGTTTATCCCTTCCGAATAATTTCATGATGCACCAAATCACGAATATCGGCAAAAACAATGAGTATCACCTTCATTTTTGAGCGGCTTTTGCTATTCCCTCCATTCCCACGGTTGATGACTTGTTTACATGACAAACTCATAATCCAATATCTCATCTGCAGTTATAATGTTCTCCATGAATGTGGGATTCGCATGTTCAAGCATATTCAAAGAGATCTGTTTACGGTACTTTTTTGAAAATAAATTCAGCTTTATTGGGACGAGTCGAGCAAGAACGCATTTCATATCCAAAATATCCACCAAAATCATTCGAACAAACTCGAGATGTCGAACTCTCTTGCCATCTTTTTAACCCTTGCCTGACGATTTTTTAGCACTTCATCCTTCACTTTTTTATTATTTTCAATTGGTTTAGTACTTTCTCAGATATGGCATTTTACTTAAAGGTGGGCGATGCCACGCTCATTGTTTTCCTAACTACTGCGATCTCCTTTACCAAATTACAGTTTTGTAACGTAATTCAGTGTCACTTTAAACATTTTTGTTTTATGGTGTTTTGTGGGCGTAGCAATGGTCCGATTAATAAATATGTCTCAAGTTTAATTTCCGTTGTAAATTGCACGGAAAGAAGGACAGATAATCACCCAGATTTCAACTCGTCTCGTCGACCTGATCATTTTATTATACAATCCCTAATTTTGTCAGCATGTTCAATAAGGTTTGCCATTTCCTCATACACTTTTCACTTTGGTACAACGCTTGGAAATTGTTCAAGACTATTATGCAAATTCCTCCGGTGGCTACTGTTAGAGCACTTCATTTAATTGCGAAATTCGAGAATTATTACAATCTTCACGATAGTGTGCCATCTTCACGTAAAAGAAAAGCTAGCAGTGAAATATCGCTGCCTTTTAAATCAGTGTTGAAGCTAATCCGAGACAGTCGGTTCAACGTCGTTATGTACAGTTGGCTCTCTCCCCGATGACAACATGGCGAAGTTTTCGGTTGCACTAAGATTGTGTTGGCGCAAGAACTGAAGCCGATAGACCATTTGAAGTGAAGTGAGTCAAGTGTAACCTTGCCAATTCGGCGCTGGAAATGTTGGAAGCCAACGACGAACGAAAAATCCAGACCAATTTCTAACTTAATAGTTTCGTCAACAAACAAGACTGTTGCTAATGGGGTGAGCCAAATCCTTGTATGGTTCAGTAAATCCAATACCATACCAAAAATTTATATTATTTATTTCGAAATGAGCAGGAAATGCTATTAAAATCAATAGCTTGCATTACAACACGATGCTAACCGACTTTTTCCCGGAATTAGGTGAAATTGACGCGGACGATTTATATTTCCAACAAGTTGATGCGCCGTTTCATGCTTCATTTCTAGACATGGACGCATTACATGCAAAGTTTGGCGACTCGTTAATTTTGAGAAATTACGAATTCATATGGCGACCATGCGTTTAGAGCAACCGAAAACTTCTTCTGGCGGTATGGTATCCAAGGTTTGCACCAATCAACCAGCAGCCACGTGGACCTCGAAGACAACATTCTACTATAGCAAAAATTCCAGCCAAAATGCTGCATCAAGACATCGAAAACGGTTGGAGATATGCAAATGGATCCGTGCTGGCTATTTGACCGATATTTTGTTCAAATCATAACTGACATAAAATTATCTGCATAATAAAAACCAAAACCTACTATGACTAAACTTAGGTGTTCTATTTAATTTTAACACCACGTCGTTCTAGTTGGTAAATTCTTTATAAAACGCTACATACATACATCTATCTGGCTTAGTTATTGGTGATACAATCAAGCGTGAATAAAACTATTATTGTAACAACCTTAGCTAAGAGACCGCCGAGAGTCAATGCGGCGCCTTTCGCAGCAATTCGGACTAAAGAAAGGATTTACTTGTCGCATTTTCTGACGAGAAATTAAAACGTACAAAATACAGCTTCTGCAGGAACTGAAGCCGATCAACCATCCCAAGCGACATCACTTCGCTCTATAGGCTTTAGAAAAGTTCCAAGAAGATCCGACGTTTCGAGGCAAATTTCGCTCAGCTATTAGTCCGATTTCTGACTGAATGGGTATATAAATAAGCGAAATTGCCGCATTTGGGACGAAAAACAACCTGAAGACATTAAAGAGCTGCCATTTCATCCAAAAAAAAAATAACGGCGGAATCATCAGTCCATTTTTCTTCAAAAATGATACCGGCGCTTTGAAACAACTATTTGATGCCTGAAATTGAAGCTCGTGACCTCGGCGACATTTGTTTTCAACAAACAAATCAATGGATTTATTGAGAGAACTCTTCGATGAGCCGATAATTTCACGTTTCGATTGCAATCAATTTTATTCCTTCGATTATCTGACAAATGTGTCTAAGAATCAGAATTTCACTAGATGCTCAATTGTTGATTTGACAGGACGATAATGACGACCATAAAATGGACGTAACGCTCGTAAAGTTGAGTCCACGGACTCGGAATTTCGGTAATAAATTTTAATAATTTCGACTCTTTGTTGGATCGTATATCCTTCCATGATGAAATGGCAAACATTACTGAAGAGAAATGTCAAAAGACCGGAATAAAAGTGGCGTCGTTTGCTGACCCTATCGGTCTACTTTTGTAGCGATTATTGAAAAACCAGTTATTTGTCAATCATTTCCATATTTCCGAAGAATGTTCTAAATATCCATATGCATGTAGACTCGACATAAGCAAAAAGAAATCAATTCTTTGAGATTCACAAGTTGATATTATCCCTTAAGATGTTATTGAAAACATTCAAAAATTTAATATGTTATACTTGAATTTCTTTGTTTTCGAAAACTACTTGTATGTACCACTTTTCTGTTTTCACTTATCAGCAGCAACATTTTTGCTCTTGCTTTTAACGCACACACTTATAAAGCATTTTTACATTTACATACATACATACCGACTAACACTTTTAATTATGTGCTGGATCATTGTCTACCACTAAGTGCATAATTTCAACAAATATTGCCCATTAGTAAATATGAAATTTGCAAATTTATTTATATAAACTAATCAATATTTATAAAACAATACGTAGACACATAACTTAGTCGCCGTTCGGTAGCTATTTTTAATTGTTTATATGTTTTTGTTTGTGTTCAATGTGTGTGCATATGTATGTGCGCGGCATTTCCTTTTCGAATTGATATTGAAATTTTTATTTGTAATCAAAATATTGATTTTACAGCATTGTTTTCTCACAGCAAATTTAATGTGCGCCTGTGTATTGGTGTTGTGTTAGGTATTCGCCCACAAAAATGAATTTTAAGGTAGCGCTATTAATTAGGGTTGCCGAATGAGTTTTGTAAATTATGCATAAGAGGTTACTGGGGTTTGTCGAGCAAAAAACGGACGATTTTCAATATTTTTTTTCTTTTCAAGGCTGTATCTCCAAAAGTATTGCTAGAATAATATTCTAGAGATGTTATAGATATAAATAAGAAAACAAAAAGTTTTTTTTTTGAAACCGTGAAACCAATGTAACGCCTTAAGATATGCTAATATCTTATGAATAACTTTAGTAGCTTTTCATAAATGTCTAGTATTCGGTGAAACGTAGCTTCGTAATATTATATACGAGAGTAAAGGAGATTCTTCTTAAGGCGGGGTCTTCTATGATATCTAGTGTTGATTTTGAAACGATATTTTTGTGATGACAGCATGCGCTTGTTGAAAAATTGGATAAAATAGGGCAAATTAAAAAAAAAACAGGAAAATACTTCTTCTAGTACCCTTAGACCTAATATAAAGATTTTCAAACATCCTATTGACTTCACCCTTTTTTAAATTTAAATAAAAATTTAATTTTGAGGTATAATATCATTTATATGTTTAATAAATTTAATGGTTTTGAAGAAATTTAATCTGACTTTTTTAACTTTTTTTTTATTTTAAAAACATTAAAACATTTGAAAAAAAAAATTATTATTATTATTATTATTTTTTTTTTGATTTTTAAAAAGCGGATATTGCCGTATAATGTATTTAATAATATTTTGTTTTAATTAAATAATGTGGAATAAAATGTTTTTCAATTTTTTTTATTGTTAAAAAATTTAAAAATATTTTAAACATAAAAAATAAAGCTCTAATTATAATAATTTTGAATAAATTGTATTTGAGTTTTACAAGAAAAATTTTTATATAAAAAAATAAAAACTAATTTTAATTAAAATATATAAAATTATTTTATTTTTTTACTCATATACAATTCCTTCAAAGTTTTTTAATTTAAAACTTTATTTTTTATTAAATAAAAATATGTCTTGGTCTACGGAAAGGGGGCTTAGGTGTCAAAAAAGGAGAACAATTAAAGAGAAACTGACGAAACGAGTGGTTTTTTTAACAGCTGTTTCCCAGAAAACTAGTTTTCGCACGTTAGCTCCTTTTTCGTAGACCAGGTCACATATTTTATTTTTTTAATTAAGGGAAAAATTGTATTCTATATACAAAATAGTCGGTTTTGCCACATATAATATTTAAGACTTTTTTGTTAAAAACATTAAAATAATTTAATATTTCTTTAATTAAAAAAATAGTTGATTTTGAGGTATAATGTAATTAATATTTTTTAATTTAATAATTTTGAAAAAATTGTATGTGAATGTTTTGAAGTTTTGTTTTTTTTTTTTAAATAAAATATTATTTTTTTAACAATTTTTATGTAAAAAATATGTAATTAATACTTTTTTATAAATAGTTATAAAAAAGCTTATTATTAAAAAATATTAAAATATTTTAAACTTTCTTTATTTTACAAAAATCTATGTCTCGATTTCACCGTGTAATGAATTTAAATTTTTTTAAATCAAAATTTAAAAAAAAATTTGTGTTTAAAATTTTGTTGTTAAAAATACTAAAATTTATTTTAATTTTTAACGAAATTTTGAGGAATAATTTATTTAATATTTTTTCACAAAACATAATTTTGACCACAAGTTTTATATTTTTTGAACAATTATTTGTAATACATGTACTTTTATTATATATTTTTTTTTAATTTTAAACAAAATTTTAAGTAAAAAGTGCGTTTGGCTGTAAAATTACATTGGAAAATTGTTTTTTGAAATAAATTATTTTAAAAAAGTTTTGAATTTTTAAGAAAAACTTTTTATTATATTTATGAATGTGTACTGCATTTGATTAAAAAAAATGTTAAAAATAATTATAACATTTAAAAAATAATTTTTAATAAAATATCTTTTGCTAAATATTATTTTTCTCTGCTTTCTTCTTATTTTATTTATTGAAAATATTTGCCAAAATTATTTTTTTTCGCATAGGTCACTTACAGGAATTCCAAAATTTCGTTACGTCAAAGTTAGATTCCAATAAACAACTGTTAAAAATTGTATATCTAAACAGATGTTCAAAAACACGTAGGTGCCTTTGTTCTTATTTTAATCCGAAAATACGATTTCAAATAAATTCAATGCGAATAAATGTTTAAAATATATTATCTACGACGCGGTAAAACAAATCAAACGCATGCAACTTTGCAAATATAAACATAAATTAACTTAAATGCTAATATACAACAAGAAAAACACAATGTATACAAAAGTATGCAGTTTTGTATATAAATACTGGGTTTTCCAATAAGAGTCATATGATTTCTTTAAAAAAAACAGCAGACTAATTGTTAAAAAAAGTTTAAATATTTTTGCTTTTTAATATGAAGAACAATCGATATAATTATGTTCTGAATATAACTTCAATCAAATGGCCTACACGACTTCTTTTGCAGGAACAAATTCGATGAACCCAATTTTAGAGTAGTTTTTGCACTAAAGCAAATCGTATGTCATGAATAGTACGTTCAATATTGAATTGAAATTTTTGAAGTGAGTCTGGTTTATCGCTAATGACTTCATATAATCCCACAAGAAGTCACCTAGTGCTGTTAAATCACAACTTTTTGGAGGCCATTCAATGTCACAATTTCTTCAAATAACCAAGTCTCCAAATTTTTCTCGCAATAATTCGTTTGTTCCACGTACTGTGGGGCACGTAGCACCGTTTTGTTGGAACCAGATGTTGGAAAGACCAACTTCTACCAATTGCGGCCCTAAAATCATTCGATTGTCTTTATCATTCAGCTCTACCGCACTCCATTGACTATAACTG
>CM050325.1:48181061-48437191 GCA_027475135.1 Bactrocera correcta
AATGATTGAAATTCAGATTTTTACACTAGAATATCCCTTTAAGCCTAATTGAAGCCTACTTGTTGCCACTTTCGACATAAAACCAGAAAGCAGCAAGCTTAGTTGAAACTTATCCTAACTGAGAGATAGGTTATGGTAAATCAAACATATATCTATCGACTTTCCTTACTGCAAGCAAACAATGTGATGTTTATCAAGCAAAATTCAATTACCTGCCTCACATTAAATCAAGAAAGCACCAATACGCATTTCCTTTTGTCGTAACTAAAAGCAACCCAATTCTAAGCGCCTGTGTTTATACAACAGCGCAGCAAAATTATGAAGCGCACTGGAGCAACACAGTAGCCACAGGATTATGTGCTTCATGTGCATACACTTTCACTACATTGAACAATTCGGCAATGGAATAAGCGTGCGCATAACTACTGCTTTTTTGTGTTCTTGTACGCTTTTTATTGCGTTCGGTTGTTAAACGAGCGCCGCTACGTGCGTTCTGTGCCAAGTAATAATTTCAAGTGAGTACAAAAAAGCTAACACGATTTACTGTGCATTTGGTGGCAGCATGTCTATGCACCTAAAAGTATGCAACACTATTTCGCACAAACATAAATATATTCGAGTTTGTGCGGTTTATCTGCTTTCGGCAAACGCGCAAAGTTTTGCACTCAAAATGGCAACTACGGGCATGTACCGTTACCGTGAACAGCAAGCAATAATCATTTGCCGTTGCTGTTTCGCATTCAAGTTGGATACGTAATTGTTGTAGTTGTAATTGCTGTTGTTGTTGTTATATGTAGTGGCAGTAGATTTGGCGCTTAGCATCAAAACTCTCGCTCTATATAAGCTAAGCGTGTGCATTTCCAATAAACTTTGAATGCCAATAACGCGCTGGCTACCGTTAGTGTTTGCTTGTATATTGCATTTATGTGTGTATTTCGTTGTACCTGCACCACCATTGATTTAGCACGGAAGACACATTTCACTGGTCTGATAAGAAATTACGCAGAATTGACATAAATTGCAATTGTTCGTGCATGAGTTCGCCGTAATGCCGCTACATTCAGTTGTAGAAAAGACATACTAACAAACATACCGACTAGCGGTAAATACATATCTGCTGTACTATATATTCCGTACTGTTTCTAATTGCCGCAAACAGCGGAGTTTTGCTTTCAACCAGCGTGTTCACCTGTTTCACTTACATAGCGTAGCCTGTTTCTGTTATGCACTGCTCTCCTCTTCATCCGTTTACCTGGTGCTTTTGCACTCTCTATATTTTTCCGCACACTTCGCATGAAAATTTATGCAAAAGTTAGTGCATCACAATGCAATTTTCATAATGTATCCTTCTCATGTACATTTTGAATTAGAATTCGTTCAAATTATGACGCACGAAAAATTATTGTTTGACATTTCCGGCGTAAGCCCGGTTAGGTGCTCAATTGACTGGTGTAATACGACGACTGATTGGAATATTTTGGGCACATTAAATATAGTTTTGAGCATATTAAATATAGCTATAAGCTTTAAGCCGAAAATTTAATGCAAAGGCTTTTAATCTTTTCATTGTCACTGAGTTCCAAAATGCCCAGAATATATGATATTGGCAACTGTTATGGCCTAGGTTAAAGTTTTCAGTAAAACAAAGGTTTCCAAAGTGTTCTCAAAACCTTTTTTTGAAATTGAATAAATGTGGCTACCATATACCATCTGATAAAGCTTGAGCCTTGCTGACGAAAAAAAGTTCACTTTATCTTACTCTAATACAAATCTTTTTTGTCGCCTTCAAAATTGGTTTTCTTTCAACCGATTGAAGATTGCCAATGTTTAGTCGACTTTTTGTGCAGCCAAATTAATTTAGTACATTAAGATTATAATAGTGAAACTAGTTTTTATTTGTCTGACATCTGGGTACTCAATTAACGGCCAAATTTTAATGCGTTCTTTATTCTGTATTCTTCATTCCTATGTTCCTCATTTTGTATTTTTTTGAAAGATGAAAATTCCTCAACTGATTGCTATTTTATCAATGCACGCAACCAATATTATAGCCTGGGCAACAACCCGCAGAGTTGCATTCCAGTTTCTAACCGATTTCAATTCCAATAGTAATTTATGTAATAAAATAAGATTATTTTGTAGTAAATCGATCTAAATTAGCGCTTTAAACGAGCAAAACCCGGTTAGATAGCACCGGTCAAGACGATTTTTGGGTCTGACATCTACATGTTAAATTTCAGTTTCTCCTATGACAAAAATAAGGAAAAAAAAAAAAATTTTTTTCCCGGGTTAAAATTTGCTTTCGTAGAAAATTTGAGCAATTTTTCGATTTTTTTTTCTTACCTTCTAAAGTATTTTTACAATTAACGCAGGCGAAGTCAGGTACCCAATTTTCATTTTGATTACTGACTTTTAGGTTGAAATAGGCTTCATAGGCATCGCAAAGTTTCAAATTTGTTGATAAAGCAAATTTTTAACTAACTTTAATAAATTCACCGCAAATAAAACAGAATAAATCAACATTATATTTACACTGACTTGATGCCATTTTTTAACTGAGTAATACGCTAATATTGTTGTTACAGCTATAATAAACAGGTTAACATTCACTACTGTCCTTTACAAATAATAATACCGTTTACTTTCGGGTCAATCAAAGTGCTGCCATTTTTGATTTATGAAATAAATCAAAATACATTTATCGACATAGATCAGCCCAAAATAAACTTTAAGAACTAAAGATTAAAATTTAAGTGTTTTTCAATGTCTACAATTAGAATTCAAGCATGAGAACAGAAACCCAAAAAAAAAAATTTTTTTTTTTTTGACCGGTGTAATCAGCTAACTCCTGCGCAAAAAGTTCACAATCCAATTTTGTTTACACTTGTTACAAGCCATGACTGGATGGGTCTCCAGCGCCCCCAAGAAATTTTGTTTCTTTCGGTTTCTAATATTTTTTTCAGTTCCCTTCGCTAGCTTGCCGAACAGTTTCGACGTCACATTCAATACGCTCAGGTCGCTTTACCAATACTGATACATTTGATGATTTTGGTTCTTAGCTACGTTGTCAAACATGTCTTTTGGCGAACTTTACTCAATGTCGTTTTTGCAAAAAACAAGTAAAGTGTTAACATGCTTCATGCCCAAAACATTATCCAAAATGTACGAAGTCGATCCATTAAAGCTATTGAGGTTTGCTGCTGTTTCAATAATGCCAACTTGACATTTTTCAATTACCGTTTTCGTAACTTTATTGATGTTATCCTCATTAACGTAGGTAAATGCATGACCACTATGAGGTATGTTTTCGTCAGAAAATTTTTGGAGTTGGGAAAATGTGTCGATTTGGCTTACGCACTCAGTTTAAGTGGATCAGTCTCCCTAAAATTCGGTGATGTGGTACACTTTCAAGACTTTTAAAATCTTGCAAGACTATTTGTTCAATAGATATATGTATTCTACTTCGAGAGTGAGAGAAGGAAGGATAGTCCAAATCCAATACCACCCAAAATTAGTTCAACCATTTTTGAGTTAAAAGACGTTTTAGTTATACATATTGAAAAAACAGAGAAGAATATGGTCTTTAAGATTAATAACCCTTCCATTGAATTGTTTACAATAAATCTATAAGAATGTAGTTCTTTGTCTCAAATAAGTATCCTTTTTGTTTCATAAAATCTGATACATCTTCAACTGTGTTTTGGCTGATTTTTATCGCAGAGCCCTTTTGTACTTATCTTGTCGCTACATCTGCTCAAAATTAGTTTAGAAGTAGGCAAAGAACTTTGACATTCATAGGTAAGACTTTAAGTTGTCTACTTATAGGCATAAAACTTTGACATTCATTGGTAAGACTGAGACTCTCTACATTTAAGGATATTCTCCTACATTTTGCGCGTTTATATGAAAAAAATTTACTTAAAGTTCACTCTTCCTATGTGATTTTTTTTTTTAATTTTGTAATTGGTAAAATACAACATTGCTTACATTTAGAGACTTTCTTCGAAATCGTAGCAAAGTCACATACCAAAAAGTGAGTTCACTCATTTTTTCGTATTTTCGTTGTGGATCCTCTTGTTATATATTTATTCAACATCAATCTAAATGTAGGAAAAAAACTTAGATATTCCTGGATACAACATTACGTCGTCTACATTTAGGGGCCATTTTTAGACATGTTAGCGAAGTCGCATACCAAAAATAAATTTTTGGTTTTTCGTCCACTAATTTCAGCTCTGCATTTTATTGTATTTTTGATTTTGAGCCACTTTTTTTTATCACATTTTTAGTATATTTACCGAACATCACCATAAATTTAGACAAGGGACTTTTATAAGACTTATGGTTGCCTGCATTTTGACATTCATAGTCTTTCTAGCGGAGTCACATACCAAACATTTTTGTGTCGTTTGCAATTTTCGTATTTTTCCCGTTAAGGCCTTACTCCTATTCGATTTTTGGGCTCTATTTATTAGTGTTTTAAACCCGGGAAAGTTTGATATTCATATGGAAAATATACCGTGCCTACATTTACAGTTCTTTCCGACATTAATTTTAACTGTGCATTAATGCCATCAGTTACTGTTCTTCACGTCTTTATTCTTTATATCTATTTCGAAGCTAACTGTTTTTCGGTATGTCTTATACTTGCTCAAGAACCCCATTAATTCTATTGGTGACTGTTCTAATTTTGTTTCAACTTTTCAAATTCTCCTTTTGCATTATACATCTCATTTGTAATTATCTCTCACACACTTGTCCTTTCGCTTTGACTGCAATGCGCACCGCAACGACGCGCATATCATGCCCGCCTGGCACACGCAAACTAAGCGAATTATTTCATTAAGCTACTCCCGAAAGTATGCAAAATGCAAAATGAAAACCAAAAATTAATACTATCAACAACATCAGCGACAGCCAGCCAGGCAGACAGGCACCCAAATACCCAGACACGCTGTTGTGCGCCTCACAACATGCATACTTGCGAAGTCAAATATTTCAAACTCGCACACGTAGCTCACGTAAAATGGGATCGTGTAAATTTCATTTGTCACTTGACAGCATTATTGGCAACAACAACCCGCAGTCAATATGAAAGGTGAGCATGCCAGGAACAACAACAGCAGCAGCAGCAAATACTTAATAAAATAGCAAATTTACAAGCGTATGTGACTGTGTGCGTATATGTATTGGTGTTGGTGTTGGTGTGCGCTCGACGGACGAACAAAACCGCGTTTTGTGTGCACGTCAGCTGTTTTTGTCGTCCCCGCCACGCTGACAAGGTGTTAATGCTGCTAAAAGCCAAATTTAATTAGCTTCAAAATTGGTTTCATTATGTGGCGGTCATGTTATGTGACGCCTGAAAGTATACAACAGTGCCGCGGCCATATATAAATACAATTTTCTATGATGTGCATATACGCGTGTCCTTAAATGTATTAAGTGATATGTGTGTATTTGCTATTGGCCACAATGTTTTTGCTTCTTTTGCATATTCATTATTTTTTTCGCCTGCCGCTCTCACTTGGTTGCATAATTTCTGGCGCGCAAACCACCAAGCAAGCATGCGTGCTGCTACTAAATTTTGCACAAATTAAATGTATACTATAAAAAACGAAAAATAATAAGTAAAATAAAGAAATAAAAAATATAAAAATATAACAATACTAAAAAATATTCACAGACATGTTTGTTAGTGATGGATGTTGTTGAAAATTGTTCGTGCATACTTTTAGGGCAGACAACATGTCACGCCATTGGTGGCATTAAAAAGCACAGAAGTTGAGAATCCAAAAAAAAAAAAAAAAAATTAAACTTTGAAAACAAAAATAGAAATATAAATAGCAAAGCGTGCATAACGTAGACGATAAAGTTGCACGTGAACGTGAAATGTAAAAAACAATTAGCATAACTTGCGATAAAATGTTTATAGTATAATTACAGGCTGACATTTTTTATTTTTGTTTTCGCTAAAGAGTCACGACAGCAACGAAAAAGTGATGTGATATGACTAAACTCAATATTTTGTAAGCTTTCTTTTTACTTAATGCTTTTATGTATAGTTTTCTTCTAAATTTTTTGTGCCACGTATCTCAAAGTAACTATTTTTTAGTATGTGCAAAGCTCCACAATAAGCGAAATTTAATATTTAATGTATAAATAAAACAAGTTGAATATTTAATAATAATATAAAACATTTTAACTATGTGTTTAAGGTATTATACTTTCGACAAAAGCCGCGCTCCCAAATGTATACTTCAATTTCTTATGTAGTTTCCAGTATATACCGCTCATAGCCTCTCTTTAAAAGAAGTTTTCCAGGTTTCCTTCGGCTTCAGTCCAGCTTTGGTGCTTTATAGTCCACCAAAACCGTTATTGACGCATTTTCTTAGTCAAAAGTACGGGTCGCCGAGCATATAAACCCGCATCCTGGGGTTTGTATCGTATAGTTCTGGCAGTGATTTCAGTTCAAAGATTTTCTGTGATCTCCTTCGTTATGTTCTCAGCGATTTTGAATCGATCCTTTCGGATAATGCGTTCTATTTGTCAATACTCTGTAGAAGATGTTTTCCTTGCTGCTCCTGAGGCTTGTTTTCTACTCAGAGACGGATACTGATGGAAGTTTTCTTGAATCCAACCCTTTTACCAAACTTTCGTATTCTAAAATTTTCTTTTCGCAAAGTTGAAATGTTGCTCTCATCCCCAGTCACAGTCATAGTCATAGTCATTTTTCTAGGTATCATATATCTTATTTTTTTGTTTCACTTTCTAAACTGTATGTCCCAAAAAATAAATCAGTAATTAAAGAAGCGACCTATATTTTTTCTATTTATAAAAAAATCGTCTGTCAATCAAATCTTACACCTACATTTTGCATTTTCGCCATAAACTGCTACCTGGTTTTTCAATTTCCGGCACTGTATGTAGGTGGCCTCTTAGCTATTCTATTTATATCTTCCTTTTGTTTGAGAAACTCTAAATGTAGGCTTCACTCTCTTCATTTTGATAATTAATATTGACAGTGGCTGCTCTTTATTCCAAAAAAGTTTTCCAAACCTTTTTTTCTTCTCTTACATTCCGCTCAATTATTAGATTACATCACTTTTTATGTACCACATGCCTTAAAATACATACATTTCACATATTTCAGTTCAAAAAATAAATCGTTATTAAAAATGTATTTGGCGTTTGACGTATTTACAACGAGCTAACTACAATTCAACACTTGTTTTTCACTTTACTGCAACTCTTACGCATACTCCCTTTCATTTGTGAATTCCCACGGCAACTGGCACTCCCATATGTATGCTTCAGTCCCTTAGCTGTACTCACAGTGTGAGTCTCACAACCTTCTCTGCTGCCGCCTCAGAAGTTTTCCAGCCAAAACTTTACGCTCAACTTTTAGCATGCTGGAATTATAAGCCTAAATGCTAGAAGTGCGTGTACATACAGTCGACGTGTCTACGCTTATTATGTTAATAGACTCAGTCCCAAGTGGCTTAAGATACTTTTAGGCGGTGAAAAACTTTACTCTACTGTTTGTTCACTAAGTAAGCCAATATAATATTTATTTGATTATTGGTAAAATGTGAACACGTCTGCGAGCTTAATTCCTCTCATGCCTTTTTATTTTATATTGCATAATATAATTGTTTGGGTTACTGAGGACGGAATTTTATGCAGTGCAGCTGAAATGTAGGCAACACTACTCAGTCTGATGTACTTCAGTTTACTTTGGTGAGGTAAAGGAAGAAAGTAGGATGCTGATATCAATGTTTATCGAGTAGCTTTCGAGCTTTAGTTTGTATATAGTTTGTATATTTAAGTTTGGTTAAATAAAAATCGTAAAATATTTGTTTATTTTTTTTTTATTAAAAAATTTACAATTTCCAACAAATAAATTTTTTTTTTACTAAATTTAAAAAACTATATATATTCTGTAAAAATATTTTTAAATATTTTTTTAAATCAATTTTTTATCTAATCATTTCCGTTTCGAATTTTTCTTCAAAAAAATAAAAATTTTTTCTTTAAGGGCATTAAAATTTATTTTCGCTTTTATTCTTCTCTTTTAATGTCTTATAGTTAGAAATTACTATTACTACTCTTTCCACTACGTTTTCCTACATTTAGCTACTTGCTCTACTTCTATACTTCCTCCATAAGTTCCATGCGCATACCGCCAGTTAATTCCACTTATGAAATATTCATGTCAAAAAGCAGATATTGGCAATGAAGGTAAAATGCATTAGCTCTAGCTGTCTGCACAGCAACACAATCTGTCCATAATACTGATTATATACTTTCTATGTGTATGCGCCTATGAGTATGCTACGCACTTATACTTTTACATTCCGCTCAACACTATTACCAGCGCACAGGTAAATTCGATCAGCATCCATCGCATGACAAATTCAATTGACGACAGAAGGTTAACACACAAAAAAAAAAAGAAAAAACAAACAGAGTAAAAGAAAATAAGTTTCTACATAACAACAACAAATCTGTTGACGCTCCACTGGCTATGCTCATAAAAATTGCAGCAGTCTGCATGCGAATTGTGAAACTGTCTGTTTGCTTTTCATTCAATTTGCTGGAAGATGGGCTTATGTATTTTCTATATCTTAAGCATTCAATGTCGTCGAGCGCCTGTAAATATGCTGTGAAAATTTATTTTCTCATCATCATTGAAATGCATTGGCGTATTAGTGTTTAGATCAATCGTTATTTCAATCATGAGTAACAATTTCCTCTATATACATATATACAATTTAATGCTCATCAATTCAGCAGCTGCTTTAATGTGGTATATATCGGCAATGTATTACAGTAACAGTGATAGTAGTAGCTCATAAGTATAAGTATATATTTGCTGACTAGCTATACGCTAGATATGAAGCTATACTCTAAGTATGGTTGGTAGGTAATACAGTAGGTTTAAGCTCAGCGTAATGCGAAATTGACATGAGCATCAATATTAATGCCTTCGGTTTGTGGCGCTGAATAACGCAGCTGTAATGTTTTTTTTTTTGTTTTTCTTTCATCCCTTAAATACATTCACTGTTTGGCAAGCATTCTTGTTCTTTTTAACCTGTTCTCTATCTTCTGCATTTTAGTTTTTTTCGCTTTTACCAGTGTCAATGCCAATCAATGTTCGGCTATGCCTTGCTTACGACATATACGGCGATAGACACCGACAGCTGTTCGTTTCAATTTTGACAGCTTAGTATAACCATTATGAGAAATAAGTAGCATAAAAGTGTGAGTATTGCTGTTAGTATTTGTTGTATGAGAATTTTTAGCACACCAAGAAAAATAAAACTAAAAATTCCTAACGAATGATTTTTTTAACATACTTTTTGGAGTACAAATTTAAAATATCTCTGCAAAGTAAATTCAGTTATCGTGAAATGAGAAAAATAGTGTAAGAATAGTCGCCTGCAATAATAATTGTTAGAATGAAAATTCATTTTTAAAGGGAAAGGTGGTTTTCTTGTCATACTTTTTTGAGTAAAAATTAAAAATGTCTGAAAAATAAGATCAGATAGAGAAAACAGCTATTAAAAAAAGTTAATAAATTAAATTCTATTAAACATTTTTTTTTTAAAATTTTAAATTTAACTAAATATTTAAAATTTTTTTTTTTAACTGATTTTTTTAGTTCTATTTTTTAATTATTTTTTTTTTAAAATTAAAAAAAACTTGGTTTTAAATTTTTTTTTTTTTTAATATATTCGAGTTTTTTATCCAAATTTAGTCTATACTTTGCGCCAGCTCAGCTTTTAGCCAAGTTTTTAATATATATTGCCTACATTTTGGCGCATTTGATCAGAGTTTGTCTTTATATGATAATGATGATCTAATGAAATTTATTTTTAAAGAAAAAATGTATAAATTAAAAAAAAGATATCGATAATTGATATTAGGAATTTAAAAAACTATTGAAATTACTAAAACTATTTATATATTAAAAAATTTAGAATTTTTTTTTTTCAATACACTGGTCTACATTTTTATATAAAAATGAAATTTATTTTATTTTTATAAAATATTTTACTTTTTATTTTAAAAAAGAATCTAAAGTTTTAGAATAGTTTTCAATATTTCTTTTTTTGACTTTGTTAATTACCGGAAAATTACTTTACTTAAAAGTATAAATTTTTTTAATGTAAAAATTATATATTGACATTAAATATAAAAAATACGACTGAAATTTCTAACAGCATTTTCAAGATTTTGAAGAAAATTTATGTTTTTTCCATTCATTTATTTTAGGCCGATTAGCCCCGTTCGAAAAAAAATTTATGGTTTTTTAAATTTAAATTTTGATTTTTACATTTAAAATAAAAATTTATAATAATAAAATTTAGCTTTTTTGAATTGTTTTTTTTTTTTTTTTAATTAAAATTTTTTTTATTATTTTAAATTGAAATTTTAAATTTTTTTTTTTTTATTTTCAGTTGTCAAAATTTAAATGATAGTCGAATATCAGAATCTATCTTCCAAAAACTTTAACCGATACTCTTATTATCGTTTTAGTAAAATATTTTCGACCTTTTCTAAGACTTTCCCATTTTTTGTTTAGATATATTTGATATAACAAATGTTTTTAGCTCACAATTTTTGAAAAATATTGAAATATCTGAATTAATATTAAGAATATTTTAATTGATAACCTACAATTTCAATTTAGAAATATTTTCTCTCACAATTTTCCACTTCAAACTGATGTCCTTCGCATTCTCTAACTTTATCTAATTATTAGTGATGCTATTAATACTAAATACTACATAAACTACATACTAAATTAAATTTCTACTTTATACCACATTTTAATGTATATTTAATGCTTCAACATTTAACTGTCCTCCCTACACATCAAAACTCAACCCTATGCTTGAAATTCCGCGAAGTTTGAAACATCACACTACCTATATTTACTTATGCGTATACTTTACAAATGACATATCACATTACTAATTTCATCGGTCGTTTTTTTGTCTGTTAATTTGCACGCTTTTCTGACCGCAGGCCAGCAGTTAAAGGCATTTAACATATACTATTGCATGTAATATATAATATTAGTGTGCATGACATGTGTTTGCGTGTTAAAGTGATATAACCACGCCCAGTCCTGCGCAGCACTTACCCACATTAGTACGCCGTTACGAATGTTTAGACATGTGGGTGATGGTAAAAGCGAAACAAACAAACAAACCGCAAAATGACAACAAAAGAAACGAAGCAAAAACTGAAATTATACAGAGTATTAACTAACTAGTTTGGAGCTGATTCTTTAACTAGACTATTTCGAGTTTTTTCTGTATATCTTTTTAGTCGGAAATATGTCACAGCGTTGACAGCTGTGTCTCTGAAAAAGCTGTGCATATATCTACACCCTTTATGTGTGTTTATATAGTTTGTAGAGAATAAATCTTAAACTATGAAAATAAGGTCTTCGAGTGTTAAATATACTCTAAGCTGGGTATATTAGGTTCGCGAGGATGCTTAAGATATTTAGAAGGAAACTTCGGAGACCCTATAAAATATAGTATATATAAAAGACCAACTTGACAAGCTGAGTCGATTTAGCTCAGTTCGTCTGTGTATACGAGAACAAATCCCCAAGTTTTTGAGATATCAACCTGAAATTTCATGCATGACCTTTTCTCTTCAAGAAGCTCCGAATTTGTCAAAACCTGTCACATAAACTGATCGATCAAACACAAGTCCTTACATAAATAATTTTTATTTGAAAAGATATCTCTAGATATACATTTGACATGGATTGTTGTCCAAGATCTATATAGCCATACAGACTGTCCGATTTTTTTTTGGATTTTTTTTATTTCTTTTTTTTTTCACTTTACTTTCTCATAGTCTGTTAAATGTTTCATACATTTTCAATTCGTCTTGCCAACTTCCTTCACATAATTATCTGAAGTTTTTTTTCTATCCTCTCAGTTTGTTTTCAATAAGCCTATTGTTTTTTTTTTTTTTTTTTGTTTTTTTGTTTTGTCAATCGATTGCCTACTTTTAACCATCATTCAACATTTAGATACCACACACATCACAAATTGACACAAAGAGGTTGAATTGTAGCACTCTTAAAAAAAGCTTTCAGCACATGTCACTTTCAATTTTCGCCTGCCTAAAATCTCAAGTAAACCAAGCAATGAAAAGCGAAATGAGATAGATAAACCAAGCAGAGAGGAGCAACTTTCACTTTTGATTATCCAGGCTTATACTAGCTTCTCTTATATCAATCTATACTAGGGAAGAATAACCGTACAGCTGGCTGCTTACCAGAACTGGTTTTGGAATAATATAATAGTGGGTGGAATAAACTGAAATATTGTGTGAGAACTAAAATAGAAAAATGCTCAACCATAAAAAATAATATCGACAGTTCCATTAGTCTGTAGTTTATTGACTCACTTATTGTATAGCAAAAATTATTACATCAAAAAGTTTCGTTTAAATATGTATTTGTATCTTTATCCTATGTACTCACTGGCATAGATATACTTAATATTTCAAACTCCTCCCATTTCCATTATAAAATAAGGAAATGTTGATAGTTCTGAGGTCCATTTCTTGGAGTGACCAATTTCATTGTACAAATAATTTAGGCTCTATGCTATGTAACAGGTCAATTGAAAAGTCTCCGGCCTTCCATAATAAAACACATTTTTTAATAGTAAGACACATTTTTCAACTTAATCTCGTTCAAGGTTGATACACTGATTATAGCGTCCATACAGCTTTTCGATACCATATTTGTAGTATGATTTGTTCTTTGCTTCAGCCTCAGTTTCGTTGATCACCTCTTCATTCGATGAAAATTTCTTCCCAGTGTGCCTTCTTTTGAGATCTAAGGGCAGAAATTAGTCGCTGAGGGCCAAATTTGGAGGATGCGGAAGCAATTCGAAGCACAATTCATAGATTTTTATCATCGTTTTCTCTTACTTGTGACACGGTGCATTGTCTTGGTGAAACAGTATTTTCTTTTCCTTTAAATGCGGCCGTTTTTCGGCGAATTTATCCCTCAAACGGTTCAAGAATGTTAAGTAATAGTTGCTGTTGGTCCTTCCATTTTCAAAATACCACTTTCCATCAACAAAAGTGAAGAAAAATAATCAAAAATTGTACTTGATTTTCCCCCAATTTGTGGCGAGTACAACTCAACACATTCACAAAAAAAACGTTAAAAATACTCAAGTCAGCGTCCAACTCAATTGGCATTTGTCGGCGTGTGGCAACTTCATTTTATTTCGTCCAATTTGGTACGTCTCAATTAAAAACTTCACTTCACTTCAATTTGTTGAACTTGTGTAACACTTTTACTGTTCGCTATACACAAGACCACGACTCAAAACTTGCACAAACACTTGATTGCAAATCCCTTACAAGCCATTTAAATAAAATGCAAACATAATAAGTTTTACCGCCAATGCTCCCCTAGTACCGCAGAGCACGGCACTTCACTTAACACTTTCGGCTTTGGTCTCAGCGCAATTTTTTTTATTTCAATTCGTTTGTTGTTGCTTGTTTGTGTGGCGCTGTTTGGTCACAAACAACCGACGTGTTGAAAGTTTATATACTTTAAGCACCACAAATTTTAAGCTCATTGCAAATTTGCTGTGTGTTGTTTGCTGCTGCCACTGTTGCTGCTCTTGTCACAATTGTTGCTGTTGTTGTCGTGGTGGTCTTTTCGGGGCCCCGTATACTTGCTGAATCATGCTGCTGCTGTGTTGCTTGCTGTCCGTATTTAACTCGCAAGTCGTCAGTGTGGTTGGTGTGCTGCTCCCTCATCGCCCCCTTTCACTCGCCTTGCCTCAGCTCCGACATTTGTTTATTGTTTTCTGCTCACACAGCTCAGTGTGCTTGCAAATCTTCGCCGTGATTGTGCTGGCTTGCCAAACTGCCGCGTGTTGCTTCGGGTAGACATTTTAGCAGCGCAACAGTTTCGCGCTTTGGTTTCTCCTCTTCACTGCTTCGCATCGCCTCAAGCCTCATTATTTGATTTCAACCTTTCTGCTGTTGTTTTTTTTTTCTGTGTTTTCTTCTATTCTTGTTGTTTCTTCTCGGCTTTCTAATCCGTCTTCAATCTATTAAGACGCTTAAAGTGGGATTTGCGTCGCTTTGGCGTTCATGCGCTCATTCACGCTTTTCTTAACGCTTACTTTGCCTCCGTACATACATAGTTCCTGCTACCTTTCAGCTTCCTGCCACTGCTCGGCGTATCTCTTGTTGCATTTTGCTGCTTTCAACTCTAAGCTTTGTCTAGATTCGTTCAGAAATAATTTCCTTCAGCCTTACCTCTTTGTCCATTCACTTTCTGTGCTGTTTGTTTGAAAAATGTTCAAGCTGTTATTGTTGCTGTTGTAGCGCTTGTTGTAATTTCTATTGTTCTTAACTCAGTCATGCAGCTGTTGTTTGTGTTGTTGTTGCCGCTTTGTTACGCCTCATTTCGTGCTATACAATTTCGCATTGTACGTGCCTCAGACCCCCCTACCCTACTCACTCCATTTTATTGAAAAGCTTTCTGTTTCTACAATTTGTTTTGTTTTTCTTCGGTATTTTCTTATCGCTGCTTTATCTCAACTAACTTGAACTCTTTGCAGCCCTATTTTTGTGGAGTGTATATACATACATATGTATGTATACTAACCCTCAGCAGCGCTCTATCTTTTACGTGCAGGTATTAATACCCTATCGCACCAGCGAGCATCTTCACGTCTTCACTATTTATTGCAAAATTGAAAATGTATTGTGGCGCTTTGTTGTTATTTGCTTTGAATTGGGTCTTTTTCCTTTGCTTTCGATTGTTGTTCTTTCACCAAAATTATACATTAAATAGTTGGTGTGGTGTAAAATTGAGTTAAACGCTGGTGTCCACAGAATGCGTTAATTTTGCCTGAATATTTCAATCGATTTAAAGGACAACTGGCCATCCTTTACTAGTTAATGACTAGTTAATATATTTTAATGAAATAAGCAAGCGGTTTCTTTAAATGTTACCATAGTCTCAAACTAGTAACTTTGATACTAGTTCACAACTGGTTTCAAGTTCTAGCTAAAAAAAATGTTTCCCTTTTAAAAAAAAATATGTAATCTTATTCGCTAAATTTTTTTTAAAATAGTTCATTTGTAACTAGTCGCAAATAGTTCCTTTTGGGAGTTCAAAAATTTTTAGGTACACTTAAAATTACTATTTAATTCGGATATGATAAAAACATAGCCGATTGCTTATAACTGAAAACGAACCAATGTTAAAGTAGTTACATATTTCTGAACTGATTGGGTTAACTTCATCGGTAAGTTTAAGAAAACTCTCGGTGGCTATTTTTAAGTTTATGCCTTTTAGTTAAAAGTTTTTTCATTTTTAAACGGAAAAATGCTGCAATTTTAAATTAAAGGTTGGTCCGCAACTGGGTTTTTTGAAAGAGTTGTCAAAAAGTTGTATATACTTTTAAAACTACTATTAAAATTTGGATATAATGAAAACATAGCCGATTTCTTATAACTGGAAATATTTTTAATAGTTATTTTTGGGCCAGTTGGATTAACCTAACTCCTCAAGTTAAGAGCATAGAATTTTTAAATTTAACATTTTTAAAACATTTTTAAAGGTTTCATTCATTCGCAAATAGATTGGAGTTAGCTCACCCATATATTTTAAACCATTTTCACATAGTAAAGACTGCTTGCCACAGTCCATAACTCTTGCCGCGCTTTCACTATAGCATTACAGCAAGCTACAACATCTATTCTACGTAACTACCTTTCCTCCGCTATAGCACACTCGGCGCTACCCCAACTTTTTTTTTCTGCGTGATTGTCTATTATTCCATTACTTCACTACCAACGTATTTTCGATTTACTTTTCATTCGTCGTTTATTTATTTGTTATTTTTGGTAAATGCTCGTGTTTATTTGTTTTTGAATTGTTGATGATGTCTTCCTGTTTATCTAGTGGTTTCTTACGCCTCTCTAGTTAATGTCCTTTTCCATTTTAAACACATTCATATATACACAGTTACAGCGCTGCTGGTGTTCAGCTTATAGCCGTCGCGTTTGTTTGTTGATTACATTTCATATTTCCGGTTTGCGTTGTTTCTTAGATCTCTGAGGTATTTGAGTTTGTTGTACGCTTTTCGACAAAACGGAAATTTCGATTGTTTAAGTAAATGTAAATAACATCCGTGCAACGTGCCAGCGTCGTAATAATTCCACAGAAATGTTAATAGTACCGTATACTTATTGGTAAATACGATTAAGTGCTCAAAATTTAATTAAACTAAAATCTTTCTAACAGACTTTCCAGCGAAATTATTTATTTAAAACATAAGGTAATTAGTTTTGCATTACTGTTGCATAAATATTTATTTATGATATTATATTGTAACATTTCTGATGTCAAATGTTGGATATACTTTATTCAACGAGTAAGTGTGTCAATCAAAAATTTTAAGTGCTCTGGTGCCATATTTTCAATTTTAATTTGAACAGATAACAAACAAACTACTTTTTCACGTACATGGATACGGCTTTCAAATAGGCTCTTTTAGAACCAATAAAAGCATGTCAAGATATAATACAATTTTTCATTCACTTGTTGTAAGCCTTGGATGGAATGACTTTTTAAATGCCTTCAGAGAAGAATATCGAACTATTCGATGTCATATTCATACATCTCCTTGCCGTCACCCGTAATGATGTGTTCAATACTTTCATGGTTCACAGCTATGTTGCCAATTTTCTCTTTTTCACTTGTACTCGTCGCTATTTTTGCAAAAATTTCATGATCTCCGATATTCTTACCCAAAACATTAACCAGAAGCTGATGCCTGCTCATTATCAGTTCTTCGGAACCGTATTTGAATAGCTCGACTGGTAATCCAACGACTCCCGCCGCTTTATTGTTCTTCAGACGTTCACAGCAATTCTTCATGGTGGGCCAATAGAACGTCCGGATCATCGTAATCGATTGAGAAATCGTTCTCACCATGTGCTGATGTAATGCTTCCGCTGTCCTTTTGAAGGTTGGAGAAGTCTTCCTTCTATAATTTTAGTATGGTCTGGACATCAGTGACTAGATCACCTCTAGGTTTCTACAAGAGTATGCTTCGGACTTGAAACCTTATGTTAGTCGTAACATCTTTTCGTAGAATTTTAGAGCATTGATCCTTGATATCCTCTAATGCCAACGTGAGGATTTCTAAACACGGTTTCCTTAACTTGTTTGCTGTAATCAACATCAACAGAGGAGGATGGACGGCTTGCTTGATTTTAGTAAATCTTTTTTTCAAAAATTCTTACTCTTAACCGAAGCAAAAGGAGGAGAAGTTGCTTGCTTTTCAATAGTCATATTTTAGCATAGCTTGAAGACACCTTAGATCGTGTTAACTTTGACTTTCGTTTTGAATTTTACCTAGTTAAACTGGTGCCTTAGTTAATGAAAAAAAGTGCGCTAATACTAATGGAAGCATTAGATTATATCCGGCTTGCAATTTTTTTTATTTAGAACTTGAGGTTGTAGCTTTCTAGTACCCTGGTAGGAGCTTCCAGATAAGTTCCGAAATTACAACTCTTTTCTTTTTTCGTCCCTTAAAACAATACCGTCTTCAAACGCCGTTTACTTTTTTTTAACTAACTACCTGCCTAAATGTATGCTTCTCATAATGATAGATCTTAAAAAATATACTTTGAGTTGCAGAACAATTGACAGACAAACAGACAGACAGATAAACAGCTACGTCATTGAAAGAAACTCTTAGCAAAATGGGGTAAAACATCAAAGTAGGCGCGACGCAAAAAGAGAATTGCAAAAAAAGACTGACAAGTAACAAAAAATAAGTAAACCTGACGCCTGCAAGTATGCTAACTTTCTTAAATTCGAGTTTTTCTCCAATTTTTTTTGTTTTTTTTTGGTACAACACCAAGCCATCAGTTTCTCTGACACATTGTGGGCGTAAGTGGCATCGAACGTGAAACCCTTTAAGTCGGACAAGAGCTCATTATTTATTACTGAGCTAAAGTAAGCTTTACTTAAAATTTCCATTACATACAAGCGGTTGTTGTGTTAAGTTTATTTCGTTGGCTTGTGCTGGTGGCCAGTGAAAATTGCTGGAAAATCAACAAACCATAGCGCCTGGTGGCTTTGTTGCTGGTGGCGCTGGCGTACACTTGAGAGCTGCCGCCATTTGTGAGTGATGTGGGTAGAGTAGGTAAAGTGCTGGAAAAACTGTGCATTAAATATTTAATTAGCGCTACATTGATGCTGTCTACTGTCTTGCAGTGAACTGTGGTAGCAGGCGCAAGAAAACGCCGTGACTGCGTAATCAGTGTATTGAGTTGTTGAGCTTACTGTAGTCTAGTTGTAGGCGCACAAAAGTAAAGTGGTCACGCTGTTGATGACTTAATGGCAGCGTATAAAAATGAGGTCTGCAAATGTAAAAAGTGAGAATTTTTTTCAAAACCACAACTTTGAAGTAAAGTAAGTAAAGAATGCTGAGGTATGAATAAGTAGGCGCCGCCGCGAACTTAAAAGTTGATATATTAGCGGCTAAATTGGTGTAACTTTTCAAAGTGGCAAGCGTTGAAATAAAACATTAGCGAGTTGAAAGCTTGCCAGCAACGCGCGTAGTCACTTTCTTTTCGTACTTTTGCATGCTCTTTTTTATTTACATTTGTTACGCTCGTGATTTGCCACGGGAAATGGTATTTATTTATTTATTTACTTAAAAGAAGGTCTTGGAAAGTTACAATACGCACATTTACTTTGTCTATTGTGCTGAATGCTCGGCAATTGATATGGCTTGAAAGTGCACAGTCAAATAGCGTGAAAATTATTGTATCAAATGGCTTTTAAGAGCAAATGTGCCTTAATTTATGCAACATCATTATTTTTGCATTTTCTGCCGTTTGCTCAAAAGATTTATGATCAATTACAAGCTAAATGGAGTCAAATATAAAGTTTGCTTATTGACTTATGGCTGGGGAGTATAGAATATCCAACTAAGGGGTTGAAAAGAGATACATTTGAGATAGCTTCTGGAAGTCTTCTGTGGGTATTAATAAACTAAATGGCGAAGAGAATTTACAAATGGTATTTTGCGTTTTGGGCTTTTTTGACATCACAGTTTTATTATAAATTAGATTGTAATAAGAAAAAAATTAAAATCCATGGTTTAAGAGAAAATTTTTGAAAGAGAGTCATATACTGGTTCCAGTCTCGGATTTAGTATATAACTTCGCTTGTTTCGGGCTTGAGATCAACACAGATTCCACGTAGTTATAATTTGTGCCTCTACTTGATAGTAAAGCAGTATGAAAATGTTAAATATGTCGGATTTCTGCAAACTTTTTACCGTGCTTTCGATCATAATAATTTCTTCCGATATTATATTACGGTGGTCAAAAAACAATTTATATTTTTAATATCATAGAATGTACAGGGTTTTTTGTGCATTATATCAGGATTCAAATATTTTTTGAAAATTAATCCCGATAAACTCGAAAAAAAAGGCCAGCAGTTTTGTCAATGCCGAAATCCCGAAAAATTATCCGAAAAGTGAATTCCCATCTCCGTCGAAACCAAAGATTCTTGCAAGTAACGTCAATTTCGTCCAGATAAATTCCGAAAAGAATCTTTTTTAGAACAGCGTTGATTTTAGATTAAAATTTATAGACCAGCCTTTTTTCCAATCCCGAAATCCTGAAAGAAGTATCTGAAAAATTAATCCCCATTTCTGTTGAAAGTGAAGTTTCTCGAAACTATTAGTTAAATGCAAATTACTAATATTTTTCCAATCCCGAAATCCCGAAAAAATCTAATAAATTAATTTTGATTTCAGTCGAAGGTTCTTCAAATTAACGTCAATTACGAGATATCGTAAGGCTAATCCAGAAAATCCCGAAAATACATTTTTTTAAACAGTAATTATTTTAGGTCTAATTTTCTGAAAACAAATTGCCAATATTTTTGCCAATCCCGAAAATAAAATCTAATAAATTAATTCCGATTTCAGCCGAAAGTGAAGTTTTCGATAAATCCCGAAAATTAATTTTTTCACTATTAATGATTTTATGTTAAAAAAAAGTACCAATATTTTTGCCAATCCCAAAATGCCGTATAGTTTTCTGATAAATTATTGTAAGACTAATAGCTATAAATCCCGAAGATAATTTTTTTGTATAATAATGATTTTACTTTAAATACAAATTACGAATATTTTTGCCAATCCCGAAATCCCGAAAAAATGGAATCCCGATTTCTCCCGGAAGTAAATATTTTTCCTTAAACTTGCTAATTTTAGTGTGTTTTTTAAACTTTGTAAAAAATATTTTTCAATCCCGAAATCTTGAATTTGCGCTCTTCACTACAAAAAGAACCAATATTATTGATTCTTATTTCATCGGAGCGTGAAGATGCTGTAAATAAAAATACAAATATTTGTCAATCCCGAATTTTTTGCTATCCCAAAATTCCGAGAAAATATCGCGATTTTCCTCGAAAGTAAGGTTTCTTTAAACTAACGTTGAACGTCCACAATGTAGTAAGAACAAATATTGTTTGTGGTCCCGGAATCCTAAGAAAATATCAAGATTTCCTGTTCCAGAAATCCTAAGAAAATATCAATATTTTCTGGAATGTAAGAAAAAAATATAAGAAAATTATATTTTTCAATTTCGAAATTCCGATAACCTGAAAATGTACTCCCGAATACATGCTCAAAAATTTGCGATTTAACTTCCACTTCTTTCTTCTTCTGCATAGGCGGTTATAGTCATCTTTGAAGGTGTCTCTTATGTGGCGGCTTCCAAACGCAGCGCACAATCTTGAGGAGGAATATTTCGCTTTCTCACTTTTGCTTGCCTTGAAACGGACGTTTTCAGCCTGAGGATACTTGGTCTAAGTCCGAAAGTCGTGAGCTGTTTTAGCCATATGTAAAAGAATCGTTTCTGGCCACTCGCTAGTGAATGGTAACTTGATATGATAACTTTCTTAAGTTGCCTGTACTTCTACACATGGCTCCATCCTCCAACTTCATGAAGGATTAATAATTTAAATACCTTTTTAAATATCCCTTTGATAAAAAAAATTAAATTTCATTCAAAGTGTAGCATATCTTAAGGCGCAGTATACGTATATTTCGTCTTTAACTGGTGCTGGAATTCAACTTTAACACTTTCGCTGGCGCCTCACTTTTTCATTTATTTTACTTAGCGTCTTAATAGACTAATTTTTAATGCCACCCAAAGCCATTAGAAAAATCGCAGTATACAATTTCATTTGCGCCGGAGAGTGCAATAAGGCGCTTAGACTATGCCGCTGACTGCAGGACACTTAAAAGTATGCAGCACTTCTATGTTTTTTTTTTTATAAGCCACGCGATTTTTTAATTTTTTCTATTTTAGCAACACTTTTATTATTGCGCACAGCTGCCGGCGGCATGCAACTGCGCTGAAGGAATGGAATGTGGGTGAAGATTTGAGCTTGCTTGACTGCTAGGCTGATTGGTAGCTGCTGCCAAGCCTGCAGATATGCTAAGCGCACAATGACAAGCGCTGCAGCGGTAGTTGTTACTATTTGTGTTTGCGATTGTGATAGCAAGACAGCGATAATTTTCTTTATTTTTTTCTTACATTTTTTCCGCCAGTGAGAGGCAGCGCAAAACTTTCCAATTCAGTGGGTAGTGATAGGGAAGTACGAAAGCAAGAAAAATTGTATATGAGTATGAAGCGGAAGTGAAATGAAAAGAAAGTGAGTTGCATGTAAATGTATGAGAAAAGACGAAGATGGAAGCTTACACAAATAAAATTGAAAAATAAAATAGAAATTAGAGAAAAAGAATTATAAAAATGGCACAAAAAAGTCTGTGTAAAGCACAAAAAAAGTATAAATGACAAAGTGACACGCCACTCGGATTTTAATTTAAAATTTGAGTACACACAAATGAAAAAAAAAATGATTTTGAAGAAATCCGAACAGTTGCAGAAGAAATTGTAAGATGTTGCCAGTTGATAAAAAAAAGTACAAAAATCTGCAAAATTCAAATAAGCAGTCAACAAGAAGCTAGAAAAAATTCAAATAAAAAATCAAGGAGAAACTAGGAATAATTTAAATAGAAAAGTATCTTTCCGAGTAGTAGTTACCAGCTTAAGAAGAAAAGTTTCCACGCAGCAGCAATGACAGTGTTAGCATACTGTTAGGAGCTGCAACGGCACTTAATGAGGAGACGAGCATGCAGTTGCTTGTAGACTGTTGACGCTAATGCGGGCGATGATTATCTGGCTGCCGCGCTGTCAGCTATTGGATTTCAAAAACTGATGACTGCGTGTGTATAAGTATGTGACATGCAGTCATTGTTTGCTAGCGCCGCGCAGTATGCAACGCGCCACAAACGATGCCTGCAAACGAGCTGCTGCGCCAAGTTTTTTGCGTACGTTCGCCAGCGCTATGTTGACACAGTAATAAATTAGGGAAATTAAATAGAAATCAAGACTGCGTATACTTATTTGTTTGAGTGTGGAAAAGTATAGAGTTTGAGTGCGTATACGTATGTATTTGTATACGTTAGTATATGTGTTAAATAGTTTTCCGTTATAGTATGTGCACTCTCGCGCTTCGTAAATTGTGAAAATGTGCTTCGAGCGCTTTTGAGTTTGAGCAAATCAAGCGCTTCACAATGGTGATTGCACTACTTGAGTAGAAATTTTGACAATTCGCACATAATTAACTGCATACTTTTAGGAAGTTGAGAAGCGGATTTAAGTTTGTGGGTGTATGAGTGGCACTTTGCGCTTGTGAGGAGCGTTCTTTATGTATATTACCGCAGAAGTGCTGAAAATATAATAATAATAATTTATGCTCCTAAAAGTAGGCTACGCTACGAACTTAAATCGGTACAGCGGGCCCTGAGTTTGGTAAATTTAATAATTAAAGTAAGCAAAAGTTCTTTCTAGACTCTTTAATGTTTGCTGTCACCAGCCATAGTTCTCTCCTGATTTCTTCTTCCTCCTTAAATTAATGTAACATGTCACGTTAGTTTGAATTCAACTTTTGACTTTCTTCTGTAAAACACAGTTTTCAAATTCGGATTTAATTTAGATTTATCTTTTGGACTTTTTTTAGCTGCTATCGCTTTGACAAAGCGTCTTTCCTGTTCGACTTCTTGCTCTTTCGCCATTTTTTGCTTGCTTGCACCGGAAATCAATAATATCAAGCATGAAAAGTTGCCTGCTTCTGGCATATGATTAATTGTTCCGCATTAATACGTAACTGCGTTTTACGGGATTTGCGTAATTTTTTGTCGCTTGCTTGCACAGAATTTAAGTTGCTTGGAATATTGCATATTTTAGTGCAATGAATGGATTTTTTTTGCAACTGCCAAGAAGTTTCGGACATTTGGTTTAATCGAGAATGTAAGATTAAGAAAAAGTTAGTGAGGTAGATCGTACCTTCTTTTAATTTTTTGGAGATTATATTCTAAATTTTATGTGGTCATCACCTGCGTTTTTAAAGCGGATGGGGATAAGTTTTTGGTAGAGATTACAACTTCCAATTTTCGCTGAAAAACTGAAGTTAACGAAACGTAATAGATCTAAGCGTTGATAGAGACAGTCATAGAAACAGTTACTGGGGTTTGGAGACTATGTTATGCTATTAGGTCACTATAGGGTGACTCATACTGCCAAAATAGCGAAGTGTTTCAGAAGTTCAGTTAAGATGAATCCTCGTAGATCGAAGCGCTGATAGTCTTCTAGTTGTAGATTGAAGTAGAGGAGGTTAGTGAAACAATTGATGAAGGTGTTCAGGCCAAAATCAAAACACTGGGTGTTACAGGGTGATTAATAATTCTAATATCGCAAAGTGTTTCAGAAGTTCAGTTAAACTGAATGCTTTCTTGCGATTGTAGGTTGAAATAGAGGAGGTTTTGTGGATAGTTATCGGGTTTTTTGGACATTCGGGTGCTACAGGGTGATTAATTCTAATATCGGGAAGTGTTTCACATGTTCAGTTAAAGTGTATCTTGATATATCTCAGCACTGAGAGTTTTGTGGTTGTAGATTGAAGTAAGGGCGGTTGTGAAGACAGTTTACGAGGTTTGAAAGCCAAATTACGACATTTGGGTGGCACAGGGTGGCTATTACTGCCAATATCGAAAGTGTTTCACAAGTTCAGTTGAGCTGAATTCTGTCAGATCACAGCACTGATACCATGCGTGCAGGGGGACTAGTGTTGCTAAAATCGCAAATTGTTTCACAAGTTCAGTTGAGTTGAATACTGATAGATCACAGCACTGATAATTTTCCGGTTATAAGTAGAAATAAAGGAGGTTGTAGAAACAGTAACCGTGCTTTTCAGTTCAGTTACTAATACCGCATGGTATTTCAGTAGTATAGTTTAGCTGGAAATTTCGAAACCTAAAATGAGTTAAGTCACAATGTTCATGTCCTTCGTAAGTTCCACTTTTTCTTGCTTGTTTGGCCTTCTTTTTTGCGCAAAATCAATTGCAGTTGGCAGCAATACGCTTTTTTGTCATCTATCTTATGATATTATAATATTATATCTATTTTTATTTGCCAGTACGCCCTCTTCAGTTTCCTAAAACTTTCTTTCAATACTGCCAAACTTTCTCTCTCAAAAAAAAGAAAAAATATCAAAATCTCCCTCAAAAAAAAAAAATAATAAAAAAAAAGAAACATCAAAAATTTATTTTTAATTATTAATATAATTACAAACACCCACCAAAAATCTATTGAAATGTCAACAGCAAGAACATTTTTGAGACTCTCCTCCAGCTGAATATTGAAATTTAGCTTTGCGTTCTAAAGTATTGAAAATTTTCACAACTATAACACCCTCACTTGTCGTGCTACCTGAAATTTTCATCATGCCTTCTACGAATTCGAGCCTATAAAGTTATTAAAAACTTTGCTGAAGCTACTTAAAGCAAATTGTAGGTGGCATTGTCCAACTAAACATAAAAGTTTACACCAACTACTAAGAAATTGATGAAAAAATTTCTATATTTATAATGTAGACGCCTAAATATATGCTTAGAAAGTGAAAAAATGTGTATATTAATAAAGTAAGTGGCTAAATATAAGCTTAGAATGTGGGAAAATATGTATATTTATAATGTGTGCGCCTAAATATATGCTTAGAAAGCATAATAATGATGAGAAACTGACCAATGAACTTGTGGAACACACCTGACGCGACGGCAAGCCTCTGTTTGCTGAGAGCAGTGAGGGTATATAATTATGTCATATGAAAGTGTGTAGGTTTATGTACGTGTAGTATATAAAGTAAATATATAAAGTTCCAAAATTTTGTGTCTGCCTGTATTTTGTATATATATATATATGTTTATATGTATGTGTAGCGCGTTGCTTCATGTAATTTATTATGTTTATTTTACTGCTGGCTCTTTTTGTTGCTTTTGTTGTCATAAATTTAACATTACTCTTTTGTGCGTACATTTGCTTGTGACATTTCCCTTTATTGGACTTTGACATGCCACAATTCATGAAAAAATTATTTCCAACTATTTGTGTGTATGTATTGACGGTGGGTGGCTATACGGCGGCAGAAAAAGTTTTTTCTTGAACTTTTGGGCGGGTCAACAGTCTCACAGCTACTGTTTTGTTTGACAGTTTTTACACATATATATTTATATGAATGTATATTAATTAGAATATATATATTTATGTTTGTATATATATATTCATTTATGTATTTACATATATATTTGCTACTTAAAATTAGCATACATCATTTGCTTGTCAAAATTGGCGTCGAAAGTGTGCGTAAACTTTCCAACAAATGACTTCAGCTGCCCCATAATAGGTCATACGAAATTTCAGCATAAGTTATCTCACTTCAAATTGAAATATACTCGTGTCAGCAATGAAATTCACACTTGCTCTGTGGCATCATTGTGGCAACTCACTCTTTTCCCTGCGGCGTTTGTTGTCTGGCAACCTCATTTGGTTTTGCTTCAACGCGCCTGACATCCCTTTTGTATGCGCATACTGACTTATTTAGTTTTCTTTCAGCATGCATATAAATGTATGCGCCCTACCTTGCCTCCGGCGACATTTTGTTCACATTTATTTTTGTATGCAAAAGGTACAATACGTCTGCTATAGAAATTACTACCTTAAATTTCTTTTGTATGCCTACAAATACCCAAATATAGTCACAAAAATATGCACACCCACCTCAAAACTTCGAGCTCGCACTTCCGTCTGTTGATTTTGGTGCAAACATAATTTTCTTGCCAGCAACTTTTGTTCAGCAAGTAATTTTTATGACTCTTTTCCAGTAATTTTTATTTATTTTGTGCATACAAAAATACATATTTACATACATATGTATATATAAAACACGTGCCCATTTCACTTTCCAATTAATTTCCTAATTATCGTAATTACACGCGTTTGTTTGCTGCTAATTAGGCACACGGCAGCCGTACCCGCTTAGCCAACAACTTCGAAGAGCGTGTGCAGTGTGTAAACCTGTCATACACTCTCTTAACCCTGTTTGTATAATTGTATGGCATTTAGAAATATATATTATATAATGAAATAAAATCGTTTAATGAACTCCGAATTTCTTAGTTTGACCCTCCGAGGTCAACCGCATTTGGGCTACCATGAAAATGCGTGAAAAAGTTGTTTGGCATTTATTATGAATGCCGGCAAATGTGCGATGAAATGAAAGCACAATAAAATTTAGTCGCCTTTTGGGCGCTGGGCACGTGAACGTGTGCTATTATGACATTAAAAACAAATTGTTTACATGCACTATGTATAAGTTACGCTTTTATGTTGTAAGTGTAAAAAAATCTTATAATATATTATACACATTATGACAAAAAAGTGGCTGGAAACTGTAGCAATCATCACCAAATGTAAAAAACTTATGCCGATAATTTTTTTAGTCCTCGAAGAAACACTTTTCATAAGCACTTTTTGTGATGGCCTTAAGCTTTCTTTCTTTTATTTATTCGATCGACTGAATTTTGGGTTCCACGGAGCGGCAATTTCAGTTTGGGGAACAAGAAAAAATCACACGGCGCCAAATCTGGTGCATACAGTGGTCGATGGATCTCGAGCACTTTTGACATTTATCTAACGCTTGCCTGACGATTTTCTAGCACCATATCCTTCACTTTTATAATGTTTTCATGTGTTGAAGATGTCGAAGGTCGTCCCGAGCGGTGAATGCCTTCAACGATTTCTCGGCCATCTTTGAAGGCTTTGTTTAATTCGCAGGCTTGTGTTTTTGATAAAACTGAATCACCGTAAACCTTTTCCAACATTCCCACCGAATGAGAAATTTATCCAAAATTTATTTTCAAACACAAAAATAAAATCTTAGCACCAATAAACCGAAAATTGATCGAAAAATCGGTGCATAGTGGGACCGCCAGTAGGATTTTTTACAAGGCAGAATAGGTGATTTTATCCGGTATATTTTTTTCGAACTTGAAGTGCAATAAAATTTCTGACCTACTTTATAAAAAAAAATTTTGATCCTCGAGCCACATTTCTTGATTGTATTTAAAGTCAAAGTCCTGAGCCTTTGGAAAACAGCCTTTATGCTATGAAATCAAATTCAAGTGCCCCTGCAAAAACACCCTTTATACATAATAATGTACAAAGAGTAACTGATATACCTGGTTATATAACATACTGTCCCTAAAATGCAAAATAACTACATCACTTCTTCATAGAATTACAGAGATAGAAAATCGATGTAATAGGAATTACTGATATTGAAACAAAATTTGAGTTTTGGTTATAAAATAGGTATATGTTGGTTATAAAATAGTTATATATCGGTTACAAATCGGTTACCAATTGGTTATATATTGGTCATAATTCAGTTATATATTACTTATAAATCGGTTATATATTAGTTATATCTGACAGCGGAAGCTACATATATGTAATATGATGTAGGGAATCGCAATCAATAAGAAACTCAATTTAAATTTTTTTTGTTGTCTGCATTTTATGTGACGACATAAACTTTCACCATTTTCGCTTTTACTCTACGCACTCAACTCTTTCTATCATCTTCATTCCTCACCTTCCATGTTTCCTGTTATCTCTTTGCATTGCCAAAAATACATCTGCTACTCCTTCACTTTCTACTTCCTTCTACTTTTATTCCGCTAAACACTACGTTTTACTATTTATACTACCTTTTAATATTTACTTTGTCTCATGCTTGCTCTCTGCTTTTAGCCACCATATAATTAGACCATCTAACTTGCTTTTATAATTACACATAAAATACACAATAAACAGCTTTGATTTCCGCCAGGCTCTCAATGTGCTCCGGCTTGTTTTCATTAGAACAATCGCGTTGTTGTGCTATTTGTGCGCCTAAAAGTAGACTACTGGTAAATAAATATTTCGGTGTACGGCGGAAGCACGTCGATATGGCACTACTACTTAAGCAAGTTAATTAAAGGAAATACGTTGTTTGGTAGTTTAATTAAAAAGACGATTTAAAAATATAGAAGGATTGGTTTTTGGAATTGAAATTGAATAAGTTTCCAGGAAGTCTTATTTCACTGCCATGATAGCAAAACAAACACATATTTATTAATAACTGAATAAAAAATAAAAAGTTTTTGGAAGAGAAATAAATAAATTTATTAACTAATTGCATGAAAATTATTGTCCAGCTTAATTTGATTGCCTAAATTGAATAATAATTAAATATTTAACATAAACCTTAAATTAAGTTAGATTGTAATTGAATTGACTGAAATTAAATTCATCAGAAACCAAACCAAGTTTTCTGTAGATATTTATATTTATTGAGACTACTAGCTAATGACTTTATTAAGCTGACTAAATTGAATATAGACATTATTACAAATTAACTTAAAAAGTAAATTGAGTTGAATTTGTTATTAAAAATTTGTCCGTCAACTGTATTGAGCGAAAATATATTAACATAATATATCCAGAATGAATTCAATAGCAAAAATAATTCCGTTTAATTTTAGTTTAATTGAGTAAGTTTACTATTACTATGACTATACAACCACAAATTTATTTAAAATTGAATAAAAAATGTAAAATGTTTTAATAATCAATTAAAATCAGTCACACAAAATTGAAGCCAATAGTTCAGAGTAAGTTCATTGCATGAAAATTAAATGAAAATAAAATAATTAACTCTTAATTGAGTATTAGTTCAATTGAATTGAAGGAAAGTACAATCATCATATGTGACCTGGTCTACGAAAAGGGGGCTTAGGTGTCAAAAAAAAAAAATAGATTTTTTGACACCTAAGCCACCTTTTCGTAGATCAGGTCACATATCATGAAGTCAGATCAAAACTAAATTGGCGATGCTTATATTTCTCTAAAATATATAATATGAAACAACTAAAAAAATTTATGTATAATTAATAATTGCCACTAAATGTTAATCAAACTTAACTTGAGATTAAAAATCCTTTAAAAATTCGTGTTGAACGAAAGTACTTTATAATAATATAATATAGGCAGACTAACTTGAAGGCCAAACAACTAAATTGCGTTAAATAAATGTTGGTAATTTCCTCTAAGCTTAATTAAGCGAATTAGGTTTGACCGAGTTCAACTCGATTCCAATTGTAGAAATCTGCATTGAATTGAGTTGAGTGGTAGTATTTTAAATGGAATTACAGTTGATGAAATTTAAATTGAACTTAATTATGTGAATTGATTGAACTCAATTTTATGAAGTGAATTGAATTGATTACCATAATTGAACCCAATAGAGTCGTATATGTAACTGAATTTTACTAAGTTTTACGTAGCGAGGTATAATAGTTCAGTTAATTAAATATAAATTGATTACAGCTAATTGAATAACATTAATTGATGAAGATTGTAAGTTATACGAAGAGGAACCAGTCTAATCAAGAAACAATTTAAACTTAATTAAATCGAATTTAACTATATTTAGTCAAATTGATTTTTAAATGAATTAAAGCTGTATAAATTTCGTTGAAATCTACCAAGCGTTTTTCGGTCTACGGTCGTCAGCAGTTGAAAAATCATAGTTTTGAGAAAGCCGATTTTGAAGCTTGATACGCAGTTTGCGTAAACTAATATATATAATTTAAATATTTGTGCTGTTTCTCTGTTAAATTCTGGTTCTTCGGCCGTTTTAGCAGCTTCTAAAATATCTCTTAAAACTACTTGCTCTCAAACTTAGTTGTCTTGGCAAATTTAATTAGTAAACGACTGAATTCGTAGTATAATTGTCGCCATTAATTGAATGATTAAATAAGTCGATTAATTTTTTCAGCGAATTGACTAAATATATGACTCAATTAGTAGTTAATTAATTACTTAATCGTCCTCATCAACAAATATATAACTCAACTTAATTGAGAAGTTTTATTTCTCAACCAATCGAATAAAAATATGATACAATTAACAGCTCAGTTGTTTCAGCCAGTTGAATAAGGAAATGACTCAATTAGTAGTTAATTAATAACTCAATTATCTCTCAAATATTCCACCTCGCCTGAGCACCCTTTGAAATTTATCGAATAACACGAAAAGAATGTGTAATTTTTACTGAAAATTTTCAGAGCATATTTCTTAGATGTCTTTCTCAAAGAAAATGCAAAAACAAAAAAACAAAAAAAAATAGAAAAATCGAATGCGGTTAGCCCCTTAGATGTAAGAAAATGATTCAGTTATAATTTTTTTCACCTTTGAACCACATATTTGTAAGATATTATTAAGAATAGTAACTAAAGTTAGGAAATTTTCAGCATTAGCTTCAAGAGTATGCGCATTATTGGTGCAAAATCTTTGCTATTTATTAGCATAGTTTTCCATGTACATACGTATTGTTCATATGCATCGACACACACGGAAAGTGATGTCCATTTCCCTCCACACCTTAAACGCTAAAGAGTTTCTCATTACCCTTTCAGCTTCAGCAACCTTGACGAAACTAAAGAAAATCATGTGATTGCCCCTTAAAGTAGGCAGTGAAAGAACATCAAGCTTATGCACCTTAAAGTATGCTATGCTGTAAGCAAATCTTCACTTTAACATAAAAACAAGCAAGCAAACAAGCACTATGAACGTAGTAAGTGGCAGCCTAGGCACTTCGTTAAGCCTCGTTTGCCATTCCGACTGATGCAAAGATATAAAAACTGCAGCAAATTTTGCAATCAACAGTACAGTAACAATAATGCACAGCATAACAAATCACTGTACAGCGCTGGTGAGCTTGTTAAGGCGAGTTGATTTAATTTTGCAAAAAATATCCAGCCAGCTAGCGCACAGCTCAGGTCCCTAACTACCTAAGCAATGGAAATTCTTCGCCTTCAAACACTGGTGTTGCCTGCCTGCGTGATATATATGTATGTACATGTATGTGTTTGTGTGCTTGTGTGCATGCGTTGCTGTTGCGGAAATGGCTGAGTATGCCTTGCATTTCCGCTTCTTGTTTAGACGTTACCGCCAAACGCTGCTTGCCGCAATGTTTGTACGTCGGCTTTTGTTTATGTTGCCTCACAAATGCAAAAGCAAAAATACCACAACTGTTCAGCCTGTACGTAGGCAACGTTGTTGGGTTTTTATGTAGCATAATTTAAGTTTTGCATACATTTTAAAATTACGTATGTGTAGTAGCTGTGTGTGTCGGTGCGGTTGTGCGGCATACTTCCGTTGCGAAAACAATCAACCATAGCAACTATTGTATTTGCAATGAAATTGCTAAATTATGCATGCCAGCTTATAAATATGCAACGTTCCATACGAACATCTATGTGTTTGGCTGCCACCTAGTGTTGTATGCCGCTACGCTCGCCTTGACAGCGTTGCTTTTGAGGGCGAGAAAAGAGGCGTGAAATGCACAAATGCGGCAAGTAAATAGTTGTAAATGGTTGCATAAAATTTAAGAGTGTCGGAATGTGCGAAATTGCGTACACAATTTATGGACGCATAAACTTTTTGAGCGCCTAAAGGGCTGCAATGTTGTTTTTTCCCCACTTTTTGTGCGTTTTGTTAAAGGTGCTTAGTTATATCGGTATGCCGGGCATGCTATCAAACTTAAAATTATGTGTTATAGTATTTATTCCGCGTGATATTTTAATACGTAAACTTACTTATATTATAATTAATTATATTTAATAGACAATTTAATAAAAATTAAACTGTTTGCCGCAAAATTAGGTTCCCAAAAGTGCCATTACAGATCTTTTGTTAAGAATTGTTTCTGCAGTCTTACTTTTAATTCAATTTTGAATACCTCATTAGTCAATTAATTAGCGTAAAGTGAATTAGAAATCTTAATTGACAAAATTTAGCTTTAATTGTTCTGTAAATTGTTTTCAATTACTTTCAAATATGTCTAAATATTCCTTAAATTGCATTAAAATTAGAAGAACATTTACAACTAATTTGAGTTGTGTTTTATCCTATGCAAAATCGAGGCTATATTTACATAAAATAAAAATAATAAATTGAGTTGAATTAATAGATTAAAAATTAAAAAAAAAAATTGTCTGAAATACGCAATTTTAATACTAATTGTTTAATTGAATAAATATGTGTGCCAATTAGCCGCTTTATTGTCTCAACTAATTTAATAAATATATGACTCAATTACTAGTTTAATTACCGCCGTTTACTGACAACTCAATTATCTCATCCGATTGTGCAAATATTTGACTCAATTGGCAGGTTAATTTTCTCAACCAACTAAACAAATATATGATTCAATTAGTAGCTTAATTGTCTCAACCATTTGAATAAATACTGTTAGTCGTTTAATTACCACCATCAATTGACAACTAAATTGTCTCATCCAATTCCATAAATATATGACCTGATTATTAGTTTTATTGCCACAGTCAATTGTTGACATAGCTGCCTCAGACAATTGTATTAGCAAATGACTCAATTAGTAGTTTACTTGCAGCCGTTAGTTGAATAAATATATGAGAAGATTTGCAGTTAATTGACAATTAAACTGTCTCACCAACTTAAATGAATAAATAACTCAATTAATACTTAATGTGCCGCCGTTAACGGAATAAATATATGACTCGATTAGCAGTTTAATTGCCGCAGTTAATTAACAACTTAATTGTCTCAGCCAATTGAAGTAATAAATGACTCAATTATTAGTTTAATTGCCACCGTTAATTGGATAAAATTATGAGTAGATTAGCAGTTTAATTTCATAGTTAGTTTAGAGCTAAAATGAACAAATATATAACTCAATCAGTACTTTAATTACAGCTGTTAATTGACAACCCAGTTATCTCATCCAATTTAACAAATGTATGACTCGACTAGCGGTTTAATTACCACAGTTAATTGAAAACTTAATAGTCTCAACTAACTGACTCAGTATATGACTCAATTAGTGTTTAATTGCAGTTAATTGACAACTTCTCAGCCAATTGAGTTAGAAAATGACTCAATTAGTAGTCTGATTGCTGCCGTTAGTTGAACACATTTGTGACTCAATTAGTAGTTTAAATGTCGCAGTTAATTTACAAGTTATAAAATATATAATTCTTAGTATTTATTTGAAATTATATTAATTGAATTTAAAATTAACTGCTTGTATGTGAACAGCTTCAATTTTATTTAATTTTATAAAAATTGCCGGTCTGCCTGTATATACGATAACTAGCCCCTTTATACATCCGATATTGATCTGAAAATTCGGACACGTTCGTTTTTCTCCCAGAAGCTGCACATATGTCGGAACCGCTGATATCGGACCACTATAGCGTACAGCTGTCATACAAACTGAACGATCAAAAATATATACTTGTAGGTAAAACTTTTTTGTTTAACAAGATATCGTCACGAAATTCAGCACAGATTATTATCTTAACCAACGATATATTCTCCGAAGAAATAGTTCACAACGGAACACGGTAGCAAATAGCCGCCATACAAATTGACCAACCAAAAGTAAGTCTTTTCCTGGAAAACTTTTTTATTTAACAAGATATCGTCTCGAAGTTCTGCATGAGTTGTATTCAAAAATAGGGTTATAATATCCGAAGAAATTTTTCAGATCGGTCTACTATAGCCATATTTAGCTCTCATACAACTAGCCGATAAAACTCAACAATTTGTCTGAAAACTTTTTTATTTCACAAGATTTTTTTTTACAAAATTTGAAAGGGATTATTATTCAAAGCAACGCTACAACTTTCGAAGATATTATATAGATCGAACAACTATAGCATGTAGCTAACCTATAGGTAACCGATAAATTCTCCTTGTATGGAATACTATTTTATTTATCAAGGTATCTTCCATTTAGTAATATTTTTTGTAAAACCTGCTATGCAACCCACGAAAAAATAGGTCTGATCGTAATAACATACATATATTTGCTACTCAAGCTTACCGATCGAACTAAAAATTAACATTTTAGCATATCATTTTATTTCATATTTTCATATATTTTTCTTTCTACTTTTTCTCATTTACTTTTTGTCGTATTTTTATATTTTTTGCTGCCTGACATTTAATTCACCACTGTAGAACCTGCAAAATATTCCAATATTTTGCTTTAAAGCTGCAAATTTTCTTTGTCAGGGTATCTTCAATTTAGTAATATTTTTTGCTACTCAAGCTTACCGACCGAACTAAAGATTAACATTTTAGCATTTTATTTCCACTTTATGTCGTATTTTCATATATTTATCTTTCTACATTTTTTCATTTACTTACGTCAAATTTTCATATTTTTTTCTGCATAATATTCATCTCTTCACAGTTCCGCAGAACCTGCAAAATATTCCAATATTTCGCTTTAAAGCTGCAAATCCACCAACAACAATTTTGCCGAAGTTCATTTCAGTTTTTACACTTGATTTGTTGGGGGGGCAGAGTTCTTTCTCACAGATTGTTTCTCATTTCTTATGCAAAAAAAAAAGAAAAAAGACAAAAACGAACCACACCAGCCACACGCATGCACCAATCTCTCTACATACGTACACGTGCACGACGGCAACTGCCAGCAACAGACCAGAGCAGCCATCAACATTGCCACCTTCGCAGTCGCGCTTTTGTCTTCGCTTTCACAGTAAATTACAATGGGTGCCGGCTGTGTCGTGCCCTCCGGTCGCTGCTGGTGTGCGCAGGTTCATGCTCATCATCGTCCATGAAACCTTTAATACACTAACATCACCGCAAACGCCATCATCAGCGGTTGCATGGCAAACATCATTCATCAGCACTACTTACTACCTTCCGGGCAATTGACGGTGTTGGTGGTAGTGGTGGTGGCGGCGGCAATGGTGATGGCCTCAGTGTTAGTGTTGTTGTTGGCGCTGACGAAGGACCACCTGCCTTTCGTGGTCTTACCTTTTTGCAATAAAAGTGTATGTATGCATATAGATATGTGTCTGTGTGTGTATATGTGTGCTTGTGTGCGGAATACGTGTACTCATAAACGCGCCAAAGCGGCAGGCTCAGCTTGGCTGTAGGCACGTCAGCACTTTACATTTTTACAATTTCGCCTAAACAAGATTTATGGTTCACTAGCGTTTTTCAAATGACTCTACACACAATCATTCCGCTTTCCATAGCACACATATTAGCAAAGGTATGTGTGTGTGTTTGTGTGCCAACCGGCATTTGCGGTACGTTATGGTTGTAAACTCACACGTTGCGCTCAAGAGCCAACGTGGCTGCCATAGTTTAGCTGCATATTGAAGGTTTATATCATGGCTTGCGCGCCTACAAATATGCAATAAAAGTTCTGCATTACAATTCAGTACATTTCCTAAGAACCGCAGTTACATGCCGTTAACAGTTTTACAACAACAATTACACAAGGTTGTTGGAACTAAATCAGTCGTTGCGGGAGTGCACGAGCAAAGCTTTGGGTAACTATAAAAGCACACAAGTTTGATGTTATGGAGGGGAATTCTAGCGGCGCACTATACTGACATGCCGTATATAGTGGAGGGAAATTAATGTTCGTAGTTGTTATTGGAAATTTTCTGTACGCTGCATGCAGCTTAATCCAAGTTTTTACTATAATTATTGTCAATTTAAAGCCATTAATACTAAGAATGCAACTTCTTCCGATTTGGATCAAAATAATATACATTATATAACATCAGCAGGGCTTTCCAATACTTATAGCATAGCTTTTGGAGTAAGTGAATGTTCTCGCCGAGACTAGCCATTCGGCTACGGCCTTCTGATCAAGGACTCGACACTATTCCTAACAATTATTGTGGAAGGTCTCTTTCATTGCAAGAATAATTACAAGCAACGAATTAGATCACTACTTATGTCGTATATGCTTTAAGCTTTGCTTAGCTACCAGAAAAAAAGTTGTTTTACTGTCTCCAAAGTTGATCTTAAGGCTTTATTGGATTCCATGCATTCTACTTTAGCCTACAATACTTTAGATGGATCATGAATATCATAATATATATCATAGATATGCTCACCTATCACTTTGGAATTGATAAGGCAGTTGTGGAAATTTCCTGGTTTAAATGCAGCGGCACATAAGGAGTAACAAAATATTACGCAAGCAAAAGTTTTGGGTCAGCATACATTTGAGCGCAAAGATTCATGAGCCTAAGCATTTAAGGGGTTAAATGTGTTAACGGGGTTCAAAAAATCTAATTTTTTTTTATTAAATTCTACAACCCCTCTAGAATGTTGCTCTAAATTTACAAGTCCGTGCGAGTAACAGTTTCGGAGATACAGCTTTGGGAACTTGTGCGCTCGAGGCTAGCTTGACTAAGTGCTGCGTCTTTAAACGCTTTATACTTTCGTCCAAATTCTAACTTAAGGATTTAACTAAAAAACGTACTCTTTTCACTCATCTAAGTGAGGCGTTATACTGCCCACGCGGACGCATATTTTTTTTATAATTTTTTTTTTATTGAAAAAATGCTGCTTTTTACTCGAGAAAACCCATGCAACCCTCACTGCATTCGCCCAATTTCTACCTTTAGATGCTCTAATTGTTGCCAGTGTTGATCCAAATGAAGAGTTCGGCTATAGAGAACCAGCTCATAGTTAATGATTCCTTGCCAATGCCACCAAAAGCATTTCAAAACTATTTTCGACTGTTCCGCGTGAAGTGAGCACGACCGATTTCACTTGACATTGTCGCTGGCTTCTCATCACCAGTAACTGCTTCATAAATTGATTGATTTCGTTGCGATTCAGCAGTGATTCGTTCATGGCAATTAGATTTGTGAGGTATTTTGTGTTGAATCGGGTGGCACCTATAGCTGAGTTTCTTTTTGTATGCGGTCTTTTTTAAATGGTACCAAACGGCTTCTGAGCAATCAAAATTGGGTTTTTTGATAGTCTACTGTCCAGATCGTCGTATAGGCAATACAGGATTTTACCCATATTGATCATGTCTGGCACCCAGTAGAAGTGAAGTACCTTGTTTCTGGTAACACTTTCTATTACTGCGCTGCTTCCCAAGACACTTTTGGCCAATATGTGATACGGGGCCTTGATTGCTGCTTGAATTTCTGCTAGATGTTGACTCTGGAATTGCCTGCGTGTGCATTAGAGGCCAGCTCCTCAGTTTGACATATACAGCAGCAACTGGCAACCTAAAAGGCTGCCTTATGCCTAATCTTTGATAGTTTATTTCGGCACCAACTCCATCTTCCATTTTCGAGCCTTCCATGTAAATATTCAAAAATTTTTAATAATTACAAATATTTAAGAATTAGGCCCAATTCTAAACTTTGCCATATATCAGAGTGTTTACTTATGCAATATTTTCAAATTAGAAGCTGATATTTTTTATTCATACAATTCACCGTCTTACTTCACTTACTCTACTTACTTTTCACCCTTACTCATACTAGTTTAATAAAACCTTTCATCCAAAAATTCAGTTTCCCGCCCTTTTTATTGACGATAACGATAACTCGACCATATCCTATATATTCTGAATCGAATACTCTCTTTCTCTCCCTCTCAATTTATCACTCTAACCATCAATGCATATCCCTACCCTCTATTATTTTAATACCACTTTTGTTAACCAGTTATCCACCATACACTATGCCCAGCTTGTCGGTTTGAATCTTTCGACTCGCTTGGCAGACAGTCATTTCCGTTATAAGCCCTCATGTAATTACCACTTGTTTCCCGTTAGTGCAAATACAAGCATTTCAACGAATAAGTAGCACTCAAACGCTTTGTCCGTTGCCCGAACCGCACTCCCCACCGTCCAAAAATAGATATTTTGCACTCATGTTTTAGAGCCATGTACCCCATAAAGTTGCGCCGCGCGGCACTTTAGATGTTTTGTGCCACAATGCTGTTCATACACTCTTCCCAGCCCTCGTGTTTGCACAGCAAATATTCCCCCAGTTTTCCCAGGTCCCCTAGCATTGCAACGCCGCCATTTCGTGCCGTTGCAACACAATTTGTGGCCGCGCGCGCTGTTGCTGTTGAAAGGCTGACGCGCACGTGCTTGCCTACCAGCGCCGCCCCATTGTAGCACGAATCCTCGTTTGCTTTGTTGCAACACGAATCACTCGAATTGTTGCACTTGTTTTTATACTACACTTTATTATTTTTATCGTGTTTGTTGCCTCTGAAATACTTCGTTTGCTCCAACTGCCGAGAGACAAGTTGTCAGTTTTTGTGCTACTTTTTGTTTTTAGTGTGCATTTTTGTTGGTTTTTAATTTTAGGCTACAGCTGCCACTATTTGGTGCTGTTGTAGAAGTGTTGCATAAGCGAAGGCGCTGCTTGAAATTTACTATGCTTTTTTGTTTACGGCATGGGAGTGCTTACGAAATTTCTTATATATATTTTGCGCTTAAATGCTCACTTGTCTCGCATCTATTTGAAGAATGTAGTTGTTGCTGTGATTTATTTTTAAGTTCCATTTTAATTGGTTAACAAATTGCTGCCGTGATTAAAGTCGAAATGGCACGAATATCGCACAGGTGTTGGGGTTACTTGCATGTACTTAAACAAGAAAAAACGTTAACTTCGGTTGCACCGAAGCTAAATACCCTTCACAGGTGCATTTCTATTAGTAACTATGTGTCCAGTTTGTATGGAAGCTATATGTTATAGTTAACCGATCTGAACAATTTCTTTGGAGATTACATTGTTGCCTTAGAAAATAATATATACCAAATTTCGTGAATATATCTTGTCAAATGTGAAAGTTGTCCATACAAGAACTTGATTCCGATCGTTCAGTTTGTATGGCAGCTATATGCTATAGTTAACCGATCTGAACAAATTCTTCAGAGATTACATTGTTGCCTTAGAAAATAATATATACCAAATTTCGTGAATATATCTTGTCAAATGTGAAAGTTGTCCATACAAGAACTTGATTCCGATCGTTCAGTTTGTATGGCAGCTATATGCTATAGTTAACCGATCTGAACAAATTCTTCAGAAATTACATATTTGCCTTAGAAAATAATATATACCAAATTTCGTGAATATATCTTGTCAAATGAGAAAGTTGTCCATACAAGAACTTGATTCCGATCGTTCAGTTTGTATGGCAGCTATATGTTATAGTTAACCGATCTGAACAATTTTCTCGGATATTACATTTTTGCCCTAGAAAATAATCTATACCAAATTTGGTGATGATACATTGTCAAATGCGAAAGTTTTCCATATGAGAACTTGATTCCGATCGTTCAGTTTATATGGCAGCTATATGTTATAGTGGTCCGATATCGGCCGTTCCGACAAATGAGCAGCTTCTTGAAGAGAAAATAACGTTTGCAAAATTTCAAAAGGATATCTTAAAAACTGAGGGACTAGTTCGTATATATACAGACAGACGGACAGACGGACAGACGGACAGACAGACGGACATGGCTAAATCGACTCAGCTCAACATACTGATCATTTATATATATACTTTATAGGGTCTCCGACGCTTCCTTCTGGGTGTTACAAACATCGTGACAAAGTTAATATACCCTGTTCAGGGTATAAAAAGAACAAGAAAAGTTAAACTCAGATTCCGGCGCTGCTACATTGAGGCATAGGTTAAACCATTGTAGCAATATTATATATAATATATGTATTCACGGACTCTCATCATGCCCCATATCATGTAAAACGTTTTAGGGTTATAGTTAACCGCTGCCAATGCTCAACTCCTTGCAAATGCAAAAGAAACGAACTGTCAAACTAACTCTGTGTTGGTTTTTAGCTCACAAAGTAATTATTTCATATATTTTGGTAAGGTTTATAATATAGTCGAAGCTGTAAGGGTAGTCATGTCCCAAAGAAGTGATTGTATGCGATATCAGATGGAGTTCAGTTTAGAATGCCTGCGCTTGACGCGAATTTTAACAGACTCTGCGCCCACGCTGTCGATATCTCCTCCAGTGTATCATACCGTAGGAATTCCAAATGCTTACAGTGTGGTCTTGTTAATGCGGAACAAGTGCACAAGAGATGCTCCAATGTCTCCCTGGTGCCTTGCTCTACACATTTCCTGCAATCTTCTCCTGTCAGTTCCATCCAGCGGGCGTGTGTCGCCACCAGACAGTGACCAGTTCTATTGTGTGCTTTGTATTGACTACTAATAGGAATTTTGTATTCTTCCAATCTACCGGTCTACACATGACTTTCGCAGTTTTGCACCCAGGTAGCGCGTTCCGTATTATTTTGATATTCTTTATCATGCCTCTGTCGAGATCATCGCATAGGCAATGATGGATTGATCAGTCTCATCTACTATTTCATTACCCTCTATGCCTTTCTGGCCTGGAATCCAGTAGAAATGAAAATGCTTGCTTCTGGAAATACTTTCCACTGCGGCCCTGCTTCCCAAGACACAAGGGTTATGATGTACTACCTGCTGTTTGGCTGTCTTGATTAGCCTTAGGAATAGTTAGTGGAATTTTCAACATCAAAAAGGAATTTTTTAAGACTCTATAAAATATATAGAAATATTCAGAAAACACGTTTCTTTTCTTTAAATATCGACCCGAAATTTATCAATATATTGTTCAAATCGGACGATTATCGCATCGTCATACAAACAGACCGACCAAATTTAAATTCTTCTTTGGTAAACTCTTTTATTTGACAAAATATCTTAACAAAATGTGACGTGGATAATTGTTCAAAACAACGGAACAACCTCTGAAGAAATTGTTCAAATCGAAGCACCATAGCATATAGCTACCATACACACTGACCAACAAAAAAAAAGTATTTGTATGGAATCCTTTTTTTTATTTCACAAGATATCTCCACAAAATTTAACAAAAATTGTTTTCCGAAGCAAGGCTACATACCGGTCATACGAACTGACCAATCAAATTCAGTTCAAGCCCTTGTATGGAAACTGGCCGACCAAATAAAAGTCCTTGTATGGAGAACTTTTTTATTTCAAAAGATATCTTAAAATTTTTTTTTGCGTGCATTACTATACAAGATAGCGGTACAATCTGCGAAGATAATGTTCGGATCGAGGCACATTAGTATGTGGCTGTCATACTAATTTATCGTTCAAACTCAAGTTCATTTATGTACAATTTTACAAATGGCAAGATATCTCCATGAAATTTTCAGCATTGTGGCATCCTTATTTCTGAAAATATTTATTAGTTGAGGGTGACCAGTAAGTCCGTCTTTTAGAAGCCACCTGATATCAACAGTATTGGTTCCAATTTTTTTCATTGCAAAGCGGATATGATCCCGAGCCAAGCGGCTGCAGCCAACAATTGAAGTTAAATAAAGTGCGTTGAGGTCGGCTTTCTTGCTGGTGGCCCAGAGCTTATTTAATTATAGACTATCCTTATCCTAATTCATGTATGCACCACATGTAGAGCTGTGTTGAACATATACACATCTTAATAATCTTCAGATGTCGGAAGAGTTTTTATTCCCTTGTTTTAAGAATGACTCACGAGGCTTCGAATGATTTTTAAGTTGTAAAATTTTGTCAGATTGGCACTTCTTTGATGCTCATCTCTTATAAAATGACAGCTAATTTTTTTGGCTGTTGTGATTCTGAACTCGATTTGATGGTAAGTAACATACTAGATATAAAGAGCAACCGGTATGAGATTTCATCTATATTTCCCCATAGGGTTAATTTCGTTTAAAAGAAAAAAAAAATTTGGTGGCCTTATTTCCGATAGAATCAAAAAACTCTGGTCCAAAAACAACACAGAGTTCTTAGTGGATAACTGCAAATAAACACAATTTATAAGTTGCCAAGAGTGTTGTCAAGCGCTGACTTGTCGCCTCTTTTTCTTTTCTTTTTCGCTGATGTTATTGCACTCAAACGCGGCAGTATCAACACTGCAGGTTTTTGTTGTTTTAATTTTTTTATTTTGCTACAGAAATATGCAGCGCATTTTGTGCACAACGTCAACGTGATTATTTTTCAATGTTGCGCCGAAAACTATGCTTCAAATCGCAAAACGACAACAGCAACAACAACGTGTGGCAGTATACGAGATGTCAGAAATGCATACCAAAATAAATACAGTTGAGCCGGTGAACGTGTGTGCAATCGTGCGCTCATATATTGGTATGTGTGCATGTATAGGTGCCTACATGTGTGTATGAGTGTCAACGCGCATGTGTTAGAGCGTAGATTTATGGCATTGCAAATAAACTCGCCGCCAAATGCGCTCACTTTCAATAGCAAGCAGGAGGGACGTGTCACATTGCTGGGGACGGCAGCAGCGCATTCGAGTGTGACGCTCGCAAAATGTGACTACTACAAGTCATAACAACAATAACGACAACAAATATATATTTCTATATGTGTAAGTGTGTGCCTGTATTTATGCGCTTGCGAGCACAGCTGAATGAGCTAACGAGGCAACGATTGAAAAGTCAAGACGACGTTGGCGCGCATTATGGGACGGGGAGTAGTGTGGAGGGGCATGGAGATGTAGGGGAAACGCTGTGAATGCGATATCACATTATCCTGTCATTTTGTGCAAATAAATTGCATGCTCATGCAGCAGGCACAGTCATTGATATCCGCAATGAAATCGCACACACACAGACGCGCGTGCGCAGAGGGCGGCACTGCTGCTGCTGCTGTGATGGAATTATAGGTTGTTGCCAGATATGAGAAGCATGAATAACATACATGCTCACACACATACACATATATGTATAGTATATGCGCTTGCATATGTAAATAAAACGCCGCATAAGTAACGGCAATTGAAAGTTTTGCGCGCACGTAACGCTCAGCGTCGCAGCTGAATGCGTTATGAAGGGAGCGAACGGCAACGGCGATGGCGTTGCCCCTTCGTTATGTCAGTTGCTATGTCAATGGCTGCGTTGGGTGCTAGCGCGTCGCGAAGGCATTGACGTTGATGCAGTCATTCCATTGGCAGTGGATGTGAATGACATAAGCGGCATGCGCGTTCGCTCAAATGGAAGGGATATCCTGCGATGAGTGGCATATTCAAATATACATAAATAATGTCTATGCACTTTTGGTGATATATTACATTTTTTTAGCCATGTTTTCTTTGCGTAAATCTATAAGCGCAAGTTATTTGCATGCCTAAACAGGGCTGGGGAGATTTATGAAATTTCGACGATCAAAGTACTAGAATTTTTGTGCGCTGATAGTTGAGAAATAAAAGAGGTAAGAATTTAAATTACTTAACAATTAAAAAAATTTTGAATTGAAAAGGCTGCCCCACTAAATTCATATTAGGTGCGTGACTTTGCTAAAAACGCCTAAATGTAGGCAACAACTAATTCTTTTTCATGGAATTTTTCCCATCTGAAGAATATTGAAGAGAACTTTTTACTACACTAGTTATAACTATTTGAATATGTACGTAGGTGGCCCTTCATATTTCGGGATTAAAGAAGAAACAAAAATTTTTACTATCGCAACCCGCTTTACCGATTTTGAAAATGTACTCTATTTAGATGTAATAAATTTTGCATGCGCTTCAATTAATTTTCGAAGAACTTTTGTTACTGAAATTAAGTTTTTTCCAAAACATGCACTCTGAACGGTCCAACCGCCTCTTCAGGTGTCAAAAAGATATTGATCTCTTAGTTTATCTTTGACGAACGAGAATAAAAAAGAAATCCTTCGGTACCAAGTCCCGACTCTACAGTGGATGACTCATCAAATCGATGTTTTGAGTGCTCAAAAATGCAGTTGTTTGAGTTCTTGTGTTAGAGCTCGCATTGCCATCGAGAAGAGTGTTCCGTCTTCGGTGGTTGGTTTTCTTGATATTTTGGAAGACAACTGGTAAACAAGTAGTTGTATGCCACTCAGAATTTACTGTTCTGTGCTATTCTAACGGTATGTTTGCGACATGCCCAGTTTTGCCAAAAACAAAGGCAACCGTTTGCTGGGAAGTGTGAGTTATGCGCAAACAACTCTTTTTGCATTCGGCTCATCTGGAAACATGCATACTGTCGACTGCTGTTTACTTTTTCAGGCTCATATGGGTCAGTCCACGTTTCACCATTCACGTATTTTGAAGCACCGTTGTCATATTTTGTTAACATTTCTCTCAACCAATCGACATGAGCCTTTTTATTTTTGCGATTATAAAATGGGGTGTGTGATCCGATTACAGCAATTTTTTTACAGTAAAATATTAATGCAATATTAAATGTACCATGTCCTAGTACCAATAATGCGTATAGTTGTCTCAACCTCATTATATAACACATAATAATGTTACAATATCGTTTAGCGTACGGCATCAACAGTTTCCGAAAGAACTCCAGATTTTGGACAATCTTCACGAAATTTGTATAGTTGTAATTACAAATAATTTTATGCCCTTAAAAATAATTGAACTTTAAGTATGACTCGAGACAACCGCATTAGACTAAAAGTAAAAATATTAAATGCGCCTAAAGGTATGCTACAAAATCTTATATACATATTTTGATGTTCTTATGAGTATTTTGAGGCTATTTAGTGGGTCAACAAATTGAATATTATATAACAAATATACAAAGCAAACATTTTCAACTTAATTATAGTAGAAACAAATAAAAAGTATATATGCATAAATACATATACTTGCACAAATCAATCGACGCCTAAAATGACTTTAAATTTTAAATATTTTTGCATATTTTTGCCTGTGTCTATTAAATTTCTATATATACATTTGTATATACCTACCTATAAATTTCACTACCTTACGCAATTTTCACCGGAAAATCTCATTGTATTTAATTTAATAATTAAATTACTGTTTACACAACAAATGCATTAAATGCTGTAAATTAATTTCCTTATTTACGCTAAACGTAGGCGTGATTTTCATTAAATATAATGCTACAACAACAAAACAAAACTGGCAAAAAAGTTAGTTTACACACTTATATAAACATTCATTAATGTTTGCTTAATTTATTTGCACTATTTGGATGTTGATTTTTTGCTCTCCGCACCGCTTTTGTTTCATGTTGACATGTTAATGCATTGTGTGTCAGTAATAGGCGAAAAAATCATTAAACAAATAGCACATATTCGCAAATAAAATATTTGCTTTTCGTATTTAAATAACCAGCGCAGCAAATTGAGCGCAGTTTTTATGCAATTGTTTTTGCTTTTGTTTTGGTTTTACCAAGCCACATATGGCCGAAAGCTGGTGTAGTTGAATGATTTGTTTTGACGCTTGGAGGTATGCAGTATATGGAATTTTCAGTATGGCTGTGATCAATTATTATACTCAAGGCTGAGCTTTTTGGAAAGCGTGCTTCCTTCTGTGAGTTTATTAGTATGCTAAAGGCTTGATAAATATTTGTTTGATCTTTTTGTTAAGCTTTTTTCTAGTCATTATGTAATGTTAAATATTTTTACTTTTAAAAATTTTGCCTTTGTATTTAAAACTCACGCACTGGATAGTGGAAATCGCGTTCAATCTGTAAAGTTAGCATCGGACCATCACTGCTTGAGTCGCTGCGTGATATCTGTACCACTTTTTCCACTATAAGATGTAGATGTCATACTTGTACATTCTGACCGATCACAGTCAGATTTTTTGATGAAAACTTGTTTCAATTGTCAAGATAGTTTCACGAGTTTTGACACTGATTATTATTTTTATGAGTGCTACTATCTGCGAACGTTTTTTAGTCTCGCACTACTACAGCATATAGCTGCCATATAAACCTTTTGCTCAGAATCAAATTCTTGTATGGAAAACTACTTTATTTGCTGACTTATCTTCATCAAATTTTTCACAAATAATTTTCCAAGCCAAGGCTACAATCTCCGGAAAAAATTGTCACATCGAGCCACAATAAGATATAGCTGTTATACAAACTGACCGATCAAACTCAGACCCTTGTATGGAAAACTTTTTTATTTGTCAATATATCTTCATTAAATTTGGCATAAAGAGTTCCTCAAGGCAAAGCTACATTCTCCGAAGTTATTGGTTGGATCGGGTTGCCATATTATATAGCTGCCATTCAAACTGATCCATCGAAATCAAGTTCTTGTATAGAAAACTTTTTTATTTGACGAAGTATCATCACGAAATTTGTCAGAGATAATTCTCCAAGGCAGCGCTATAATCTCCGAATAAAATGTTGAATATCGGATTACTATAGCATATAGCTGCCATACAAACTTATCGCTCAGAATCAAGTTCTTGTATGGAAAACTTTTTTATTTGTTAAGATATCTTCGCGAATTTCGGTATATATTATTGTCGAAACCGTGGCTATAATACCTGAACATATTGCTTGGATCAGACTATTATAACATATAGTGTTCATACAAACTGATCGCTTAAAATCAAGAAATAATTGTTTTTATAACTTTTATGCTATGAGAAATGTAGCTCTGAGAAATATTACAGCTTCGGGAGCAGCTGAAGGCAACGTTTTTTCTCTTTAATTTAGTTTAATTTTATTGAATTTTATTTTATTTTTTTTATTTTTTTTTAATTTATTTTTTTTTAATTTATTTTTATGTAGTTACTGATTTAAAATTTTTTTTTTCGCTAATCAGTTTTTTTACGTTTTCTATTATTTTAAATTATTTCATTTTTAGTTTTACTTTATTTTATTAATTTTTTTTTTAATTTTTTTTTTTTTTATTTTAATTAATTTTTTGTTTATCTCATTATGTTTTTTAATTGATTTTTTTTAATTACTGATTTTATTATTTTTTTTTGTTCATAAAAAAATTTTTTTTAAGTAATTTAAAACTATTTTCATTTTATTCTATGTTAATCTCATTTAATTTTATTTATTACTTTTTTATATTACAAAATTAATTTTTCTTTTATTATTTTATTTTCTTATTTTACTTAATATTTTGGTTATTTGTTTTGTTATTTTAATATATTTTTTAATTTTATGTACTTTTTTTTATTACCGATATTAATATTTTTCCGTTTAAAAATTTTTCGTTTTAAGTTATTTGAAAATATTTTCATTTTGTTCTATTTTAATCGGATTTCATTTTATTTAATACTCTTTTATTTTATTTTAATTTTGTTATTTTATTTTTTTTTTTTTTAATTTTTTTTTTTCACTTAATATTTTGGTTATTTATTTTATTATTTTACTATATTTATTAATTTTATTTTATTTAATTTACCGATATCATAATTTTTTGTTACAAATTTTTCATTTTAAGATATTTGAAATTATTTTAATTTAATTTAATTTTATTTTTTTTAATTTATTTAATTTATTTTTTTTTTTATTTATTTTATTTATTAAATTAATTTTTTATTTTTTTATTTATTTTGCATAAATTCAGTTATTATTATTTTTCCATATTACCAGCACACAATATCTGCTAAACTTCTCTGGATTAGTCGGTCAGCAGTTCAAATTTTCGAACCTTTAAATGCTGACAATTTGCCAAAGCCACCCTAGAGACCACAGACAAGACACTGTGCTGCCAAAAACACTCATCTATACACACACATACATATATGCAATAATATGCAAATATACGCAATCTAGCTGCAACTAATGAAAAACACCGTTGTAAGCCTAAACATATGCCCACAGCAAATCCTTCATAAACCAACCAATTGTGAAGCTACGGCAGACCCGAGCACTAATATTGCACGCAAACACACACATACAAACGAAAGTAAAATTGGGCTGCTGTATTAAGACATATAATCACCTCCTCTGCATGTGCACTCAGCCTGCCACCCAGCACTTACGCACCTGTGGTCGCTTTACAATTTTCAACCACAAAATTTATTCTTGCGTAAAATTAGAAATTCAACAATAATAACAACAACAGCAACAAGCACTTGCACAGCGGTGGCGACAACAAAAGTGAGCTGCAGCCTGTCATTGACAATAATGGTAGGGCAATTTATGTATGAGTGTGTGTATACATGTGAGTCGCCCAACACATACATACACACAGCTGCTTAGCCTCCTCTGAATTAGTGTCTTGGCCCTCTCACCAAAAGCACGCCTTATTTCAAGCGTGTAGCTGAGCGTTTACGTTTGCCTAATGGTTGTTGCTTTTATTGTTGTTGTGCGCTGTTATTGCCTTCAGCCAGTAAAAGTCAATGAGTTGTGTTCATATGCTGATGACTTGACTTGGTTGATGACAATCAGCTTACAACGTACAAACACAAGGCAGCGATGGCTGGCAGATTAGTTGGCAAATCTGCATGTATGGAGCACTCAAGTGTGTGGCACACAGACACACAAACACATACATATTTGCTTAAGCTCTATTTTAAGCTGTTTTGTGTGTGTGCGCTTTAAAACAATTCAATCACACACAGCTGCGTAGTAAATATTGGTATAAAGATGCGGCTTCTTGCTGGCTTTCTATCGCTCACCTTCTCTATATCTTCCTTGCACCCTGGTTAGCTGCTGTGCCTTTACACCACTTGCCGTGAATTTATTGTTGACCTGTAGAGGACCTGCTGTCATCCACTTTGTCCAACTCGCCTGCTGCGTTTCTGTGTGTGCGCTTATCTGCTTACGCCATTTGCTGTGTGATGTGCGCCTTACATTATGCTTCAATAAAATTCATGCACCCATTTTGTCTCGGCCGACAATTTCCATTAGCCTTGCCAATGGACTGCAGCTAATCCACTCAATACATCGTAGTCTTATGTAGTGAATTGAAGTGCAAGCTTAATGAAAAATCTAGACTGATTGGCAATTCAGTGAACTTTGTTCCTATAAACTTCGGGTATAAATTGTTGTTATCAAGTGAGTTGGACGCATATTATTTTATTATTTGTAGTATGCTGAAGGGGTGTGCTTGAGTTGTGGGGGTGTTCGTTGTAGATTGATATTTTTTTCTTTTTTGATGAAGATTTACTTATCTAATTGCTACAAAATAAATTCTTTTCATACAAATCATTCATATATATTTGTATTTAAGTGGGTTTAGCATAAAAGGTCTTACTAGTTTTTGGGCTATATTTTAAAATAACATTTCTGGTATATAAACGTGTTAAAAAATTTGTTTCAACTTTGGTTTCATGACTTTATTTTTGTTATCAATTTATACTATCCATTGTATACATTCAGAAATATTCCCATAAAACATAAAAGTCAATTTCCATTATCGGCATGAAAGCTAAGAACTCTGCTATATCACTAGATTAGATAAGGTTAGATGGCTGATCTAGAGAAATCGCACGTGGACTGCTATATGCATTCTTTTGTGAAGCCATAGAAAAGAATAGCTCTACCACTTCGGTGGAATGTCTGAGAGTATGCGCTTCCAAGCTCGGTGCGAAGGGTTTTTAAGTCTTGACCTCCCAAACGCATAGCAGTCAAGAAAGAAGGGTTGAGTTGTTTCCACCTCATTTTATTTTTATCCAGCTTCTGCAGATCAGATACTAAGCATAGTTCAAGTCTTCAGGTTATAAGAGATTCAAGCATTGTGTTCCCATGACAGTTTCTATACATACAGTATTAAGCAAAAAACCGACCTGCATTAGGAAAATTAGAGTTATGACCTAAACCCTATTCATTGGAAAATATCGCAATCAATAATATATTGTGCCTGCTTTTTTCTAATTACTCCATTTCTTCACCATGTCTTTAAAAGGCTGTACTGTGGGGCTTCCTTTTTCATTATAATCGCTCAAATATTATCAATGTGGTTTAAATTTGAGCTGTTCCCAGGCCGCGCTAACTACTTTATCCCTTTTTAGTCATAAAACCGCAAAGCTGTTTAAAACAACAAAGTAGAGTATCAAAATAAGTTATGAATGAGATTGATAATAGGTACTAAAACTGAAAAAATTACCTATGGCCAACCTCATCACATGGCTCAGAATACTGCTGACATTTTGTTGTTGATACAGTGCTTCTATAGGTGTTTTTGTGTAGATCTAACCATTTATTTTATTAAATGATTTTCCTTTTACTCACCTATAAGAAAGACACATCAAGCCATCTTTTTGACTGTCTGGTGTTCTATGATTTTAATCATTCTCCAGTGAGCCGCTCGCCTAACTTTCTCCATACTTGGTGGTTACTTTTTGGTCTTATGGCACAGTACCCTTTGCCCATGCATACCGCTGTTTCCTTATTAGTGAGTTATTGAATCCTGCCTCTCTGATCCTTCGACGAACTTCTGATGCATTTACTCTCACTTCAGTTGGATCACTAATTTATTTTTTAATGTCAAGCAAGGATGTACAGTGAACTATTAGATAAGACAAGATTTATGGTCCTTTATGCATAGTTCCGCAGTCGATGGAACGATGAGCTATGCGACATTGACATAGTTTAGTGAATTAAGAGACAGCGACTCTGCTAACTAGGTTATTCTGTCCGTATGACCTCCAATTTGCGCCAAACAGTGAAAAGAAGTAACGATTGGCGCGCTTTTGTTAACTCGTCCTTAACCTCGGTGTCTGCGCCAATAAGGAAGAAAACGTAGACAAGTCTATCGGATGAGCCAATCTGGGGCGACTGTCTTATTTTGGATCCTTCCAGACCATTTTTTTGGGGAAAAAAACTCGTATTCCGGCGAATTTTATGAAATATACTACAGTAGTCTAGCTAAACTCCACACTGCCCGATATTTGCCTGTGGCTTCGATTTTTCTGCGTTAAGGCTATGCCCTTTTGCCCTTTGGTAGCATCAGTCATTCGCCATCATTTTAGCATGTTTTTCTTGAACAAACTTTTTACAAACAAAATTTATATTTTAGTGATGCTAATCAACTCTTTATCTCTGAAAAAATGGCATGCAAAGGCATAGAAAAGCGGATTTACTCAAATTTAACTGACTGCAACTACCTTCATTGGTTTTTTATGCCTAGTACGAAAATTTTTAGAAAATCAACAGCCAAAAATGATGAAGGAATATTTGCTGTAAATGAAAAATCCTTTCTGCGTCAGTTATCATAGATCTTAAAGCATAGATCAGAAATCTTTGAGCAAAGATGAAGATATAAATAGTTAACAAGAAAGTGTACGAAGGAGATTATAGTACTGAAACCATATTTTATGAATCGCCTATCACAGAACGCAGTCTATGTACCACATTTTTATGTGAAAATTAATTACTAATTTTGAATGAGAAGGTTAAAAAAAATGTTCAAAGTATGCACAAATGCTTTTTATACATTTTAACCACATTTCTGCCAATTTGTGTAGACCATGTCAATAGAAATGTACGTCTTTGAAGCAAACCAATTTTCAACTTCTGTGAAGGAATTAATGTGCTGCTCAGCCAATGCGAACCTTATCAATCAAAACAAATGGTAATCGCCAACCAAGCACTTTGATTGTATCCTGAATCGATTTTGCTTTGTGAGCAGATGTATTATCGGGTAACAAAATTACATACATTACCGTGTCTTTGGGCACATTTTTGTCGTTGTTCGATAAATGTATTATTCAAATTGATAATTTCTTGTCTGTAGCGATTAGTAGGCTTAGAAGCCCATGATACGCCACATCCTACAAAGCAGTGCCTTCTTACCGAACATATCAACCCAAAATTTTCTCCGTTTAGGATTCTTAAAATTTCAATTTTTCGTCGGCAGTGACAATTAGATGCAAAACTAATTTTCTTTCGTGTTTTCGAAGCAAAATATCACAAGTTCTTTCTTCAGTTTTCCATTTGTCTTTTACTCAATTCATATGGCACCCATTTTCTATACTTTTGGATTTCTCCCATAGCTTTCATACGGTCTGAAATTTGTTTTTGTACAAAGTTAACATAACTGCCATTTGCTTTTGTCTTAAGGTATCATCTACATTCAATATTGTATGCAGCTCGGCGTCTTTAAACTATTTTGTTGGTGTTTTAAGTTCTTTATTTATCCCACTAAAATTATTATCCTTGAACTATTAAAACCATCTTTTGCATGTTGCTTATGATAGAGTATGATCACTATACGCCTCGACGAGCATCGAATGAGTCTGCAGTTATTTTCTTCAAATTGAATCAAAAAATGTATGCCTTCAATGTACAAAACCTCACTTTTCTTAAAAATTTGGCATTTTTCATCACAATGAAAGAATATGATGTTATTTGTTCAATGACTGTAAATATTCATGAATTATTTGTCATAGATCCTCAAACAAAAATCAATGATACCCCTGGGATATAAATTTTAAATCAAATATGTGAGCCTCAAATCATATATCGTATATCGTGTTAAAGTGATCATATACCATGTATGTTAAGGTGAGGTAAAGGAAAAAAAAAATAATTTCTGGGTTAAGAAGAAAAACAGACAGAAAACAATATCACTGCAAGGCAGGAATTTTTGGAAGGTGTAAGCAAGTATTCAAAGTTCCCTATATACTAGATTAATAACACGAAAGAAATCTGATTTCGTTGAAAACCACGTAAATTTTGAACTAGTGGGAATACAATTTTATACATCCCAGTTTCTTTTGGAGCCTATAAATTCTTAAATTTAGCTTCGGGAAGATTTTTTTTTTTTCATTAAAAAAGATTTTGCTTTTCAAAACGGAAAAATAATCTCATTAAATTTTAAATACATAAATACTTATATACTTATCCACTATATATGTTATCCTTTGTAGCTTAGCTATAAATGTGATTATTTGAGATATGTGTGTGGAAAGGTCGGCACGTGTTATGCATATTTGTAAGTAAGCTGTCAGAATCAATTTAATATGAAAATAAAATGGGGATAAAAGAGAACTTTTAAAGACACTGAAATAAAAGGACATACGAAAGAAAATAAAGAATATTATATGAGGGGCATAGCAAATACTGTTTCTTGGCATAAAAGTAAATAGAAGATAGAAACGAGTTAAGATAGGAATGGCAAAAGTGTCAACGCCTAAAAGTATGCGGAAAAAATTTAAAAAATACTACAAATCAGTAAAATCAGATGTGTTTGATTGTTTATGTATATACTCGTACTTATGCTTGACAAAATGCGATACCTCAATTTGGTAATAGATTCCTTAACATAAAAACCGTAGCACAAAAGTCAACAAGAATGCAATGCAAATAGACAGCTGCAAACAGTTAAGTGAAAGTGAAGGCGGAAACGTAAATAAAATTTAAGTTCCCGAATATAGGCGCACGTATGTAAATAGAAAAACGTATTTCAAGAATCAATACATCAGCCTTCTGCAGACCCCAGAGAACATGAACACACAATGAAACGTGAGTATGAAAGGCGCAAGCACCGCAATCAGATCACATATGTCTATGTGGCATATGTACTTTGCCTCCTTGCATACCTTTTGTAGGCACGAAAAGCATTGTTTAAATAAATGCCTCGACCGAGCCGAAAACAAATTGAACCCTTTTCAAAACAAAAGACATACGAAGAAATTGTTGAGTGTGAAAAATGAGTCAAGGGTGTTAAAAGGATTGCCAACACAGCGCGACAAAACATATAATAGAAACAATAACATGCACACAAAATGCCGAAAAGGACAAGTAAACTAGCAAATAAGCGTATGTCAATATAATGAAAAAGTCAAAGCCTAAACATAGGCGCGCATACAAAAACCCTCGGCGCCGCATTGCGAGCAGTGCTTTCATACACGAATATTTGCTTATGCCGGTGTGTGCGTGATAACCCTTTTTGTTTCGGTGCCGCAAATCAAAGTAGCTGCTATGTGTTCGTGGGCAACAATTCAATTTGGTGGCAACCGTCTTGGTCTTATGACTCGTAAATATCGTGCGTGTGCGTTGGTTTTCAATGTTGGCATGCGTTTTCCAAGCAAATTGATTGTTTACTTCCTTCCTTTCTGTGTAAATCAAAGATATGTAAATATCAGATATGTACACGTAGTTGATATGTATAGGAAACATATCGGGTTGTTATATATTTGATTTGGGTATTGCTTTCATTTTATGGTTAAGGAAATAGTTTTTGGAGTGCATGTGGTATTTCTGAGCTGTACAAAGTTCGTGTTGCGGATTTTGTGAGTTTCGTATAATAGTTTGTTTTTAGAAAGGTTTGATTACTGTTTTTTATGTATTTCATTTTTTTTTTGGCGAAAATTCAATTTCTTTCTTTCAATTGGTGCATATATTCGGAAAATGTTGATAACCGAGGCGATCCGATAAATACTTTAACACGATGCTCCAACTTCTCTCCGATTTCTAGAGCTTGCTTAGTGCAGTCTACGTTTCTCTTGAAGCGGTCTCTAGGGAAGCTTACTCGGACTTCTAAAGCTCGCTGGGTGAAGTTCGCTCTTCTTTTGAGGTGGTCTCTAGAAAACCTTTCCGTCATCTCGATCAGTTGGCGCTCATAAAAAACCGACGTGCGACTACGTTGGAAGTCGTGACCAATTTGCTTTTTAAAGCTCATGTCTTCTGAAATTTGAAAAGGGACGTTCTTATAGAATATATTATCCGCTAACAAATTTCTCTTGCAGTAGTTGATCTAACGGCAAGTGAGACTAGTACTACTTATTTTGAAGCTTAACACATAGTGTTGCTGAACCGAAGGCTCGAATGATCCAAAATCTATAGTGAGGAAAATAGTATTGGACGCTTCAAAAATTTGTTATTTTATTTTTTTTTTTTCATTTCAACATTCATTTTCTCAAGGGTATCATCGTAGTGTGTCTGGCCAAGAAAGTTGATATCAGACTCAGGGAGAATTTAGCTTTCTAAATAACCATGTGACTGAACATTCGTAAATCCTATTGTTGTTGTTTTGTAGCGGTAGAACTCTGCCAAATTGACTGTCCTTGGCCGGTTGCGTTCTGGTTACGTAGACCCGATTGTCATCGAAACAATTCATAAATCCTCGTAAGTCTTAACTCACATCGGACCGGGACCGGATCCGTTCCGGTTATGTGTCTGGCCAAAAAAGTTGCTATCAGACTCAGAGAGAATTTAGCTTTCTAAATAACCATGTGACTGTACATTCGTAAATCCTTTTGTTGTTGTTTTGTAGCGGTAGAACTCTGCCAAATTGACTGTTCTTGGCCGAGTCCGTTCTGGTTACGTAGACCCGATTGTCATCGGAACAATTCGTAAATCCTCGTAAGTCTTAACTCACATCGGAACGGGACCGGATCCGTTCCGGTTACGTAGAACCGATTGTCATCGAAACAATTCGTAAATCCTCATAAGTCTTAACTCACATCGGATCTTTTGAATCATGAAACTACTAACTCACACTCAGGCGACTTCCTCTCTGCCCACATACCGGAGAGGGAAGTATAGGTGGATAGCAGCCGTTGAAGGAGCGGGGTCGTGAGCTTCTTTATGAATGGGTCAAAGTTTGGGTGAAGGGGTATATTAGGAACTCACTACCAACTTCAGTTTCCGACTTTCTGTACTTCCGAGATTGTTTTCGTTCTATTGCTGATAGATTTACTACCACGAAGTGCAGCTTCCTTCAGAGAAGTTACTATCCACCTGCATCAGAGTGCCGATACAAGTCCTGAGCTCACTAACCGTGCGTTCAAGGCTGGTTAAAGTACACCAAACCTCGTTACCAATGGCATTGGATCACTTTGTGATAAGACCAGTATAAGCGCCAGGCCACAGCTGAATCGCAGATAACTAAAATCTGACAAACTGAAAGTTACCTGAGCTCTGCTATCTGTAGAATGGGAACGGTTCAGTGCTCTCCTTTCCTCGTATGTTCTAATATTGGATAGCCGGGTTTCGTAAGAGCTTAGCTAGCGCTGAACTATCATTGGTCCTTACGTCGCTAAAAGCACCTTTCGGACCAAGATCAACTATAGGATACTCACTGAACCCTCTATCTTGTGCAAGACTAGCCCCTTCCTAGTTGTGTGGATAACAGCCACGCAAGAGTTTGAGCATCTTTGGACTACCATTGGTTCTTTTGCAGTTGCAAGATTCTTTTGGCCCAAGATCGACCGCAATTCAGCGAACCATTTGTCTTCAGTAAGGCTTGCCTCTACATATTTGTACGAAATAACAACCGATTGCCATATCGGCTTTCATGATATATATCTCAGCCATTTATCGATTGACAGTTGCGGAAGCTGCTTGGAAATATAAGAGGTGGAAACATCTTAACACACTTGGAAGGTCCATTTTTCACCGACCACTTTTGAATAGAAATTGAATGCCTAAGCAAATTTGTCGACTTATAAGATCGTTTACTGAAGACATATTTTTATGGCTTCAAAGAGGTTCACATGTGGTAGTCAGAGGTCCATACCTCAATCAGCAATCGAACCTAACCCTAATTCCAAAAATTCCTTGTTAAGGGCATATATACAGGCAAAATGCTGAAAAAGTGATTTTCAAGAAGAAACGCCTTTTCAAATGTATACTATTTTATATACAAAAAAAAAAAATGCACGACAATCTTTGGGAAAACGGTGTCTTAGAACAATTTGACTCCTTAATGTTATTAAGCAACACCTTTCAGGAGCATATTATGAGCTTCATATCCTCTCATTTAAATAAAGTTTAATATTATAAAAAATATTTTGTTTTTGTTCCTCTGTAATTACTGGCCTATTCACTGAACTGGTAAAATCAGGCATGATTCACATATGCATTCTCCTTGACAACAGTTCATCTTTATAGCCTGTGGAACATAATTCCATAGATTTTTTTAATCAAATGTGAATTTACGGAAAAAAAATTATGGATAAATACTTTTTTGGAACTATTCCATAACCAAGATCTTTTATACCATTGTTTCGCCCTTCAACAACCCCCTCTAGTTTTTTTTTTTGAATTTCACTGTATATTAACCCTACTTGAAGCGAAATTCTTGCGAATGCTTTCACAACAGCGATTCGCTCATTGACTAATTTTTTTTCCATGCCTGCCAACAAATCGCTTGTTTGCACATTGTAGTGATCGCGCATACTTACTCACATTATGTACAAAATGAAATAATAACAAAACTGATTTTTATACATAAACAAAACCAACAATAAAGCTGGGTATTAAGCAAATGGAAGCAAGTGAATGTTGGAGGGGAGAAAATAAGAAAAAAAATTTAAGCAAAAAACAAACCAAAATAAAATAAGAAATATAACCTTGCCTTTGGCTTGTTAACTGCAGCAATAATAAAAGCAAACAAACAACAAAAATATATTGCAACAACATTTTTTATTGTGCATACAATTTGTTGTTGTGTAGCCGCTTGTGCGTGCGCTTACTGCAATAGTTTCACTTATTGCTTGTTGTTTTAGTACTTTGCATACTTATGGGCTTATATTTATATCAATATGGATATTCTTGTTTGTGTAAATATGTATGTATGTATTATATATATTTTGTGCGTGCTTATTGAAATTCGTTATATTAATTTTTTGACCAATTTTCTCACATTGATTTTATGTGTGCAATATATTACATACATATTTATGGTTGTGCACTCACTCATGCACATATTCACTCACGTATAGGCATACTACTTCTAGCGTAAAAAATTTTTCTGTTTTTTATTCTACGCAATTTTCCACTTATTGCTTATAGAACACATAGACTAACACACACATGCCTATTAGTATACGCACACATGTACACAGGCATAAACATATACCAGAGCATATTGTAAATAATACGTATACCCTGATCAGTTAGTCAAGGCATGTCTGTATACAAGCGAATTAGCGCCACATTTTGGAGAGATCTATCTGAAATTTTGAGCACGTCCTTTTCTTTACAAGAGTCTACTCATATGTCGAAATTGGCAATATCGATTCACTATATCATATACCTGCCATACAAACAGTTTTTGTATGAAAAACTTTTTTATTTGACAAGATCTCTTCACGAAATTCGGCATGGATCCATTTTTCAGACATTACTATAATCTACGAAAAAAAATTTCGGATCGGCCCACTGTAGCATATAGCTGCCATACAAACTAACCGATTAAAATCAAGTCCTTGTATGGAAAGCTTTTTTATTTCATATATTATCGTCATGAAATTTTGTACAGATTATTGTTTTAAGCAAGGCTACAATTTCCGAACATATTGTTCAAATCAGACTTCTATATCATATAGCTGTCATACAAACTTACATAACAAAATAAAGTTCTTGTATAGAAAACTTTTTTATTTGACAAGACATCTGCACCAAATTTGACTTATATTATTTCCTAAGGTAATGCTACAATCTCAAAAATAAATATTCAGATCGAGCCACTATAACTTATAGCTGCCATATAAACTGACCGATCAAAATCAAGCCCTTGTATGGAAAACTTTTTGATTTTATGAGATATCTTCAAGAAATTCACTATAAATTAATATCCAAAGCAGAGCTCCACAATTCGAGAAAATTGTTCAGATCAGGCCACTATACATATAGCTGTCATACAAACTGAGCATTCAAAATCAAGTTAAAGATCTCTCTATACTTTTTTATGCTATGAAAAATTAATTTGTGAAGGGTATTATAGCTTCATTGCTGCCAGAAATAAAGGATTTTTCTGGTTGTATATTGTATTTATTTGTTTATTTATTTATTTATTTATTTTTTTATTTTTATATTTTTTTATATTTTATTATTATTATTTTTTTTAATATGTTCGTTATTTTTTCTTATAATTTTTTGACTGCTTTCCTTTTTTGCCACTGCTGCTGCTGCATATTTGATATTGATATTTTTACCATTGCTACTGTTGTTGCTACTACTGCCCATAAAACACATTTGCCACATGCAAACGCGCCAACACTGGTATTAAGTGGATTTCTTCGTAATGGCATGGAAAATTGCATGTGAATCAATTTGGAAAAATCACGTATACGACACCGAATTTATGCGTTTGGCAAATATGTAGCATATTGTTGTGCGTGCGTATGTGCGTGTGTTTTATAAATGCACACATAAATTGTAGGGAAAATATTCCTCAGCATTAAACATGATTTTTTGTTCCCTAAAAGAGTGAAAATGTGTGGCTATGTATATGGATTATATGCGTGTGTGTGTAGCTTGGTAGCAGTTGGCTTATATTGTATGTTGGTTTTGCTGTTCTTAGTATAAAGTAGTTTATTACTATATAATATTTAATGGATTTGAGTAATTAATAGTTCTGATATTATTTTTTTTATAACTATTTGCATCACTATTTTTAAATACGTGAGTGTTTCAAGCGCACATAAGTAAGATTTACTTTCATAGAGTAAACTAAATATCGAAAATAGAAATAAAGTTCACAGACTTTTGCATAATCTAGTGGATTAGAGGTAAATATTTTTTTTTCGTATGACTGACACTTTTCTTATCATTTTTCCAATTTGCACCTAAAAGTATGCTTTGCTTCACATTTTGTTTCACAGGGAGATAAGTGGTCATTAGTTCCTTCTGTAATTGAGCGTTTACAATTATTTATAGCAAAGCTTACAGCTAAAGAGCGCATTATTTTATACTACGAAAAAGTCTGAAATATAGAATGATCTGATTATGGTATAAATTCGTCTTAACTTCCTTTTATTTTCATGGACTACAATTCCGATCGTTTGAATTATATTTCAAAGGCAATGAAAGGCAACTCATAAAAGCATTCAAAGCAGAGTCAAACACCTAATCTGGCAAATTATTTCATTCCATTGATTTAAAACAGATAATTGTCTATATGTTAAATTGACACAATTTTTTAGTAAATGTAGTTGTTTGATTTGACCGTAGTACTGATTGAAGTCTAAATTTTTACTTCATTCTATTTCTATAGCAAATTAAAGTAAGTAAATGTTGCCTACTATTAGGAGTTCACAAATTTGTTTAGCAAAGTCACACACCTGATATGGTGGATATTACATAGCAAGTAGCTATTTTAAATACGTAATGATCTGCTTTATATTGTATTAACCTTCCTCACATTCGTAGTACTCATATTTGTGTTTTCTCTGATAGTATACTCATTATTTGATGTCTATTTGGATACCTTATCTCGCATGGAAGTAGTAGGCAACTAGTAATAAAAATCTTACCATTAGGAGCTTAAAACTCTGCTTTCTATGGCGGATGCCTAACATGTCTCGAATGAGATAGTCTTCAATATCCAACTGACGGTCTCCACACAATGTTGAGCGCTAGTTGTATGCCAGACTGCATGTGAAAGATATATGCAGCTAGTAAAAAAAAAAATAATATCTTTATAATAGGAGTTTAAAATTTTTTCCATAGTCAGGCAGTTAATAATATTCGAAAGAGCTAGTCTTCAATATACAATTGTTAATATTCATTGGCAGCCACAACCATTATTTCATTCTTAAGTATATAGTGCGTCCAATTTCGATATTGGAAATTTTATTACGAAAGATGTTGCCTACCTTTAGGCGCTTACGACTTTCTTGACAAACTCGAACATACAAATAATTCGCAAAAAAAAAAAAAAAAATTTTATAACCTAAATTTAAATAACTTTTTCATATGCTCAGAGAACTAATGAGTATCTATCAGGTACTTATAAGGTTCACAGTTTTTTCTAATTTAGAGCTCTCACTCACTCTCACAATACTCACTTAAATAGTGTCCATCATGAATTCTGCAATTTGTAAAAATCCCTTCACCCCCTTTATGCGATATTTTAAAATTTAAGTGTAGCTTTTCTGTCTCCTAATACTCCCTAGAATTTATCTTGACCCTAATCGTAAAATAAAATATAAATATAATGATAAATAAACCCGTTTCCTCAAAGGCTGTTAAAAAATATGCACCAACTGTATCTGATTACTTGTTGGTCTACTTGAAAGATTGACATATCCTTCCAATCGACGACCTATCCTGAAACACAGTCCTTCGGTAACTTTAGATACTACTTAACTTTCTGCCAATAGACAAGGCATCTTTAGTTGATAGTTTTTTATTTGATCTATGAAATATAACCCATAAAATATCTTACTTATGTGTTACAGTTCGGGAAACCGAGAAAAGCAAGCAATATTGCACATGCTTTCGAAATCGTGTTCATCACAAGCTTAAAGATACAGCTTTTTATATTTAATTTTTGTTAAAATGAAAAATGGTTTTTAAACAAAAATTCTTGCCTACATTTTGGCGCAACTCACGTGCCGCACACATTATTCACACTGACAGCAATGCCAAATTAAAAACAATGGAATGAGCAATGGCATACACAAAGAAGCTACGAGCAAATGTTAAACGAATTTAATAATGTTGGAGCTTTTTCAACAGCACGCTTTTGTACGCAATGACAGCGCCTGAAATTATGCTAACAAAAGGCACAAAAATATGCCAACAAACCAATAAACAAGCATTAATGACAAGTAGCTTGAAGCTGTCAAGTGCGCAAATCTGTGCATGGAACGTGTGTGAGCGATGGAGAGGCCCAGTGTACGTGTCGTGTACAGTTTTCGTGAGAAAACACTATGCGGCTAAACGTAAGTAAATGTATGCAAGCTGCTTTTAACTTCAATTGTAAGCTGTGTGCTGGCAGTTAAAGAATATTACAGAACCTTTCAAGTAGCGCAGCTGCGCGGCTAAACCCTCATCTCAGCCTAACTGGCAATCTTCACAGTTGGCTTATTGCTTTTGTTTATTTTTCCAGCTATATGCCGCTGTTATAACTGTTGTTGTTGTTGTTATGCCAGCTTGTGCGTAACGCATACTAATAGCAGCCGGTTTTGTCAATTGAAAATCACTAACACGCACACAGCGGCAAGCGCAGACGTGACGGAAGTGATAGTGAGGCTGTGTCGAGGTGAATAGACCCGCATTCTACGGCGTAGACCGGCTGCTTTTAAGTGCGGCCAATCTGTGTGGTCTAACGCTAGGCGCTTAAGGCGGAAAGAAATCAGTGTAAAGTTTTATGGAGTGTAGAGTCAATAAAGGCGACATTTTTTCTGCGTACCTTTTGTATTATATTTTTGTGCGGCAAGTGGAATATTTTTTCTAAGGATATATACAGACATACTGCTATATTTCTTATCTCATCTTAATCTGCACCTTTTTCATCCGTTTTAATATGCATTTTTTCTCGTTTTGTATGCTCTCAAGATGCTAAACAATCTAATTAGTTCAAGAAAGTGAGCTTAACTTGCAGGGTGGATAGGTAACAGGCTTAGCGTAGCTAAAAAGGCTCGACTTCTAACGCAGCAATTTCACACTGTCGTGGACACGAACTGTCGTTACAAAAGGCAGCACGTCAGTTGTGGATTTTTTTGCACAGTTTAAAAACTAACTGAAGCTGAAGAAAAGTTGTCTCAAGCAAAGGAAGAAAAGAAAAAGAAATTAAGCAGAAAAAAATTGTGCTCCGACCAATTCAAACGCACAAGCCAACAAAGCAGTGGAAAAAAACGTCGTAAGTTGCCGCAGAGAAACTTAACAAGCAGCCATTAGTTGAAAGCTAATTAAATTTTCCGTGCGCGCAGAGGCTCAATGAACGCCATGCCGGCAGCTTACCAGCGCTCATAATGAGTGTGAGGCTTCAGCGAAAAAAAGAAATAAAAAAAAAAAACAAAATAAATGAGGACCGCCCACTTGCTTGGCCACAATGACATTTCGCTTTTACTTAGCGCAACTTTTCTGGCGCGTACTTTCAACAGCTCTTCGTCTACGCCCGCTGTCTACTCTTCACCTTCATCCCTCGCTCCACTATTTCCGTTTTCTCCTTGCTACTTTGCCAATCATAATGAAATAAGCAAATTATTTAAAGTGCCAATGTAAGTACGCCACAGTTCACGTTCTACAAAGTGCGCCTAAAAGCAGGTTAGAGCAATTCTTAGCTACAGCGTTTGCTTGACAGAATGACCACACAATTTTCTTTGTGCTGTTTGCTTGTACCGCTCCTTCCACCAACCACTCAGACCTTACGACTTACCTGCCGTCGCCACTTAAGCAAATCAAATCACCTTAAATGGATCTATGATGAAGGTAACGCAAAGCTAAAGGAAATTATGTAGCAAGGTAAACATATAGGGCGAAGAAGCAGTAAAAAAACGTTAAAAAAGGGAAGGGAAAGAAAAAAATAGACGAGTCAGCACCTGCAGTTTTAAGAAAATCAAAAGCCTGGAAAGATTATATTGGGTCTGCAATGTGAAAAGAAAAAAGTTGTAAAAAAAAGATTGTATAATAAACTCGTGTATTTGATTTCAAAGCAAACACACAGCTGTAATGTAGTCGGCGTTAGGTGTCGCTTGGTTTATGTAAGGAAATTAGCTTGTTAAATGAGCTAACATAATTTTTTCGAAAGCTTGTACTTAATACTAACATTTTGTGTGACAAAAAATGCTTAGCCTATTTTATGTGGTATTAAGCAGAATAAGCTGCTTTTTTATTACAATTTACAGTAACTGGGAAATTAAGTTATATATATATAGAATTATTGCGCCTACATGTATGCTTCAACAAAGATTTGTAATATTATGACGCCAAAATGTATACCTCGATTTGTCTCATACAGACAGCGATATGAGTGATTCGAAATCAAGTTCTTGTATGGAAAATTTTTTTATTTGATAAGATCTCTTTACGAGATATAGCACAGATTACTTTTCCAAGACAAAAGTGCGTTCTCCGAGCAAATTGTTCGAATCAAATCACCAAAGCTGGTTGCCATATAAACTGAACGATCAAAATAAAGTTCTTGTATGGAAAACTTTTTTATTTGGCAAGATATCAGCAACGCATTCGGCATGGATGATTGTTTAAGGCAATGCCATAATATCTGAATAAATATTTCAAATCGAACCACCAAAGCCTATAGCTGCCATATAAACTGACTAATCGAAATCATGTTTTTGTATGGAAAACTTTTTATTTGAAGAGACATGTTGACGAAATTTAGCATGGACTTTTGTCCCAAGCAACGGTGCAAACTCTGAATAATTTGTTCATATCGGATCACTGAACTTTCAAAATCTGGAAAAATATCTTTTTATAGACTTTTGTGTCATAAAAAATGCACCTGTAATGGGTATTATAGCTTCGGCCGTTAAGCAGAGTTTTTCTTATTTTTATTTTTTTTTTTATCTTTTTTACATTTTTGTTTATTTATTTTATTTTTTTTATTTTTATAGTTTTATTTTTATTTTTTATTTTTTTTTTTTTATTTTTTTGATTTTGAAACGAACGAGCTCTTGAGTTGTTCGTTTTACTGATTGCTCTGTCCTTCATTGACCATTTCTGAAATGTTTTACGTGAAGCTAGAAATGCATCTTAGTTTGCAAATAGTTTCATACAACTTTTTGCATCCAAAATTGGTCTCCTTCTTGCAGAAAATAAAAGCTGGAATACGAAAAAAAAAATTGTAAATGCTTACAACTTTATTTCAATTTCACTATAAATAAATAAAAAGTAAATAAAATTTTTTCTTGAATCTTTTGGCCTAGTAAAAGTCTACCAATGGATTCAGTGAACAACTTTTAGTTATTTTTTATGCTGTCGTAGAATTTGCTTAAACAAAAATAATAATTTTCAATTTAAATAATTTTTACTTTATTTTGAAGGAAAATCTGATTTCATTATATTATTTTTCTACATCCTCTGTCTTCTTTAAATTCTCTACTTCAAAGTGCCAACTTTTCACGCCTTTTCTTGTATATTTAGCATTCGTTGTTGCTACTTTTGTCGCAAAATCAATCATTCAAATAGTGAGCACGTACTCTAACAACAATAACAATAACAGTAGAAAACACAACGGTAACTGCATAGCACGATAATTTTCAGCAGCATTTAAATCAGTGCAACTGCCTTTTCACAAAATACAAATCAAAGAAAGAATTAAGGAAACGAGTTTGAGATGAAGAAATTAAGAGAACTCCGCTCAACAGCAGCCAGTAGTGACAAGTAAACATGTTATACTCTTAAATGCTTGCAGCTTTGTGCAGATTACAATTTCACTACAATCACCTCATACACACAACCCGCTTAAATGCTCGCAGACAATTTCTTATTAGTTTTTTTGTTGACTAGCTGCCGCACTTTGCCGCTCGTGCACATGAGCTTCCAATTCAATACAAAACAATAAACAATCCATGCACATTTCGAGTGAATAAAATGCAGTGACAGTGTATTTCTTTCATTACATTCATTTCTTTTCGCATGCTAACCTTGTTTACATTGCAAGCGGACGCCAGAGACAACGCACCACACACATACAAACATGTTTAGACAAAGCGCTGGCTTATACCTAATAGAACATTTGTATGTGTGCTGTGCGACGCTTTCATTTCCATTCATTCGTTCACTCATTCATGCATTGATTTAGATTGTCCATTCAGAGTTTGGCTTTGTTTGCTCGTTCGTGCGCCTTAACGTATGCTTCTTTGCATTTTATACATCACGCTTCTGCTTTTGCTACTCCGTCTACTATTTGTGTTTACTTACATTTTGCATTACATGCATGTCTGTGTGTGTTTCTGTGTCTATTTGATTGTTTGTCTTAACACTATGCACATGAATGAGTGCTATTGAATGATGATCGAATAAATCGCAGGCAGACAGACAAACGCATTGGCACTGAGTATTACATAAGGTTGAAAGAAAGATTTAATGAAATACATGAGTGTGTGCATACTGACAGCAGTTGGACGTTTGAGTAATATTGTAGCAAGTGTGAAATGGCTTTAATTCAAGCTGGCTATTTGTTTTGGTTTATTTCGATGACACTTCAGATTTTAATATATTTACGTATAAGAGAAGTATACTTACAAATGTTTCAGAAAATGGTAACTTCGGCTATAACGCAGCTATAACATGCGCCACAAATAAAGAACCTTCTTTATTTATCTTGCAAGAGTTGGATTTTGCTTGTTGATTTGTACGGATTCCATACAAGGGCTTGATTTGGTCATTAGTTTGTATGGCTTCTGTATGATATAGTTATCCTATCCGGAAAATTTTTTCGTGTATTGTATCTTGAACAATAATTCGTGTCAAATTTCTTGAAGTTATCTCGTCAAATGAAGAATGTTTCTCATACAAGCACTTGATTTCCATTGTTCAGTTTGTATGGCAGCTCTATGCTACAGTTGTTCGATCTTAACAATTTCTTAGAATGTTGTTGCAATTCCTGCGATAATAAGCTGTGTCTAATTTTGTGAAGATAGCTTTTTAAAATAAAAAAGTTTTCAATTCAAAGACTTTAGTTGGATCGGTCAATTTTTATGACAGCCCCCTGCCATTGTTCTTCGATATCGGCGGTTCCGTCAAATGAGCTGCTTGTTGCTGAGAAAATGGTGTGGACAGATCGATATCTCAGAAACTAATGGGCTAGTTCGCGTATATACAGACAGCCTGATGGAAAGAAGAACGGAGAGATATTGATTTTCACCACGACACGCTTAATATTTATAGTATACTATGTACCCTATGGAGCCTCCGAGTACTTTATAGCGTCTCCGTCTCCTTTTTATTATTAGAACCGGGTTCAACATTAAAAAATTATTTTTTTTTTCATTTACTAGTAGTATTAGCGACATAAGCCTGGTGAGAATTGTTAAGAAGTCGGCAAGCTGGATGAAAAACTGATATTCGTTGGCTGTAGAGTGAGGGTTCTGTATTGCACATCCTCTATTTTTTTGAGGAACGTAGTTGCTTCTAATACTTGTTAGTATTCCTCGTATTCGAAGAATAGACGATTTCCTTCTTTAATCAAATTAAATGTAGGATCCTTATAGAAAACAATTGTATTCCTATATTGTAGAGAATCGGTGTTTTTTGTTTTTTTTTTTTCTTGAATCAAATATTTGGTAAGATTTTTATTGAAAATCATTAGATCCTTACTGTAGATATACGTTTCCTTCGGTTGTAGTATAATATATAAAATTTAACAGAAAATACTTTGGTAAACATATTGGTCTTCAAGGTCAAGTGATTAGTACTTTTATCACTTTTTTACGAAAGTTGCAACAAAGAGTCAGAAAAAAGTTTTAAAGAGTTCAAATGTTTTGCAAACGGAAAATCCAATCTAAACATTATATTTATAGCTCAAATCTAGAAATAAGCTAGCAAATAACTGAATTAAAAATATGCTTATTGGTTGATTTCAGGCTACTTTCGAACAAGAACTCCTATAATACAGCGGACTAGGAGTGGTCTGTAATGCGTAATTTATTCAAATGTTATTTAACAATCCTTTTCTATTGTTTCAATGGAATCTAAGTTGCTGAAACATCTCATATACGTAGGTTAGGTTGAATGACTGATTCTTTATTACAGCGAGGGATCGGTGGTTATGGACAGTTATTTGTGAAGCCAGATGAACTTCAAGTTAATTTAAGTTTTGACATGGTTTCACATAACTAAGATAGTGTTAAATTAAATAAACATTATAGTAGTCATTTCACACTTTTACTGTTATTAACTTTTTTGTTATTATATTTTTCTACCAAAAGAAAAACTCTCCATTATAATGCTGTGTTAAAATAATATTTTTATTACACAAAAAAAGAGTATATAGAAATGCTATAAATTAGTATTTGCGATGCTCAGCCACGCGCCTATCTTGCCTGCACACAGTTTAATATAGTCGTTTGCTTTTATTTGAGTTTTATATTAATTTTTTTTGTGAACACACATAAAAAATCAAAGCATCAGGCGTGTGTGAGCGTATAAAAGCTAGTGAGTAAACATAAATAAATTCGAAATTTATGGCGTATTTGTATATTGAAAGCGGAATTTATAGTATTTTGCGCAGCATAAAAGCGAATGAAAAAAAGGCGCTTACGAACTGTAAAAATTGAATCAAATCCTTTTAATTGAATTTCATATGCTAGCAGCTATGTGTATGACCTGCCCCTTTCCAACGCCTAGCGAACACTCACCTAGCATCCATCCACATTTTATCGTTTTAAATGAATTTATGTAGTTGCCGGTTTATGTGGCGCGTGAAAAAATATTCAGTTATATTCTTATGCATCTCAATTTAAGTTTTTTTGGAAGCTTTTTTCAAGTGCATCAATGTATTGATCAATTTTTTTCTTTGCATTCGCCCGTTTGTTTATTTATCTTTATTGAATGCACTTCACAGCTTATAAATTTGCATTTTATGCTAAAATATTAATATGATGATGCATACTTTTTGGCGCTTAAGAACTCCTATAGTAGGCAAATGATTGATGAAAGGCTACTTAATATCTGAGGAATTTTGATTAATTTGTGTGTAAAGTTGTTTCAATTACAGTAAGGAAGTGTGAGAAGAGGGCGGAATAAGTTGGATATTGGGAATAGTTTAATAGAACTTAAGTCTGTGAAAAATTAAGATTGAATGGTAGGAACAATCCTAATTTGGTATCAAAGAACGTTTAATATTGACCGTGAGAAGAATTATCAATACAAAAGTGTTGCAATTGGAGAAAGTATTAGTGGGAACAGTTTGTGGTAATATGTGAAAAGTTGAAAACAATAGAGAGGGACACATTAGTGGATGAAGATTTTCGAGTTGTTTTGAAATTGATAGAAAATTTTGTGAGAACAGTTTTTGGAGGCTTGCGAAAAGTTATAGTGCAAAGTAGGGGACAGGTCAGAATAATCTAGTTTTTTTAATTTCAATGAAACTTATAATTTTTGAATAGCATATTGTGAGAATCGCTTAGTGGGAACAGTTTTCGATTTTGATAAACGTGGCTTTTTGACAAAACTAAATTAAATTTATATGACTATACTTCCAGAGTGAAAACAATGAAATGGGAACAGTTTTGTGCAAGTATTTTGATGCTAAAGCGTGATTTTTAATTGTTTGCAGCTAAAATGAACCCAATTTTAATATTGTTTTCTCTACCCAGATGTGCATTATTGAAGTGAAGCCTATACGGGGTGAGAACAGTTTTTGGTTATAAATGACAAAGTATTGCTAAAACAGTAATGAGCTACTGAAACTTTTTTAAGATAGTAAAGGTGGGAACAGTTTATAGAAAACATTTTTTTCCCCGATAAGTTTGAAGTATTTCAAGTATTTTAAGTATTTTTTTTTATACTGGTATTTTTGATGAAAGCGAATTTGAGAAGAATGTATTGTTTTTTTTAAATTACAAAATAAAATTTTTTTTATTAATTTTAGTAAGAAAGTACGTTTAAAATAAAATGATAGTAAATTGAGAACAGTTTTGTGAACACTTTATAATAACGAAGTTTTATTTCTTAACAATTGCTTGTAATAGTATTTTAAATGAGTTTTTTCGATGACAAGAAAAGTGAGAACAGTAACACTTATTATAAAGTAATTTTATTTCTTAACAATTTCTTGTAATAGTGTTTCAAATAAATTTTTTCGATGACAAGAAAGTGAGAACAGTTTTTGGGAACACTTTATTATAACGCAGATTTATATCTTAGCAATTTTGAAATAAAATGTATTGCTTGAATTTTAAATAGAAACAAGAAAAATTTTTTTTGATGATAGTGAAATTGAGTACAATTTATTTGAGCAATTTTTATGCTAGATAATTTGTTTTCCAGAAATATCGAAGTAAAATTTATTACCTCAACTAATAACAGAGTACTGGCAAATATTTTTGATCATAGTGCAAGTGAGAACAGTTTCTGGGAACAGTTTATAATAACCCTTTTTTTACGAAAATCTCAATGCAAAAATCTGAATTTTCGGCAAAAAACTTTAATGCAATTTATCCCGTTATTTTACTTGTACTCGAAAGGAAGTTTTTATAGGTGATGTAAATAAGATCATCAACACAAAATAGCGAAAATCCAATAAATGGCACAAACCGCTGAGGTTTATGTTAATTTTTCAATTAACTCACATCGTTGCTTCGAATAAAGTACACAAACGCACTGTTCCCAAAATTGTATGTGTTCATCGACACACAGAGGCAGAGAAGTGCCATCACATATGTAAGTGTCTGGCTGCTTATTGTTGTTGTTTGTTTTTATTTGTATGTACTTGTGTTGTTATACGTGTGTACACGTGTATATGTTTATGTGTATTTGCAGCTGTGCTTGTGCTTTAATCTCTAGTAAACCGTCGGCTTGGCGGTCTGGAGTAAAGCAATTACTGTACAGTCTTAGCACTTAAATGTACTCATCGAAGCCACAACCAGCAACCTGATACCACTCGACAAAGTTGTGATTTTTACACAACTCATTTTGGCTGCAATAATCCACACATATACTTCTCGCACTGCGCACCACACGCCACACATACCAATATGTGCGCTTTTGTCTGTATGTATGTATATGTGTCAGTGCTGTGAAAATCTTCCGATAAACAAAAACCGCAAAAGTATCATGAATGTGTTGCCATTTTCCGAAATCTTTAATTGAAACCACGAAAACCACACGACAAACATACATAAGACATGCAGGAGAGCATATAGTATACACATAAGCTCGCTTTCAACTCCTTCTCACTATAAATGCCACATGCACAGCGTGAATGTGAGACCGCACTTTGCTTGTCGGTCGCTCATAAACACATACCTTTAAGCATATAAAATTCTTCACATACAAACTTAAACCACCCGTAAACCTTCCAACCAGCGCCAGGCACCCGGTTTCACCGACATGGTAATTGGAACTTTAGCCCGACTCATTTTCAATTAAATTGTCGAATAAGTAATTTGATATAAACCGACATACGAGTATTTATATATGCAAACATACGTAGGATATAGGTATATATAAATATATACATGTACATTAGTATATAAACATATGTATTAGTATGCATACCGTCAAGTTTCTACAGATTTATGTCTATAGACATATTCACAATAAATAATGTATGCCATAAAATAAATCTACGCTCGCAAAAGTATGCAACAAAACTTTGCAATTAAAATTCAAATAACTTTTCCCACAAACATACGCATACATTTATTGAAGTTTGTATGGTTTTGTATCTTAACGGTATTTACAGCTAAGTTATCGTGGATTTATTTATACAAATGTGTGCGTATTTGTTGCATGTGTGTTGTTTATCGGGGGTAAAATGCGGAAAATGGGCGCATATGAAAGTGTCGATTGAATAAACCATTTATTGAGAGCATATCCAGCAGAAAGTTGAATTCTTTTTACCAATTTTATATCTGAGATAAACTGAACTCTAAAACTTGAATAAAAAATTGACTTTAAAACTAAAAGAAGTTCTATCGAATTCTCTAAATATTCTCGACATGCGCAAAAGCTTCACAAGGTGGCGCAGTGGTTGATGTATCAATAAACCTGCTAATTGCTTTATGTTAGAGGTAATCATACTAAGTATTTTAATGGGTGACATTTTTTATTTCAAAAAACTGAACTCTAAAACTTAAATAAGTTCAAGCCTATTCTTAAAAATATTCTCGAAATGCGCAAAAGCTTCACAAGGTGGCGCTGTGGTTGAGTATAAATAAACCTGCTAATTATTGTATGATTAATATCTAATAATACTTAGGAGTTGAATATATATATAAAGTAATAACAATCCAGTCACAAAGGGATAAAAAATGACGCATCAGCTGGTATATCTGACCAGATTAGACAATTATATTTAGATTGGTCTTATTAGAAGGCCGAAAATACTTTAGGCTGTTGCTATTTTCTGCGTTTTCTATGAGCTTACACATCTACATAGGTCGTGATCTAATTCGTTGCTAGAAACTGGTCGTATAGATGAGCATTTCAGTGGCGCCAGCGAAATAGTGCTATAAAATCCTTATGCGTTTAGAATGCTTAAAAAATATCCAAGAAAGTAGTTTACAAATTTTTATCTTATCGCTTTCTTTTTTTCATATACAACCGCTTTCCAAAGCCAATTTTGAATTTGTAAAGGGTGATTTTTTAAGAGCTTGATAACTTTTTTTAAAAAAAAAACGCATAAAATTTGCAAAATCTCATCGGTTCTTTATTTGAAACGTTAGATTGGTTCATGACATTTACTTTTTGAAGATAATTTCATTTAAATGTTGACCGCGGCTGCGTCTTAGGTGGTCCATTCGGAAAGTCCAATTTTGGGCAACTTTTTCGAGCATTTCGGCCGGAATAGCCCGAATTTCTTCGGAAATGTTGTCTTCCAAAGCTGGAATAGTTGCTGGCTTATTTCTGTAGACTTTAGACTTGACGTAGCCCCACAAAAAATAGTCTAAAGGCGTTAAATCGCATGATCTTGGTGGCCAACTTACGGGTCCATTTCTTGAGATGAATTGTTGTCCGAAGTTTTCCCTCAAAATGGCAATAGAATCGCGAGCTGTGTGGCATGTAGCGCCATCTTGTTGAAACCACATGTCAACCAAGTTCAGTTCTTCCATTTTTGGCAACAAAAAGTTTGTTAGCATCGAACGATAGCGATCGCCATTCACCGTAACGTTGCGTCCAACAGCATCTTTGAAAAAATACGGTCCAATGATTCCACCAGCGTACAAACCACACCAAACAGTGCATTTTTCGGGATGCATGGGCAGTTCTTGAACGGCTTCTGGTTGCTCTTCACCCCAAATGCGGCAATTTTGCTTATTTACGTAGCCATTCAACCAGAAATGAGCCTCATCGCTGAACAAAATTTGTCGATAAAAAAGCGGATTTTCTGCCAACTTTTCTAGGGCCCATTCACTGAAAATTCGACGTTGTGGCAGATCGTTCGGCTTCAGTTCTTGCACGAGCTGTATTTTATACGGTTTTACACCAAGATCTTTGCGTAAAATCTTCCATGTGGTCGAATAACACAAACCCAATTGCTGCGAACGGCGACGAATCGACATTTCACGGTATTCAGCCACACTCTCAGAAACAGACGCAATATTCTCTTCTGTACGCACTGTACGCATTCGTGTGGTTGGTTTAATGTCCAATAAAGTAAACTGAGTGCGAAACTTGGTCACAATCGCATTAATTGTTTGCTCACTTGGTCGATTATGTAGACCATAAATCGGACGTAAAGCGCGAAACACATTTCGAACCGAACACTGATTTTGGTAATAAAATTCAATGATTTGCAAGCGTTGCTCGTTAGTAAGTCTATTCATGATGAAATGTCAAAGCATACTGAGCATCTTTCTCTTTGACACCATGTCTGAAATCCCACGTAATCTGTCAAATACTAATGCATGAAAATCCTAACCTCAAAAAAATCACCCGTTATATCGACTATGAATGATTCAATGTAAAAAAGTATTATTAAATGTTTTTTTTTTTTTTAAAGTTTAAAGATTAATATCTTAGCTCCGATGAGAAAATTTCCTTGAAAAAATCGTCTGTAGTGTGTATTTTTAATTATATCATAACAAATTAATCCATGGTTCCATATCCAAAAGAATAATTTATTGTAGATTTTGCTCTATTTCCAAGTAGTTTTTTCACAGTCTGAAAAAGACAAAATTAAATTTAATGAAACTAATTAAGCTCTGATTAAAATTAAGATTTTAGATTCGTTAAAACTCACTTCACTCTCTTAAAATTTGAAACTCTGTAGCTATCATTTTTAAGAACAATCACCATGGACTGCGTGGGTTGCCTCGAATAAAAAAAAGCCTTTTTTCAACGTTTTTTTTTTTTCTCATATAAAAAATTAAATATATTTTCAAAATTTTTTATTGATACAACCATAAACTAGTATCAAAGAAATCCTGAAATACAACGCCATTTACGGTCACCTTTAGGAAAAAGGTGCGGCCGCGTTGACAGGATAATTCTCTACAGGATCTTCTAAAGTGAAAATAAAACGTGTTTATGTTAAAACCTTAACTTAGGCGAAAAAAAAAAACTGAAAATTGAATTTTGGCAGACATTAAAAAAAAAAAAAAAAAAAAAAATATTAAAATTTTCGCGATTTTTTTTTTTTTTCAGATAGTTGTAACCTAAAAAAATACTTCTTCCAAGTCTTCAAGAATTGTATTTCAAAGACCTGTGAAAAATTGCATGAAGATCGATTGAGTAGCTGTCGAGAAATCTTACCAACCGGCTTCAAAAACACATTTTCGAGAAAAACGCACTTAAAGACGCCGCATTTAGCCTAGCTAGCCTCGAGCGTACAAGTACTCAAGGCTAAGTCTTCAAAACTATTACTCGGATCAACTTGACAATTTGGAACAATATTTAAGAGGTGTTGTGGAATAAAAAAAAATCCATTTTTTTTTTAATCCGTAATGCCATGCAACGTGTTAACATATTTGAGACTTCAATTTCGCTTTGCATTTGAAAAAGGTTTATTGAGTTATACTGTCGCTTTTCTAAAGGCGTATGAGACTCAGTCAGTAAAATAGCTCTTCTTCTTGAAACTCAAATAAGGGGCAAAATTCATTAGTGAAAATAAGTGCATACTGACTATTAAAAAAGTAGTATTTGTAGTCGGTAATATTATAAGTCACTTTTTACTTCCCACAAATATTCTTCCAATGCTTAAAAAAGTAAACTTCTGTCATTAGTTCAAAGGCCAACTATCAAATAAAAGGCTACCTCTTCGCTAGTCTAGACTACATGAACGACCTTCTATGAAGTACGAAACAATTGTCCCTAACAGATGATAGTTGTAGTGTTGTTGTATTTTAGACATGTCTTATATAAAGGATCAATCCACTTGCTAGATAGAAAAAACCTATTTTATTTAGGAATTCTTCCTTTTAGAAATGAAAATATTTTTTTACAGAATATTTTTAGAATTTTATGTAGTCTCAAAATCGGTGATACATTTTGAAAAATTTTAGATCACCTTGATCCCGTAGCCGATCTCCAGGTCGACCTCCGAAAAAATTTTTTTGGCGCTGGGCAAGATTTTTCCGGTCAAATTGTCTCAAATACAAAACACAGAAACCTTTATTTAGTATTACAGTTGATGAGTGTATTGAAGGTAGTGAACGAAAAGCTATTCAAAGCAAAAAAAAAAAAAATATTCCAAACCCTACTTTTTTTGTAGAGATATGTTAACTTCGGAGTGGTATAAAGTACCGAAATTTTTAGCAAGAAACTTATACTTTCTATTATTCTATAGAGGGCGTTTGAAAATTTTGAGTCAATTGATTCACACTTCTTCTGACGGAATCTAAAAAAAACGGAGTTTTAACTTTTAGAAACCGTTTGCACTACATTAAAATCATATATTCTTATCTATGAAACAATTTGCCGGATAAACTTCACATTTTCAGACAATATTTCCGAATACATATGTGAAATATTGCCGAAGAAAACTTGATTTTTTGAAATCCGTAAATCTATATCACCTCATAAGCTGTACTTTGATAACATCTGAATAGATCTAAATAATACATATCTTCCAAAAATCATTTGTACGCGTTTAACTGCAAGCGTGTTTCATATTTGTTGCATACCCACAGGCTGCCCGAGGCAGAAACAATCTATTTACAACTTAAAAGTTCTTGCAATAATTATAAAACCACTGAAAATTGAAAATGTCAGCAAAGACTTTTATAATAACTGTCACAACACGTAACAAAAACAACAACAACATTGCAACACAGCACGACAAATGCAGACATTAGATGACAAAATGCTCACAATCTACTATAAAGTTGCGAATGAGCAAAGTACAAGCGCGACAATGCATGCCACACATAATGTGACATGGAGAGATTTACATGGTAATTAAATATTTTAATAACCAGCAACCCTTTTGCGCAAACACATACAAAAGAAACCACGCAAAGTTATAAATTCTAGACTACAAACACACACACATACACGCAGACTCCAGCATTTACACACTTCACCAGCAGCAGCACCACCACTACTCAGCGCGCTCATGATCATCTTCATTGTTTTTTGTGTCATAAAAAACTTTGTATGCGGTTGATGAATGCGCAACAAATTGTGCTGCATGCACAGTGTGCGCGCCGCTGTGGCAAGCCAGGGCAGAGCTTCTGCAGACATTTCAATTTTCGGTTACCACACACAAGCATACATCCGTACATAATCATATAATATATTGCACAAGTTTATAAAGGCGTGATTGTTTATGCGGCTGCGCTGCTGGCAAGTGTGTGTGTGTGTTTCTGTATGGTGAAATCTACACCGGTTACCCGCTTAAGTGGTGACGAACTTCATTTACTATGCAAATGTAAATATACACACACATAAGCAGACAAAACAATCATAAATAGTTTCAGTTGCACGCGTCGCTTAGCAAAATCACATAAAGTAGCATGCTTTTAGGGTTGGCTGTATGGCGGTTTCTCCTGCTACAATACCAGACTCATTTAATTGTTAATGGTTCACATGTGGGTTCGCGGCGGTTTCTCGCGCACAGGAAATGAACGTCTGTCTTTTTAAGGATACGCGGCAGACATTCACACATACATACGTGTATATATATATATTTAATACTTTGGGAGCGCAACTTCTTGTGTAACTTTTAAAATTGTGCGCCCGGCAGCTGTTCTTTGCTGCTTGAATGACTTGATTGCGGGTTCCCTTCGTAGTTGGCGTTATATGGCGCTTAGTGGAGAAATAAGTTTTTTTATAGCGTGGGAAACGCTGTTGATTGTTAAAATTGATGAACTGGCAAATAGACCGATTTTGGAAAACTAAAAAAAAGTTTTAATTCATAAAGAGTGCAAAAAAAATTCTGTTTTTGAAATTTAATTTTTTTAATTCTTGAGATTTATAAATTTTGTAAGATTTTTTTTTCTAATTTTTTTTTTAAGAAAAATTAACTTTTTTAATTCTAAATTATAAAAACAAAACAATTAAAACCATAAAAGTTCTAAAACAAATTTAATAAATTATTTTTCAAGTTTTAAATTAAATTCTATTTTATTTTAAACTAATTTTTTAATTTTTTCTTGAAACCTCAAGAATATATTACTTAAAAAGACTAAAAAAATTAAATCTAACTACTATTCATATTGTTATTCATAATAATTTAATTAATTTTTATTTAGTTTAAACATTTTAAATTTTTCTGTTCAAATTTTAAATAGTTCAAAAAAAATCTGTTAAAAATTTTAAATTTTTAAAAATTTTAGGAGATTTAGTAATTTGCTGTTAAATTTTTTTTATATTTTCTTTATTAAAAAATAAACAAAACAAAATTTACAAACTGATTTTAAAATTTTAAAATAACTTTTTATTTATTTGAAACTTTTTAAATTTTTTTTAATTCAAAAAGGTTTTAAATTTAAAAAATTGAGAGAAAGAATTATTTAAAATTTTTTAATAAATTTTTTAAAATACATTTTTCTTTATTTGAAACTTTTGTAATTTTATTCTTAAATTAAAAAGGTTTTGAATTTAAAAAATTAGAAAAAAAAATTATTTAGTTATAATTTAGTTTTTATATTTTCAATTATTGTTGATTTCGTTATTGTTTTTTTTTTTTACAAATTTTGCTTTTGAAATAAATTTTTCTTTAAATAAACCATTTTTCAAACAGAAAAACCATTCTAATTTAATAAATTAAAAAAACAGATTTATTGCTTAAACCTTTGTTGAAATTAAATTAATTAAATTAAAGTAAAAAAATTAATTTTCTTTAATTAATCCTTTTTTTTAAATAAAATAAAATTTTAATTTTTTTATTAATTTTTTTTTAGTTTTAAATTTTCAATATTTGTTGATTTCTTGTTTTTCCATCTTATACTTTTGTATAATTTTCGTTTTTCTTCATTTCCTAGTTTTTATTGAATATTATTTTTTTTTTTATTTTACAATATAATTGTTATAACATTCTTTTTTTAATTAATTAAAAAAAATTGTATTTGATTTTTTTTAATTTTTCTAATTTTTTTTTTTTTAATTAAAAATTAACAAAAAAAATGTTTATTTAGATTTTCAATAATTTTAATTTTTTTCGTATTTTTATCAACTTTTTCAAAATATATAGTACAAATTTTTCAATTTTCTTAATATTTATTTAATATTTGTTCTTTAATCAGAACTTTAATAAACAAGTTTTTTAATTCCATTATTTTGTTCGTTATTTATTGGGTTAAGACAATTTTCCAATTTATTACTTTTTAATATTTTATATATTTTTTATTTGATATTTTTTTTTTTTTTCAATTTTATTTCTTTTTTTCTCTATTATTTCACATTTTTAATTTTCTTAAAATATTTTCTTAAATTTTTTTAAACAGAGTTTTGTCAATTTAAATTTTGGTTTTGGAAGCTATGTCTGTTTGATTACAAATTTGAAATTTTTTTTTCTTTGTTTTTAACTTGAATATTTGTCAAACCGCTGTGTTCGCGGCCTTATATGTTTTTCGTATTTTTATATTTAAAATTTTTTTTTTCTTCGACGTATATTTTAATGACGTTTCAATTCACTTATCTTGCCGCAAATGAAACCCTTCTGTGCGCTCGCCTAAAATATATCACTTGTACCCTTTCAAATATAAATATGTATACGAGTATACACTCAGTCTTCATGCTTCATTTTGCCAAGCCAAGCACTTTCTACCCTAAGCAGCCACAATCTTTTCACAAACACCAAATGTCCTTTCCAGCACCACAACTCAGCAAACTAAGTGACTAACCGCAAAGCGCCTAAATGACTGCAATGATAACCACCAGCACAGTCATAAAACAACTGCATAAGATTGCCACAAATGCCAACAGACAAGGGAAGAGGGCAAACCAAAACAGCACACAACAAATTTGCTGAGTTGCGAGAAAAAAAGCCAGACAAATTATTATTTTTGCCAAGTGCGCACATTTGGAAATCTAACGCTGAAAAATTACAAAAATATTAATAATCATAATTCGTTGAAATAATGCAGTAGTCTGCAAAGAAAATTCGTCGACTGTAAATTTGAAGCCAACGGGCAACTTAAGCCTTTTTAGTTTCAAGAAAAACAGTGGTGTGCTTGTAAAACCCAAACTTGACAACATTGCCTACATTTAGGACCAACCGCTGTAAAAAGTGGAATAATAAAAGTAAAACCAAAGATATTTGGCTTTTAAGTTGCAAACACAGACCATTGCAGTGAGATTGATTATTCTAAACTGCAATAAAATGTAGTCGTTTCGGACAAAATCAAACATAGACGCTTCTCAAATGCACACACTGGTACATTGTTAGGAGCATTTGACTCTATCGCATACTGTGGCTTGTTGCACCAGTCATGAATGTCTACATTTTAATGGCTTTTCCAATATACGAATTGGTGCCGCACTCTACTGCCTTCTCTCACTTTTCAATTGTACTCGCATGCTTTTCGCATCTACCGTGCACACACTTCTCTCTCTCTCGGCGCTTCTGTGCGTCACTTGTAGTTCACTTTAGCTTTTAACCATGACCGCTGCAGCTGCTGGTAGCCTTCTGGTCAGCTTATCCTTCAACAGCTCTCATTCAGCTCAAGTCTTCCTGGCAGCCTAGTCAAGTAGTCAACGGAAAGCGCTCGAGTGTTTACCGCCGCCCAACTCACCTCAAACTAAACCGCTTTGCCATGTTTGTCATTTTATATGAAAATCAGAAAACCGAAACTGCAAGCATGCTTTTCAGCGCAAGAGCATGTAATGGTGACTGTGAGGGTTGGGCTAACATTTTAAGTAGTTTTTGTCGACTTTTTTTTCAATTCTCCATTTGCTAAGACCCTAAGTTTTGCCAATTCTCTCTCCTTATTTGAGCGCTCCTAAATATTGGAAAGGTTTATTGATTTTCCTGCTATTTGTAACTGAAGTGTTACACCAGCAAAGTTTTAGTTGTTTTTGCTTGCTTTGTCTTTGCTGCCGCCAGTCTGCCGCACTCGCTTGCTGCCACATTTTAAAGATAATTCAATTTGGTGTGGCAATAAATTGTCACTCAACCAATGCCTTTTCCTAACCAGCAATTTGCGGATGAAGTACAAGTAAGCTGAAGAGCAGATAACATTGCCGCAAAGAAGAATGACATTTGAGGTTAACAAATACATAAAACAAAAATAAAAAATTTCTGTGATGGCAAGTTGTTGAGTCCTCAGAGTTTTGAAGTAAGTGTAGTGACTCACAAAAAACTCGTTTGCAATATTTCTTTGCTGAAAAATCATATACGAATGACATAAAGCAATATTTTAGAGAGGTGAGCCTAAATGTAGGCAGTACAGTGTACAGTGAATCACAGAAATGCAAAAATGTTACATTTTACTTCTATACTGCAGCTTTTTAAGTTGTAGTATGTTTCTTTATATGTATATTATAAACATTTTACAGTCTCTCATATTGATTTGAGTCATAACTTTCAATATCTTATTCATACAGCGTCTGTAACTTCTTTAATTCCTGAATATATCCATTACCTAATACCCAAAATAAATATTAGTAGCCTTAATTTAATTTTTCTTCGCTTAATCCGACCTTTCTATTTTCAATATTGATTATTTAAGCAACTTACTCCTAAATGCAGGCACTGTTTCCCATTTAAATGTCAGTTTTTCAAACGAACATTTTCATTTTACCTTGCGGCTTAAAAATTATATATATTTAACTTCCACCAATATTAAAACGTAATGTGTGAGTGTATTAAAAGAATATATTAGCTATGTCAGCCTAAATGTAGACAATGGTTTGTATTGAATAGCAAATAAACAATAATATATCCACTACATAATACCCAAATTGAATCTTTGTGGCCTTAATTTAGAATTTCTTCGCTAAAATCAGCTTTTTCAGCTTCACTATTCAATCTTTAAGCAACACAATCCTAAATGTAGGCAATACTAGCCACTTAAATGTCAGTTATTCAAACAACCTAACAACAAAGCTTTTAATTGTTCACCTTGCGGCTAAAAAATATATATAAATATATCTCTCATCATCCGCACAAAATAATAGTGGAAGTGGTGAAACAAGTTATTACTAACCTCAGCCTAAATGTAGGCAGTGGTTTCATTTTCAATGCAAGTAAGCAAAGGGATTAAATTTTACTGTTATACGGCATCACACAAACTTGTAATAAGTTCACTGACCTTAGCATATTTAGCTCTTATATACATTTTCAGTCTCAAAGAAAAAATTTGAAGATATTTTTCAATACCTGTTTCTTATAGTAACTACTAGTTCTATGGTTTTCTGTACCTATGCATTTTTAATTTCATAAATTTAACATTACTGCTGAAAATCAGTCTTCCCAAGCTTAAGTATTCATTATTTAGATAGTCTAGCCCTAAATTTAGGCAATACTTGTCACTTAAAGGTCGGTTATTCATATAAATTAACAGCAAACCTTTTCATTGTCTAGCTTGCGGCTAGAAAATATATAAACTTATCTCCCTTTCACCTTAACGCCAGCTCTTATCTGGGAGCTCTCAACTTACGTCTAAATTAATTGTGTTTACCTAAAAATTGTGCTGTAGGCATAACATTCCAAGACAAAGTGTTGACATTATCAATTAACTATATACTTTCTAATTTACTATTCGCCAACGCTACAGGCGGTTTACATACATGTGCAGTTATAAATTTGTGAATTGGATATGACAAGTGTATATTTGCTGTGAGAGAAATTCGAAAGATAATTGATTTTGTTAGATAAAAATATGCACAAAGAGAATATTTAAGCATAAATTGAATTAATATGAGTTTTTGATGAAGATGTAATAATCCTTAAGGCATTGCGCCTAAAAGCAGTTAACATATTTCGGTCAAATTTTTTGAACTGAGCTTTAATTTTATTTATTATAGAATTAAAATTATTTCTAAAGACTTCTTTAAAATTATACTAGCATATGCGCCTAAAAACACTTTACTTTTTTGTACAAAAGTATAAAAAATTCCAATTATCATTTTTATTAAACTAGCTTTTCTTCTTTAACCCACCCAAGCTAATAAATTTTGCAAATTTTTGCCACCCTCACGTGCGCCAATGGACTCCAACTGGAGTTAAAGAAAAAATTTATTCAATTGCAAAACCAAATGTGCCACAAATTATGCCAAAACCAATTTGCCTGCTTGCCATCTGCATACTTTCCGTCTTCTATGCGCATATATTTTCACATAAATTTTCCTACTCTTGTGTCCTTTATTTACTTTGTTGTTCACTTTCACTTTCGCCAAGTCAATAACAATTTAACGCCACAAATCGTTGGGACCGCAATGATGGCGACCGATTGGCAGCAGCTGCGGTCACGGGTAAAGAATTTTCTAATAATCAACAGCAGCGCAATCCAACTGTTAAACTTCAACACGAGTAATCTAAAGGCGACAACCGGCATCAAAGTCGGCGAGTGGAAAAATATAATAAAAATGGACATGGGACGAAAAATTGTCGCAATAAAAGTAAAATAGTGGCAGGCGAAGCGCAAAAGAAAGTAAAAAAAGCTGAATGCCAATATGTCACAATTGTTGCTCGTAACAATAACCACAATGACCAAGAATAAGTAAGGCAACCACAAAAAAAAAATAATAATAATAAACTTGATTAAAGAAAAAATTGAAAATAAATAAATTGTGGGACAAATCGACTGCAGTAACATAAACTGTCCACGCACAAAAGTAGGCAATATAAATTTTCGCACATCTGAAAAAGCAAAACAAATTTGTTTCTTGTATTGATGACTTTTTACTAGGAACTATATAAAACCAAGATTGTGCAAGTTACTTGAAAAGGCATAAATTTGAATTCCATTTTCTTAATCTGAAGGGTAAAAATTGCAAAGGAATGAAGTACATATGTATATGAGATTGGATTATAATGGAACTTTTTTAATTTATTTTTATATTTTATAGGCAATATCGCAGACTCTGAAAAATTAATTATTTAAACAATTGTTAGTCAAATTTTAATATTGTGCCGATCTGGCAACTCTAAAATATAATTATGGAAAGCTTCTCTTAAAACAAAATGAAGGAACCATTTTAATAGCACAACATAAAAAGGCAAAATAAAGTTATACCTAGCCATAAAATTAGAAATCTGGCAACACCTTGCCATCAAATTTTAGGAAATTCCTAATTAGTTCACTAATATTGGAAAAATTAAATATTTTTCGAAAGTTATTAAATTAAGTTTTATATTAATGTGATATGGCAACACTAAACTGTAATGTTTTAAAGTATTTTCTTTAATAATTAATGGTGCCACTTAAATATTTAAGTAATTGCTAGGAAAAAATTAAAAATATATTTTTACGGAATCAAATATTTAGAGATATGGCAACACCTTGCCAAAAAAAGTTTAGAGAATTCTCAATTTACACTTTAAACAATATCTTAAATATCTTTCGAAAATTATAAAATTAAGTTTTATTTTAATGTGACATGGCAACTCTAAACTGTAATTTTTTTAAGTTTTTTTTTTTAATAATTAATAGTATCACTTTAATATTAAAGTAATTGCTCCAAAAAATTCAAAATATATTTTTATGAAACCAAAATAATTAGAAATATGGCAACAACTTGAAAAAAAAATTTTGTGAATTCAATTCCAATTTGTTCGCTATATTTCAGGAAAAGGAAATATTTTTCGAAAATTATTAAATAAAGTCTTATATTAAATATGGCAACACCTTCAATTCCAATTTTTCACTACATTTTAGGAAAATGGAATTTCTTCGAAAAATATTAAACAATATGATATTGTTGCGATCTGCCCACTCTAAAACGTAATTTTTAATTCTAAAAAATTTAAAGGAATTGAAAGAACGACATTAATATTAAAAAAATAATTGCTAAAAAAAACTCAAAATATATTTTTACGGCACCAATTTACTAAGAAATGTGGCAACACCTTGCCATAAAATTTTAAGAAAATTCTTATTTTTTCATTACATTTTAAAATAATTAAATATCTTTCGAAAGTAATTATTTAAATTTTAATATTGTTGCGATCTGGCAACTTTCAACCGCAATTTTAAAAGTTCGCTTTAAAAAAAATTAATATTACATTAAGTTCTCAAAAAAATAAATGCAATATGAACTTTTACGCGACGAAAATATTTAGAAATATGGCAACACCGTACTATAAAATATCAAAAAAATCAAATTTACTTTATAACATTTTAAATTAATTAGAATTTTTTTCCTAATTAATAATACAATTTAAATATTTCTATCTGGCAACGCTAAATCACACATTTTAAAAGCAACACAAACTTAGTTTTTAAACAAATTAGTGGCACCTCTTTAACACTGCCATACCTTCAAGAGTAATATCATAGCTACCAGCCAGATCATTAGCCTGCAAGCATGCTGCCCTCAAACGCCCCGTCAGCGCGCTGCTGTCAACACAGAAGCATATCCACAGGCGCACACTGGCAAATTGCTATATACATTGTTGTTATTGCGCTGACAAGAATTTGGTTTGCGTACGCTCATTACAACAATGAAAACGATTTAATGGTTTGCCATTAATCACGCATCTCAGTAGCTGCTTGCTCCAAATGAGCAATACGCAATCCACTCAATGTGGTCACCTAACAAGCTTGACGGTTGCGATCATGACATAATTACTCGCCTTCATATAGGCGTGCTGTGTGTGAACTATAATATACGTATATGTGAACAGAGATTTGCATATCAAGCTGGTAGTGTCCACAGCGCTGTCGCGGTTACTCGGCTCACGCTACACCACAACTTTTACGCATCACCACTTTGTCGAGCCAAAGTGCTTTGCCGCTAATGTGAACAGCAGCTGTGACGGCGGCGCGTCAATCTTAGAGACAGTGCCATTAACGTTGGCTGTTTGTAGGCTGTACGGTTGAACGCCTTTGGCTAGACGCGAGAATTTGTGGTAATTATGGTTAAGGTTATAGTGGTTGTGTATATGTCCAAAGGGTTTAGTGTGCGTGTAGGCAGCTGTAATGTGCGTTGCCTGCTTCATTTGCTATATAGTTTAAGATAGAATTTAACATTAATAAAATGTTGCCTACTTTTAGGTTAATTTGTTTTAAATTCGAATAAATGTCTTTTAGTATTTACAATCGACTATTCCTGTAACTATATATTCAAAGTCTACATATTTCTACTTCATAAGAGTTCTTCAGTTCATCTTTGGTTTATTTGCGCCTAAAAACTTACAACACATTTAAGACAAATACCATCTACTGCTAAGCACCTTAGTTTAGTTCTAAATATTACTCAAATCAATTATAAATGCCAATAATAATTATAAAAAATAACAGTTTCTTCCTTTGCGCCTAAAACTGCACTTTATGATATTATTTAAAATTTCATTTCTAGTAGTTATAAATGTTTTTATAAGTAAATTTTGTCGATAATGAACACAAATTCAAAACCAAAGGAGGAAAATTAAAAAAAATAATATGTATAATTACAACAAAGCTCCAAATTTATATATACCCAAAATATAGTTTCAGCAAAAAGGTTTAGAGTAGCCCACTTGCAGATGTCAGCACACTTATTTTACTAATTGGAAGTGAATTTTAAATGAAAAGCTGATCATAGGATTAACTGATTAAACATTCCCTAATTGAGAAATGTAGCGCCTCAAGGTATGCTAAAAATATTAATCAATCAATATTTATTTGATTAATGCAAATATTTAAACTTTCGCGTTGACTGAAAGGAACCTTTTAATTATTTTCTATTTCACAGCGCCTTAAGGTATGCTAAAAATTAATTTTTTTTACTATTTATTGCAATTAAACTGTGTTGCGTCAAACTTTTTGTACTGAGGGAGAGAAAACCAAGCATTGATTGAGAGAAGAAAACAATTTACTATAACACTTGCTAGCTAAAATTGTTTTGAAGACAGACAAGCATATGTCTTCATTTATTTATACTTTTCGTAATATGTCTTGCCAATTTCTCGCTAAAATTTTGTGTAATAATTTTGCGTACGTTCATTAAAATATACGATAAAAAATTATAACCGAAGCTTTAGTGTATAAATTTCCAGTCTAGCTAACCTAAAGCGCTCAAAACTGTGCTACAATCCATAATATGCCAGTCATTTGTGCCTACAGCACAACCGAATTCATGTGTTTGACATAAAATGTCAACGAAAATTGAATGCACATGCCTTCACTTCACTCTTCATTGCATTTTCAAAGTGGCGCCTTTATTACCTCGAAAATACTGCAGCCAGCTGTGACGCCGACTACCCGCAGTCAGACTATGGTAAATCATCAATCACGCCTTTCACACTGTGAATGTGTGTGTGTGTGTGGTGTCACATAAGATATCATACATTGCATACGCCATACTGCGCTTTATGGTACACACACCAACCAAATGAGACACAACTTTTCCAACACAACTGCGAGTAAGACCGTCAATGAGAGCTGTGAAATTTTACGCCGCCAATAACACGTTGGCTTCTCACGCGTCTAACAACACTGTCGGCGACATTTAAAAGCAATAAAAGTGTGCGTTGAGTGGCGTGGATTTGAGATATTTAGCTTCATATATAGATGCGTACATCTGTGGTCATGTGAGTTGCAGCACATGTCTGCAGCTGTGGAATTGACAACCGCGTCTCTGAGTGGCAACGTGAATCTGATTTTTTGTACTTCATGCACTTTATATCCAACATTTTGGTACGCAGGCGTCACTGAATTAGCGCGCTGAACATAACTGGAGTGTGTTAAACAGTTAATTTTGGGGTTTAAAAGTTTCACATCTTGAAAATTTAACTGTGATATAAAGGTGTGATGGTTAAAGTTTTATATAAGTGGATATATTAAAATATCATATATAGATGGCGCTGTCGTAGAAGTTGATTTCTGGGTGCTTTGGAGAGCTGTGGGCTTGTAGTTTGAAGATTTTTCAGTTTCTAAATGAATTTAATTTCACGTAAAAAATATTGGCAACTATCGAAAAAGTTTTAAAGTCAGGCAAAGTAAAGCTTTTCGTAAAGGTGCCTTAGCATCATCTGACATATAGAGAGAGTTTAGTTTGATGGATGCCTTTGCTCAATATCATTGCTAAAACAAGTTTTTTAGTAGAGAAATTTTGAAGGGCAATTAGACTGAATGCCAGTTAAATTCAGATATCAAAAAAAACATAAATATTATTATCTCTGGAGAGAACATAAGCTACAAAACTCTTTCAAAATGATCATCATTTTATATTTCTTTCTAAATTTTTTACATTTAGTTATCAGATTTCAGAGTTTTTTAACATACTGATCAATGAACTGAAATATCTATACATTAATCAATTCATAATTCAATATCATAGACGTTTCTTTCAATGAAAGCTTTCTGGAAAAGACATTAATAAATTATTGTTCAACTTTTCAAATTCAATGGTCAAAAGAAAATGTTTTCTTAAACTGAGTACTGAGAACTCTATATAATTTCAGGTACCAAAGACATCGATTTTTCTTTCCATGCAAGCTTTCCGAGAAATGTATAAGCTTCATTCTTTTTCGCACTAATCGGCAAAACATAATATTGTTAAATTTTTTCAATTAAGTGAAAATCTCATAATCTATATAAAAACTGACAATCAAACACATAGCTTAGCTTTTTAACTTCATAAAAGCTTTCTTAAAAATACTTACGTACAATACTTTTTCAAAGCATTCAGCAAATAGATTTCAATAAAAAAAATAAAAATAGAGCTTTAAGCTTTCGAAAACCTTAAAGCTTTTACAAATCGATAGTTTGGGAGCTTTTTAGAAGGAAGAATTTCCTAAAAAAAAATTAGCCATAGATATCCCAGAAAGATGCGATGTTCCTCAATCCTTGTATTAAATTAAAAAAAATTCTTACGAAAGCTTTGCAGGTATTATTTTTAGTCGCATCTTTAAAAGAACGCTACAGATATGTATATTTTTGATGCAAAAGTATTAATTTAACTAATATAATGATAGAATTTGTTGTTATAAAAGCTCTTATAAAGCATTTTAGGTATTAGAACTTTAGAAAAAGCAGGTATTACTGTTAGTCGTATCTCTCGAAAAACGTCAGACATACATATATTATGAAAGTTTAACTATTTTTTTTTATAACAAAAGCTTTTTAGGTATTACAAGAAAAAGCTTTTAAGGGCTCACAAGGTAATAGAACTAGGCACACAAATGTCTTAGTTGCCTAGTTAAATCGATTCAGAGCAAATTATATTAACATTAAATAAAATATTCTAACCCGGTAGATGGCGCTGTATTAAGAAATTTAGAAAACATTTAATTCCGGATCATTTTGACCTATATTTTTTAAGTTCTTAATTGGCATTATTTAGAATAGTGATCACAAAATACTTAGAAATACTCAGAACGAATTACATGATAAGTGTGTGAAATACTTTATTTCGCTAGATGGCGCTGTAATATAAAATTTGGGGAGGGGGAGGGGAATAGGTGTTTGAAATGGGGGTTGGAAATGTATTTACTGGCCATCTTGACCAACATTTTATAATTTCTTTGAAGGTATTGTTTAGAAAAATGATTACATAAAATTCAGAGCAAAGTACATGACAATTATATAAAATATTTTAATCCGATAGATGGCGTTGTGTTATAAAATTTAGAAAAATTATGTTTAATAACTACTTCGTCCTACATTTTGTAACATCCCCCGAAGCTATTATTCATGACAATTATATTCTATAAAATGTTTTAATCCGATAGATGGCGCTGTGTTAAAAAATTTAGAAAAACTTTATTTTTTGACCAATTTAATGCAATTTCTTCGAAGCTATTATTTAGATGAATGCTCACATAAAATGCAGAACCAACTACATGATAATTATCTGAAATATTTAAATCCGCTAGATGGCGCAGTAATCTAAAATATACAAAATTTACATTTTTCAACCAGTTTGATTAACAGTTCATAATTTCTTTGTAGGTATTAAATAAAACATGGTAATTATTTCAATAAATTTTTTAACAACCAATTAAAAGCGTATACTTATTGTACTACTTGACCAATTTTTTAGAAACAATTCTTTAAATTTTAATAACCTTTCACACTAAAAATATAGTTCATCTTAAGGCCGCCTCACCTTATGTCACACATTCCTAGGCAGTAAAGTTGCCAGAAATTATCTTTCACCCTCTTTTATGAGCACATGTTCAGTATATAAACTATAAATTCAGCATACCAAGCACTTTAAGCCCCTTTACGCCGCTGTCATATGGGGGAAATTAAGTGCACAACTTGAAATTTGCACTCATATGCGCCAAACATTATAACCATATGGAGTATGGACACCCTTTGCACACGCTTACCTATTGCTTTATTACAGAGCCATATAAAAATATTTACTTGTGTGTTTGTGTGTAGGTGAGCGCTTTGTTAAATGTAGCATATTTTTTGGGTCAAATTGCGAAAGCCAACACACGTTGCCAGGGCTTGCTGCAACTTTCACCTTCATATTAATTTCATATACATCAATGTGTGAGTGTGTATTTGGTTGGGTGTTTGTGTACAGTTAGTAGCACTTGCTGCGACCATTAAGCGTACTCCCAGTTTGCATGTCAAACGCGCACCAAACGTGTTTTTCATGAACTCTCCCTCAGGTGTGGTATATATGTATATCTTACATGTAGGTATATATCCATATATGTCTATACATAAAAATGTGCATGTGTGTGTGTACATGCCCGCCTGTGGTCGTCATAGGCCGACATTTGACTCGCACATCATCTCCACTGACAAGCTTTGGTAACTGGACGACGCAGCAGCACGAGTGTCATGGCACCGCTTGGCTGCTTTTTATGCGCCCCTCAGTTATAGTTTACGCTGATGCTGGTATGTGTAGTGTGACCCCTTTTCGCCTGACCTCACTTATCTTGCATCAGCGCAAAGAGAAGAGAAGCTGCGTATAAACGCATAAAAACTTGCCACGTACACGTGACAAACATGTTGAAACGCTTGCGTGCCAATTCACTTAACAAACACACGCTCTACGCTATACATATATATTCACATATATATATATACAAATATATACACATGCATATATGTATATATATATATATACCTACATACGTATCTATACACAATTCTGTACATTGCCGCTTAGTAATGTAATGTTTTGCTGTCCAGTGTCATCATGTCACTCCTACATCCTTAAGATATGCTATAAAAATTGCTGTCGCGCCATTACTGCAGTCACTCATACATACAAATTTCAATTTATGTATACCATACACTATATAGATATACAGTGCCCGTGTGGTCTGCGTATATTTACTACCTGCTTTTATTTTTTGTTGTTATTTGATAGCTGATAGCTCTGTATATGTATTTAGATAACAATGACAGCATACACTTTACTTCTAGTGGTTGCTTAGCAACTTTTTTTCTACCTACAGTTTATATTCTTATAAGTCATCACAGTTAATGTTGTTGCCAGTGCTCATAATATGCTTCGTATAACTTCGTGTTGTAGCCACTTCTACTTGTATTTATCATAAACTTCATTGTGATGAGTGTGTTCTAGATTTTAGTGGCTTCTTAGTACTCAAACTTTGGATAACCCTAAATTTTATGTGAACAAACCTGTTTTTTTCCTTAGTTTAAGAGCAAATATAAAAAGCTATGGCTTCAGCAATAGTAAATCGATGTTATATGGAGTATATAATATGGTATATAAAAAATATTTAATGTTAATGTCATAACTGCAAATTTAGTACGCTTCTGGCATCTGTAGCCTAAAATAAGAAAAGTAGTTAATATGTAGAGGTGCTGAAGCGTGACCTTACACTGAATTTAATCGGTCTTAACGTAATAAAATGGCAGCTGCAAGTTCGCTAAGAGCACAACTAGTGGCTGCCTCATAAAAGAGGCGCCTTTTGGATTTTTTTTTTAAGAAAACTAATGTATGAAATTTTTTAAAATTATGGGTATATCTTTCGGTCAAATTATATATTTATATATGAGATTAAATAAATTTACAATAAGCTTAAAGTTAATTAATTCGTACAAAACATGATTAAATATAGCTTACTTCGTCATGCCAGTATGTGGAAGAACATACTTTAAGTGAAAGGTCAAAATTTCTTTCACAATTTAGCCTTAAGAAAAATTGTATGTAAAAAAATAATGACAAAATTTTTTAATATTTTTTAAGCTTCACCGTTTCTATTAAATGAAACGAAAGATGCAATTATTGAGCATCATTCAGTTCTTGTTGTACGCTGATTTCTCCTTTGTTAATGATATAGCCTCGAAGAAAAAGAATATAACTCAGTCCCTGTTGTACCATAAGTTCTCTTTCGTTAATGATGAAGAAGAATATATGTATATCAATACTTCCTGTACCTACTTTTTCCAAAGATACTGAAATGGCGCTTCTTGCTTCGAAATTGACAGCCATGAATAGCAAACCGTATATGTAAACGGTTTAGATGGAAACGGCTTTTGCGCAGGATAAATATAAGTAGGTCTGTAAAATACTTACAAAGCCATCTGGCTTAGACTTTGTTGACTCAACAAACAGACAGATTTTTGCTAAATTTAGCAAAGCATAAATAACAGAGAAGTAACTGGTGAAATTATAAATAAAAAAACTTATATAATATATATAAAAAATATGATTATAAACACCTTAGTGATTTCTCGAGCAAACGAGAAGAAAACGTAGAATACATAAAGAAGATAACCAGCACTTTTTGTTTACTGATTGTCAGTTGAGGGCAGACTTTGTTATCAGAAGAACAGCTATTGAGTACTAGACTAGACTTGCCTTAAAACTATACTAATGATCAGTTCTCGAAGTGACACATCAATTTAAAAATAAAAAAAAATTTGGTTTGATGACTCCTCGTTGTGTGCAGAGTCTGTTGTTCAAAATATAGCTAGTGAATCTAAATTGCCTTAAAATTATATTAGAAATCATTTAAACGCTTTAAGAAATTCTTACTTTTAATAGAAGACAAAGAAAAGCCTGTAGAAGGGAACAACAAACTCTTGTTAATGCAGGCTGCACCTTAATATGACAACTGGCGGCACATGCTCGTTCTAAAACTACACTGAAGTTCGTCAAGTCAGATACAAAATAGTTGTATGTATTTGCAAGGCAAGAACAACTTGTTCAAGTGAAAATATTTTTTATATATTTTTATGTTGAGAACTGTCTTAAAAACGTAAGAAATTCTACAAAAAAGCTCATATAAAATTTTTAAAAATAATTCGAAGTATTTTTTATATGATTTCATGATGAAAAGCGCTTTAAAAATGTTACAGAGGCTGCAAAAGAGCTCATAGAGAAAAGTCCTAAAAATAATTCTAAGTTTTTAGGCTAATCAATGGGTTTTGTTAACTTGAGATAGATTAAAAAAAAAAAAAAAATTTCTTTAGTAATCAATAATCTGGTCTGGTCGAGTTTATAAGTCATCAGTAAGAGGTGTTGTCAGAATGCTTTTTTTTTCAGTTTAAACGGAAATTGAAATTGCAATATGGAATATATTCCTTTTTCTTCCGAAAAACGGTCACTTTTATCATTTTGAACATCCGAAATTGCCATATTTAGGGTCTCTGACTCTGCTAATTCCAATACACATAAGTACATACACCGTAATTTATTATCATTTGATATATTTTTTAAAAGTTTTGAAAGATTTTCGAAAATAGCAGGCAATAAAATTATTATTTAATAAAAGCAATGTGCTTAACCCTTAGATGGCAAAGGACTAAACTGATGTATGCGTGGCTTATTGACGACCTTAGATAAATGAATGACGATTGCCTAAGGTCTATTGTGCCCTTTCCCTCTCCTTAACCCTTTGGCAATGTGTTGACCTATGAACTATATTTTATTATATATTATTTCCATAGAACATATTTTCTATATTTTCTTTCCAGCGAATTCGGGCTATATAAGGGGTTTATAAATCGTTTTTAAAACTAGAAAGTGTAGGCGTATTTTGTTTGATGAAACTCGTTTCAAATGCTCTGGCGTCATTGAAGTAATTTTGTTTAGACTACCTATAACATATATATAGGATAAAATTTAAATTAAGCCACAAAACTGGAAAGATCAAGTAGCGTTTTTTTTTAGCATTTTCTAAGAAAACTTACCACATACTTACATTATATGGTCATGTATATAATTCAGTAGAAAGCAGAGATTGAGGGAACCTATCGATTTTTTAACGAGAAGATATTATGACCTTCGAAATTCCCATTGAATTTTTCTTTCGCCATATTAAGTCAGTATGTTATAAAATTGCTAGTTCATAGTGCACCAATTTTTATGAAAAAAATACTAAAAAAATAAAAATATAAAACTCGTTTATTTGAGTTTTTTCAATATTAAGTGAAAAACTTATTTAGAAGAGAGTAGTAGATTTTTTTACTACCAATAACTTTGCCCGAAATCAAGATTAACCATTTTTGCCATTAAGAACTCAACAACTTGACTCTCCTTCCTATTATCTCTATATTTTCCGAAACGTCGATATTCGAGCTGCATTATCCTTAAACATAAATTTAAAAATTAATTTTAGTTATTTTCTCTGCAGCCAAGTGATTAACGCTTTTAACTAAAAAGTTAAACTTGCAAATCTAGTTATTACATAAAGTCATAAACATTTAAATATAAGCAGGAAATATTATCTGCATAGATTTTCAATGTACTAAGTATGAATTTATTTAGACAATCTATACTTTACTTTTATTTTGGTTTACCAAAAACACGTATATAATCTCTTACATATTTAAGTAAATTAAATACACGCATCAAATTCATTACGAAATTTATCTGCCATCAGTTACCCGCATTCTGAATAGTATACATCACATCAAAGTGATTTAATTTACTTTCTAACTGCTGCAAGCGACCTCATTAAAATTGCAAAACAACCCAGAGCATAAGCTTTTAAGCTATTAAATAAAAAGCGCTTTCAGGCGCTAAAGCCGATGGGTAAAATGCGAGTAAATCAAAAGCGAAACATAAATCAGGCGGATTTATTAACAACTGAAGAGTGAGATTTGGTGGATATATAAAGAAAATTTGTGATAGAAATGTAGATAAGTGGTTATAAAGTAAGAGATAAGGGAGAAAGTTGTACTACGAAAAGATGGAAGAGAGAAAGGAGTAACGTTTTAACAAGAAAGATTACGGAGAGTGAGTTACTGAGAGGTTACTGAGAGTGAGTAAATAAAAAATTTAGAAGCTTGAGAATGACAGTAAGCGTGTTCTTAAAGGGTTAATGATTTTGATAGAAGATGTTTTATGGTTATATGAAGAAGTAAAATCTGCGTTGTAAAAGCTTGCCAAACATTGTTGCTTTTTTAGACCGCTATTACGTATAGCTGTCCTACAAATTAATTGTTCAAAATTAAGTTTTTGTATGGAAAATTTTTTTATTTGACGAGATATCTTCTCGAAATTCGCACTGGATTATTGTCTATAGCAACAGTACATTCACCGAAGAAATTGTTTAGATCGGGTCACTATATATATAGCTGTGATATAAACTGACAGATCGAAATCAAGTTCTTATATTGAAAACTTTTTTATTTGAAGTGATATCTTCTCGAAATTCGCCATGAATTATAGTCTAAAGCAACGGTACATTCACCGAAGAAATTGTTTAGATCGGGTCACTATAGCATATAGCTGCCATACAAACTGACTGATCAAAACCAAGTTCTTGTAGGGAAAACTTTTTTCTTTGATGAGATATCTTCTCGAAATTCGGAACAGATTATTGACTAAGGCAGCGCTACAATACCCGAAGAAATTGTTCAGATCGGGTCACTATAGCATATAGCTGCCCTACAAACTGATTGTTCAAAATAAAGTTCTTGTATGGAAAACTTTTTTACTTTATGAGATATCTTCTCGAAATGAGTCATGTATTATTGTCAATCAATACAATATCTGAAAAGTTAAGATCGGGGTCACTATAGCATATAGCTGCCATACAAAGTGACAGAAGAAAATTTAGTTCTTGTATAGAAAACTGTTCTATTTAATAAATTATCAACTGAAGTTAAAGTTTTTTCTTGATCTCCGTTTTTTTTTTTCTTCCTTTTTTCTTTTCTTTCTTTCAAATTTTTTTTCTCTCTTTAAAAGATGATAGGATATTATTAATATTTTTTTTAAACCTTAGACTTCCTTAATATCCACATACATATACCGCTATAGTCTAAACGATGTCATTAAAATCAAATCTCTGCTTCATAAACTCCAGCAAAACAGTTAACTTGACTTCCTTAGCAGCGATTTAAATATTCTCAACCTGCCACTTTGACACACAATTATTTTTTATTTTTATTTCTTCTTTTATATTTCCGCAGACATACTAAGAAACAGATAAATTATTTCTATAAATCCCAGCCAATACAACGCACGTTGACTTACATACCTCAACCATTTGTGTAATAAATGCTTTCCATGCAGGTAGCACGCCTACTAAGCTTTTGCGCCGCAAAGTATGCCTCACACTCATAACCAGCTTACGTTGTTGCAAAGCATTAATCAAAATATAAAGTCTTTAAGTGTCTTAACAACTGGCTGAAAGCCAAAGCAGCATGCGGACATACAAACAAAAAAAAAAATAAAATATAACAACAACAACAACAGCAGTTATGAATAACTGCAGAAAATAAACAATGCCGGAAATACAAAAGTCGCCTAAGTGCAAACGTGCGCTCGCAGTTACCACGCGCCTAAAGGCATGCAATAATATCGCGTCGCGTAGTCGCAACGTTATTTGCTATACGTTTTCATAGTCATAATTTTTTGTTTACTTGTTTTGCCACTTTTTTTTACTGTTTTCTTCGCTTTCGTTTTCCATTTTTTTTTTTTGTTTTTGTTTTTGTTGTGTGCGAAAATATTTTTTGCAAACATTAAACTCGCAAACAACCAGCAAACCGTTGTTGGGACTTAAGCTAATCTTATCGCTGCCGCTGGTGTGCGCCTATTGCTATGCCATAAACTCTACGCACGCTGCATACTAAGTGGAAGTGATGAGTTTGGTGGGTGGTGGGCGTGCTTATATACAAACAGTTGGGCCTACGGCGGTTGGGCGCAGGCTTAACAGGGCCCTGTAGAAACAACCAACAATATTTCTACAAAAGCACAAAAACAAATTTACAAAAAAAATATTTCGCGCTGCAAAAAAAACAGCACACATAATGCATATTTTTGAATAGGCTTAGCTGGCGGCAGCGACTGTGGCACAAAGCGGCAGCAAACCGCCACAGCAAGCCGCAGCGTAATAATAACCAAGGACAACACAGGCATAGAACAAACGCGTTGCGCGTGGTGACATTTTGTTGGTGGTGTACTAGGTGTGGGTGGGCCGCGCTCGGAGTGTGTGTGTTTGCCTGCAGGCATGTAGTTGTGTTTATACATGTCTGTATGTGTTTGTGTGCGTAAACACGCTTAAGTATTGCACATTGTTGACTCTTTTGGCATTGTTGTTGCGCATTTGTGGCCGCTATAGCTCTTTGTTTTTGTTGTTGTTGCTTTTGCTGTCCTTGTTGTTTTTGGTTTTGTTGTTGTTTTTTTTCTTTTTGTTATTGTTTTATGTTTTTGTTGTTGTTTTTGCTCTTTTTTGTTGTTTTTGCTGCCCTTGTTGTTGTTGTTTTTTCTTTCTGTTGTTTTTGTTCTTCACTTTTGTTTTCATTTTTGCTTATGTTGTTGCCCATTTGTGAGCTTGTTGTTTTTGCTCGTTCGCCTCTTGGCACTGTTCAGTTGGCTGCTTTTAGGCGCGCGCCCTCTCAGGGTCTAAGTCAAGCTGACAATGACAATAAGTTGCTAGGCGTACACACACATGCGCACATAAAGCTACATAAATGTCAAACAGATTTTCTGTGTTTGTAATTTTTTTCGCCTGCGTTAGTTTAGTCGCTGTTTTTATTTGGCTCAGCGCTCCCACAACCTGCAGTCTCCTCACCCTAGTGCTCTTCACTAGGCATTTTTTTGCTGCGAAATTGTTAAGCAAATGTAAGCAAAGAAAATCACTGTTATACCTTTTGACAAGTCGGAAGTCGCTGCCTTTACGACGTGTGCTTGTATGTGTGCGTGTTTATGCAAATATGTGTGTGTAGGACTTGACTGATTTTTTCTAATTTTTTTGTTTTTCAAATTTATTCAACTTTATTATTAAGCAATTTCTCTTTATGCTGTGGCGTCTGTGACGAATTTAGTTGTCTAGCGCCTGAAAATATGCAAAATAGTTATTTACTTAGTATATTATTATTAAAATGGGAACATTGTCTGGCAGAATGCAGTAGGACTACTAAAGTACGCACTTAATAAACCTTAATAAACAGTATATAAGTGTAGACAGACAGCAGTCGTGTCGCTGACTTGTTTTCGGTAGAAATATAATTTATTTAAAGGCGGAGATATGGGCGTTCATAGTAGATATTTAAATGTGACTGATTTTTAAAGTTTTTAAAGTTTTTTTGTAAGGTTATTTTTCTTAATTGAAGAAATAAGTATAGGACAAGTAAGGAGGAGCTAAGTTCGGGTATAACCGAACATTTCATACTGTTGCAATGTGTGAGGATTAAAGCCAGGAAAGTACGTTCAGATACATAAGACTTGTTAGTTATGAGTAGTATAGGGTCTAGGGCAATCTATTTTATTCATTCTAAACACAAATATGGACCGTTGATGCCCTCAAATAAAAAAAATTATACTTGTATATCAAATCCAAGAGGATTACGTTTTGATAGTTTAAGTACAAAATAAAATAGCGTGAATAGATGTTTGGTTTAAAGGTACGCTTGCTCCACAAGGTGATATAGCGATGTAGGTATGGTGTTTGTTTAACGACGCAGTTAGGCTTTTAGGAGGTACATTGTTAATTTACGGGAAATAAATTCAGCTCACTCCATTTTGTCTGCTCTGAACCACCCTATGACTATATACCCGGTGTTCTTGATGAAGTCAATTCAAAAATTGTTTGATGTGCAACATTCGAGACATCGCGAAGAAAGCCGCTACCGATACTCTTACTATAAAAAGCCTCTCAAGCCGGAAGAAGATATCCTACAGTCCCTTCTTCTTCAACTCTTGACTACTTTAGCAGTAATCGTTGTATGTTATTCTTATTCTTTTGGCTTTTTTTCGCTTTCTGGCAAAGGTTTTGAGTATCACCTTAAGCCGTGTGAAATTTAGTTGTTTGTAATAATTTGCACCTAAATGTATATTTATATATGAACCACTAGTATACTTTTTAGCGCACACATACCGGGTGTCATTATCATGGCTATACTACCTACTATACCTGCTTTTTTTTTAAATATAAGGAGCTTAGTATAATTTGGCACATAGCAAACCTTTTAATATGTACATATATTATTACCAAGATAATATAGACAGAGTGCTGAGGCTTGCATACCTTAAACCAACTATTTAAATAGGTCGATTAAAAAATTATTTTTCCTTATTTACTGGCCAATAACCTGAGGCTGAGTTCACTTAAAAGTAACTTAACTTTGTTTATTCCTAATTTTTGCCAGTTCTTTTCGCCTCTAAATTACTAGATTTTTGACATGTGATTTACTTTACTACATATATGTCTGTTTCTCACCTGTGTTATTAGAAAAACTATTGTATGTATTATATTCAGTAACTATTTATTCAAATCTTATAAGCATGCATATACGAAGAGAACATTTCTGGCAAGTAAGTTTGCTTGCTCGATCATTCTCCCATTCCCTGAAATAGTAAATTCAATATTCAGCCACCCATCAGTTATAATAAATTCTCATCATCATCATCATTTAGTTAGGCCTTAGCAAGTAAATCCCATCAAAAACTTTTATCATTAACACGGTAATCGAACAAACTCCAAATAGGCACTTAGAACTGCTAAACGTTGCAGGCCACGAAATCTCACAGAAAATTCGGCTGTATGCACCGTCACTGGCAATATCATACTTTGAAAAGTATGCGTTTCTAAATAGATCCAAATAAAGCATCGCTCACACACAATGACAGCAAATCTATCCTCGGTATTGATGAGCTCACCAACACGTTACAGCAATAGCCTAATCGCAGGCGCAAGACCATTAAAGATTAAGCAACACAAAACAACAAAAGCAAAATAGCAAATCAATAGCAATACACACGAATGTAATACGATATCGAAGGCGATAATAAAAAAGCGACGATTGGCAGCACAACAAGAAAGAAAATACGCGTATTACAAGTTGTGAACTGCCGGGGATGGGGCACGAAACTTTTGACACACGAAAATTGTTTGTCATAATTTGACAGCAACAATGGCAAAGTTGCTACATCTAGCGCACATGAGCTTGGGGAAACTCGCCGTGATGCTGCCTGCCAACCAAATATCACATTACAAGCGTAATAACGAAATAAAAATATATACTTTGTACAAAGCGGAAGAAATGCGAAACTTTTGCTCTTCGATCTATTTGTTGGGCGTGTTACTCACACCAGTTTCTCTTGTAAGCGCCTATAAGTATGTGTTACATTTGCTATGCCATCTGCAGGCATCACACGTATGGTTTTGTGTTGGAAATCGAGAAGACAGCTCGCTTTCTGGCACACGTTTCGAGCATTACCTTAAGCCGTGTGAAATGCGGTTTTTTGGAATTTTTTGCGCCTAAATGTATATTTATATCTGAAGCGCTAGCATACTCTTGGGCGCACAAATACCTGATATCATCATCAAGGCTACTTTTTGCCTGCTTTTCCAAAAGTATAAGTAGCGTTGTGACATTTGACGCATGACTTCTCGCACAAACTTCCATAAGCTGTCTTAATTTTGCAATAATTTATTTTATTTAATGCTTTGTTGTTTTGAATTCGTTCTGCATTGTGCTGTGACAGACTTGTTGCATTTAAACATTTAGGGCAGCTTTTTATGGAGGGCGTTTCTGCGACTTTTTGTTTTATACTTTTATTTTCTATTCGTGGTTTTTGCTTGGCATTTATTTTGAAATTCCGTGGGTGTTAGTACATCTAATATTGAGGGTGTGGTGCCTGGGCTATTTGCCAGCCAAAGTTGATTGCTAATATATGGAGGTGTTATTACCGTTATCTTTTGCAAAGTGGAAACGCCTATAAGTATGCTAAGTTATTTTCTAGAACTCTCCTTTTTTAGACATGTGGAAGGTTGAAAGTTTCGTTTTACTAAAAAAAATGAATTAGAAGGACCATTTACAAGCTTTAAAGTGCGAGAAAAATATTGAATTATTATAAAAATATTTTTTGTCATACTTTTAGGCTGAAAAAATTATAACATACTTTTTATGAGTTTTGCACAATTTGCAATAGATGTTTTTTCCTTTTATATATGATTAGTATTAATTTTTCTATGGCTTGAGACTGATGTACTAAAAATAAAGCTTATTGTAATTATTCTGACTCCTTAGACTATGCTATAATTTTTCTTGGGTTTGTGTCTGAGCTTATTGTTGTTATACGGCAACTGAAAGTAAATTTTTCTTTACTATTCTCAAATAGTTGTATGCTTATTTTGACACGAAATTTGTAATAACAAGAAGGCAATGTCTCAGGTCCTATAAAATATATATAAGTGATAGACATGAGGAACGTAGTCAATATAGCTATGTCTAGACTTGGAGGTCTTTTTCTACCTAATAAGTTGCCTATTTATCGGGTCTTTTTATCGTACCACTATAGCATATAGCTGTCTGATAGCTTTTTTTAGTTGATGAGATATCTCCTTCAGATTTTCCAGGGATAATTATCTAAGGCAACTGTACAATCTCCGGAGAAAGTGCTCAGATCGGGTGACTAAAGCATATTGCTGCCATACAAACTGAGTGTTCCAAGTACAATATTCAAAGAAATTGTTCAGATCGAAGCACTATAGCATATAGCTGTCATACAAACTGAGCAATCAAAATCATGTCCTTGTATGGAAAACTTTTTTATTTGAAAAGGTATCTTCATAAAATTTAGTGTGGGCTTTTGTTTAGGGCAACGATGTAATCTCCGAAGAAATTATTCAGATCGAATCGCTATAGCATATAGCTGTCATACAAACTCAGTTTTCAAAATAAAGTTTTTTTATGGAAAACTTTTTTATTTGAAAAGGTATCTTCATAAAATTTAGTGTGGGCTTTTGTTTAGGGCAACGATGTAATCTCCGAAGAAATTATTCAGATCGAATCGCTATAGCATATAGCTGCCATACAAACTGAGTGTTCAAAATAAAGTTTTTGTATGGAAAACTTTTTTATTTGAAAATGGATCTTCATAAAATTTAGTGTGGACTTTTGTTTAGGGCAAAGATGTAATCTTCGAAGAAATTGTTCAGATCGAATAACTATAGGATATAGCTGCCATACAAACTGAGCAATCAAAATCATGTCCTTGTGTGGAAAACTTTTTTATTTGAAAAGATATTTCAACAAAATTTAGTATGGACTTTTGTCTAAGGCAACTATGTAATCTCCGAAGAAATCGCTCAGATCGAATCACTATAGCATATAGCTGCCATACAACTTGTCCAAATAAAATCAAAATATCAACTTCCTGTATGTAATCTGTTATACCTGTGAACAGTATTATAGCTGTATAACATTTTTTGTTGTGGTCTTAATAATGATTACTCCTAGTCTCAACTATTTTTTTCTAATTTATTATATTTGCACCAGCATCCTGTAAACTCCTTCAATACTTAATCAAATTATGCACTGCTTTAAAGTTTCGCATCTAATTAAATGCCTGCTAACAAGTCTGCAACCAAGTAGCGTTTACATTTTCATTCTTTTTTTATTTTGAAACTAATTGCGTACGGCATTTGGTTTGATTTTTCATTGCTTATAGCCTACTTGCAGGCGCGCTATAAAGTGGTTAGCATAAAGTTGTGCTTGCGCGCGCTGCCACACCAACTTAGTAGTTACCAACGAGTATGGCAGCATGCCGGCCTTGTTTGCTCTGGCTTCCCATATTTTGCATGCATTACCGTGGATTTTTTTCACATTATTTTATTTCATTTTTAATTTTTTAAATTTTTTTTTCAATTTTTTTTAAACTCTTTAATTTTTATTTTTTTTTTTCAAAATTTTTACTTCTTTATTTTCTTTTTCTTTTAATTTTTTTTTTTTAATTTTAATTTTTTAAATTTTTTTTTTCCATTTTTTTTAACAATTTATTAGTCTGTCTTCACTTCAATTTACAAGCTTATTGCCTTAACAAGCCACTCAACATGCACTCAAATTCAACCACTCACTTGCTCATTCGCTCAACGCAAGACTTCTTCATTTTTGAGCTGCACTTGAAAGTTGCTCCTTGCGTATGCGTTGCAGCTGCAGGGTGCCATTCACTCGCACTCTGTGTTTTCCCATCAGTTACAGCATATCAGCTAACTGTATTTCTTCGCATTACACCCAAACATTTATTTCCGTAGGTTTGTGTATTTGTTCTTCTTCTTCTATTCCACTTGCTGGTTAGTATTGCTTGGTGAGTTGTAAGTTCTTGACTCTTCACTTTGGTTGCACAAATTAAACCGCAAAATAGATAACTTTTTGACCTCAAAGTTGTTAGCTGTTGTTGCTATAATTCTTGTACTGCATATACTTTTATTGGTTGCTATTACTTTTGCTCTGCTCTGCACTGCATTGAGTTTCCTGCAGGCGCACTTAAATCATAAGAAATTGATAAAATTGACTTGATCGTTGGTGTTTTCCCCCAAAGTTGCATTTGCATTCGCTTATTATTGCGCGCACTTCCCCGCGCTCTAATTCTATGTAAGCTGCTTAGTTGATTTCGAAAGGGTTCATGTTCTGCATGGAAATGCAGCTCAATCTTGTATTGCGGTTATTTAAGTCGGGTATGCTTATCGCTACGCATTATACTTGAATCGGTAGCAAGTTAATGAGGGAGCATTATATAGTAGAGTTAGAGTGAATTGTATTTTCTGTTTCTGTTTCTGTTGCTGTTTCTGTAGCAATCATTGACGAATGAATGTTATTAATATTCAGTGTTGAATATTTTTCTAAATTGAGATAAGTTTTTATTAAAATTATAAAGAGTAAACGAATTTACTTTATTTCGTTGTTTTTGTTTTGTTGTTTTATATATATTTTCCTGTGTTATATAGTTATCAATATTGCTGATCAGATTCCAATGTCTGTAATATCCTTTGAAATAAAAAATTTTAGCTACTGAATATAAGAGTTCTTCTAGCAGCACCATCACAATTGAAATACTGGATAATAAGTAAGACTTCCTTTAGCGACCTTAAAGTTGCTGTTCTTGAGTGAAATTTGTTGGCATCTTTGCAAACTTTGCCTGGAAAAAACGCCACCATTCCAGAGATTTCCTTACTTAAAAGACGTTTGAACAAAGTCAACATACAGAATTCAAGCAAAGCTTCCAAGTTTCTTCTACCTTCAAGTTAGTCACTCAACATTGCGGTTGCATCACACTTAGCCTGTTATGTATTGTCTTTTGTGAAGCCAGATTGATTGTAGTTGGATATCTGATGATGTAGTGATCAAAATGCCTAAAATTGGAGCTGATGGATACTTCCCGGCAGTTCACTCTTCCACCAACGCTCCCAGCAAGGCTTGTTCAATCCCTAACAAAGCTCACCGCCACGCCACCACAGCGATTTCTTTCCTCCTTTGCTCTGAGAAAGGAATGTGAGCAGAGAAACGACAGCCAGGACATATTGTTGAGAGCTGCTCCTTAAACACTCGCCGATTTTTCCGTGAATGTGTGCTTTCCACCCTGTTCGGCCATACAAAGTTACAGTAGAACAATTTAGGCTTAACTAGGGTTTCATAGAGCCAAGAACAACCTTAGGTGAGAGTCTCTATCTTTTATAACAACGGTTCATCTGCAGCTGTACAGGGCAACCGGTATCTTCTTTGCTCTTTCCTCGATGTTGGGTGTCCACGAGAGCTTCTTGTCCAAGATGAGTCTCTCATTGATTTTAATTGCCCTTCCAGTACACAAAGGTAGTGCAGCCATCACGGCTCCGATAGCATACATATCTGTACCCGTTTACATCGATTTTCGTTGATTTTCTTCAAAATTCAACTGGATTATCAGCTATGAGGCGCTAATTATTATCTTCGAGCTGCTCAAGCTGATGCTGGTTGAGTGGCATAAACCTTTGGTGCGCTAATTCGCATGACCTTGAGGGCCATTTGACTGGAAAATATCTCGAAATTAACGAGTCACCAAACACTGCATGCAATGTTTTCATGTTTAGTCGTAAAACATAAGTACGATCAGTCATCAGTACCATCAGTCTTTTTAGAAATATCGATCTTCCGCTTCGATTTCACGAAATTCCGAGAAAAGAAGCTAGTCAAAATCAGTTTATAACTCTTGCCATTTATGGCAATGAAAATTTTTTGGGAATGCAATTGCTATATCTGAATCACACAAGGATTTGACTCACCCCAGTAAGGACAATTTTGTTTGTGGACTAAGCTATTAAACCAGAAATGAGCCTCATCTGAGAAGATGATTTTTCAGATTTCCTGATTTTATGGAGAATCTGGATTTGCATAGTAATATTGTACAATTTCCAAGCATTGTACTAAAATGGCACAAAACATGAACAAATGTTAGACCTTGCCGAGCACACTGATCCGTAAATAAACTTAGTTGCCACTAGCTGTCGCAATACAACATCTTTATTGGTAAACGTTGTATATTGCCTTGCAAAAGCACAGAAACCTATAAGTAGCGCTATCAAGGAATGTCTAGTAATTGCAAGTAATACCAAAAAAAATTAGCTACGCAAATCTTGATAAATATGCACCAAAATCATGGCTCCCCAGCTGAACTTTCAATTAATACTGCATTGCCAGTAAATAATCTCGATTCGAAAACAATTAATTTTACCAAAAATATTCGGTACTAAACGGCAGCACTCAAGGGAGCAGAGCAGGGATACAAATGTGCTACGCCAAAATAATCAGCACAAATAAATAATATACATATATATTATATGTATATGTATATATCACATTAAACTGCTGTGTAAACACGCGAATACATACAAAAAAGTAAAATCTCCGTTGACCCGAACAACTATTGTACTTTTGGATGTAAGCTTCAACCTGCTGTTATTGTTGTTGTATATTGCCACAGCAAATTAATTCCAGCATAAATTCACTCGCAGCAAGTAGCGTAAAAAATAAGGCCTCCACAAAGCGCACACTTTCTAGTAAAACTTATTTACTAAAAGCTTTCACTTCCGCTTGCACTTTGACCCACGCTTCCGCTATCTCCTCCCCGCTTTTTTTCTTGCTCACTGCTCGTAATTCATGCATATCCATGCCTCTTGGCTTTGGTGTTAATCTAATACAAAATTTACGCTTAATAGCTGTTGGCTACGCCTAAATGTATGCATATACAAAGTCTGGTAGCATTACTCGCACCACTCGCGCTGGCTGCCAGGTGAAACAGTTTTTGTGCTTGGCCACGTTTCTAATTTTGATTAATGATGGACAATTTCTGGCATCATTTATATGCTTGGCTAAGCTAGTGTTAATGCTGGTGGTGGTTGAGACTACTCAGTCATACTCTTCACCCACAACAGCATCTTTTTGTGCTTGTGGGTATGTCTTGAAAACGATACTTGCGCTTTCAAAATAATTTTCAGGTGGCAATTAAAGCGAGTGACACTAGTAAAAGTTCCTTAAATTTTATTCCCCAATTTATTTTGTCCTTCGTTTTGATATTTTTTGTACGCTAGTTTCTAGTGGCTGCGAGTTTAATTTAAAAATCTGCGTTCGCTCATGTCAAGCGTGTCCTGGTTGCCTGCCCAACGTTTCATGCTGGCCTAATGATGCTTATTTTATTGGTGGTAGTGTTGTTGAGCATTTATATTTGTAGCAGTTGCTTTCCAGCTGCTCAACTCAAGCGTAGCCTGAAGTTGTGATGTATCGTTTTGCCCACAATTGACATTTTGAACTCTCTGGCTTTTCGGCTTTCGAGTGGTAGACCATTAGTCGAATTTCATTTGCCGAAATTAGTTTTTTCGACGCTTTTCTTCATTGCGCCTAAAACGCTGCTTTGCTTGGTAAATGTATTAAAATTTGTTGGCGCTTATAGTCGACGAAAATTAAGTTTATTAATTATGTTGCCGATTGCAGTTAGGTGTAAATCCTTGAAATTGAATTTCGTCAGCAGTATGTCTTCAGATGTGAGTTAATGTGTTTTTTAATATTTTTTGTTAATAGATTTATTTATAAATTATAATATTTTTTTGTTTATAAATTATATTTTCTTATTTCTAAATTATAATTTTTATTTATAAATTATAGTTTTTTAGTTATAAATAATATTTTTTTGTACATTGTTAAAGTTTTATTATTTATTTATTTTATTTATGCTCTTTTACAGTTTTTTAAGCTACTTTTAGGCGGTGAGTTGTGTGTTCAGTAATTCTGACTTGATACACAAAAATATTTGCAAACATCTGGATTTTATTTCTTCTCGATTTGGTTAGACGACATACAAATGCAACTGCAATTCTTCATACCTTTCTGTGCTTGAAATTGTGTTTAATAGCTGCTACATATCTAAGCAATCTAAGCAAAGTAGAAATATTCTTCATCAAACAAAGAAACATTATTTGTTATCTCTAAAAATTCTTGCTTTTCATTGTACATTGCTAAAAATGCCAAAAATGCTTAACAGAGTTAAATGCACTGCAATAGTAACTGGAATATTAATAGCTGCCTATGCTGCATAGCTTTAGGCTATACACATTTTATGCTTCAATAAAACTATTTTCAATAAAACTAATTTTACGTAATATTTAAAGATTTTTTTTTTTATTAATAACAGTTATGAAGCACACCTTTGGGTTGTATGCATTTTATGCTTCAATATTAAATATTTTCAATTTTCTATATTTTTGTATTAATAACAGCTATAAAGTCAAAAATATTTCATATAAAATGCCAAAAGAATGCTTAAAATAAATTTCTGTTAAGAACTTGTTGCATAATTTTCGGAGAATTAACTTTTAATTTCAATCTGAACTCACACAATTCTGCTGAGCAAAAAATTTGAAATTCTTACATTTTTGTGTTATTTTCACATTTTTAACAAAAATTCATAAGTTTGTTGAATTCCTCCAGGAATAAAGTCATTTTTAATGCCTACATGTTTAAAAATAGGTATTTTCAAATACATACGCACATATATGATTCATTTCCAATACAGTTTGTGGCTTGAATTTTATTTTATTTTTATCTTTATGCCAACAAAGATATTTAGTAGTCAAGTCAGTAATGTTTAATTCCTTGAGTAAAACAATGATGGCATACTTTTGGGTAATTAAATTGTGTGAGAAGCCACTGAGCGTTGCTTTGTTCGCTGTGAGACAAGTGTGTTATTAGTCAAGCTTTATATACAAGGTGCGTTCCAAAGTAAACAGGATTTAAAGAAAAACAGAAAAAATATTTTTTTCTGCAAAATTAATATATTGTATTCAAAAGAGTCTCCTTCTTCTTCAATACAGCCTTTTGCGCGGTCCAAAAGCATGTCGAACGAGTGTTTTAGCTTGTTCGCTAGAGTGGCTGGCGACCAGTATGCCGGTGTAAGCCTTTTGAATGGCCTTTACGTCTGCATAACGCTATCCTTTCATGGGCAAATGCATTTTCCCGAAAAGGAAGAAGTCGCACGGTGCCACATCAGGTTGATACGGGGAGTAGTTAATGGTTAAAATGTGCGTTTTGGTCAAATAATCGGTCACAAACGTCAATAGATGGCTATGACTCCTTATTAACCTCAAGTCTTGTCACCGCTAGAAAAAGGAGGAAAACATGTCTGCATGACAAGATATACTCAGATAAGTTCAAGAAGTTCAATAGATCCTCTGCCTTCTACTCTGTACCAAAAAGATCTTGCAGACACACAAGCGCAGACGACGTTCATTGGTCCAGTGATGGAACGCAATATGCCAATGGAGATCCAACTCGTTTCCATTTCGATGTGTACGTGGCAAGACTAGCGCATCGTCAAGCGATTTCGTTATGAACGGACCTCCAAATGACTCCGATAAGGAAATAACTTAACACTATTTTTAGTCAGGACATTATTTACATCCTTAAGAAAGGCTGCACTTCGTAGCTATACGTCTACTGCTACCGCTACAGTGGACCACTAACCTAAAGTTATTAGAACTTTGTACAGAAAACTCACTTTGCGAACTTTACTCCTAGTTTTTAACTCCCATGTTTAAGCGTCTTCTTGTTTAAAGACTTCTTTGTCTCCACTAGCAGTAATGAAAATATTGCTGCCGTTCAAGCAAGTGTTGCTGGAGACCGATTCCAAGAGGTTCTCTAGAATTGTCTCAAACTATAACCTATTTTGAAAAGGATTTGGGTATGCATTCCTATAGAATTGTTCTCAGTCAAACAGACCACTGTAAACTTGCAAACGACAACGATTTTTCTCAGAAAATTACTATATCTCATCCGATGGGGTTCACTTTCATCAGACTTCTTGTGCTGTTATTTGAGGTCATTGGTTTTTAGCAATAAACCATACTCGTTTTCAAGCTTTAGAAGTCAATAAGGACGAAGCATTTATGACAAACAACTTGATTTAGTGGGACAAGTTCTCCGAAATTTGGTTCATCGATGTTATATGCAGATCTTACTTACATCGATTGTATTTCACATAAAATAAAGAAATATATATTTTCCTTATATCCAATTAGCAGTATATAAAAATTTATTCTAAGAGTGGATTTAGGTTTTCCAAAAGTAATTGAAAAATATTTATAGAGGTCCATAAAGTACTTTTTTCGAAGTAGACATGCTTATACTTTTATGCATATTTGCTTGATATAAAACTGTTTTTTATCCAAATACATATTTAGATATTTGTATGGTATGTTCGTATGTGCATTCCAATGCAACGATTCATAAATATTTCCGGTCATACTTTAATTAGTTTTTTTTTTTTTTGGTGGAAATCATAAAAATACTGCAATTTAACCATTCTTCTCTGTCATAACGGAATGAATGCAATGCATAAATTACATTTTTCGCAAAAAACCGCAGTTGCTCATTTATTTACTCGCACTCTTACTACTACATTTGTGTGTGTGTGTGAGGTATGTGAGTAAGATAATAAAAGAAAATCATTGGCAGTGAAGTAGTTCGGAATTGCCATTGAAAATAAGTCGCCGCAGGCACGACTATCACAGACTGTATAACGGAAGCGAATAAGCGTTTTTGTCCTTACACACATATATATAATATCATATATAGTAATATTATATACATATACACACACACATGCACTTGGGCTGCATATTTCTGCATATATTTGTTTCGAACTGCAGCACGGCGAACCATTTGGCCGGGAAATTACGTTTGCGCCATAAAAAGCGCAATAAAATGATAAAATTGCAATGATGCATAAGATGATGATGATTGCAGTAGACATGTGATATGCCTCAGACAGTGTATGCTGTGCGCCGCAAAGCATGCAACAATATATGTACGCTGCGTAAAGAAACAAAAAAAAATGGCATAACTAAAGACATGGATGAGTGGTAGGCATGGCAGTATAAACATACATGCATGTGTCGGGTAGACAGACAATGTTATGTCGCTGTCAGTGCTACAGACATTAAGACAGCAACATGTATGTAAGTACATATGCATATATATTCGTGTCAAACTGCCAGCGAACCTACCGTTATTTCTGTGTATGTATGTTTTGTGTAGTTTTATATGTGTGCTGTGAAAAAAGATACATGATCAGCAGGGCATTTTTGTGACCACTACCGCTGGTTATATGAACCCTTTGCTGTCACTGCCGACAGCCATCAACCTCGAGCCACTTGTTTGCCGTGGCAATGAAATGCTATTACTTCTGTGTAAATATGTATTTTGGATATGAAGATGTATGGATATGCATATTGAACTACTGATACTTGGATGGATGATGCTTCAGCTGAATATCTAATTAAAAATTTGCATTATTATTTTTTTTTTTTCATAAGAACACACTTTTGTGATTAAGTTTTGAGTTGCTTAACAGAATGAAGAAATCAAATTTAATTTTGATATTATTAATGAACGTAATCTTTATTTTCAAATGCTATCTTCAAAACTATTTGCCAGATCACCTTCAAATTTTCGAAGAATACTCCCAAATATAACATGCATATGCTTATGCAAAAGCAAACATGAATTTTGTGAATATTTTAAGTGTATATAATATCTATAGCAACTTTTCCCTAAGCATTAAGTTAATAACTATTTCTTTGAATCCTCAATGTATGCTACATTTTTGTATACCTTAGAATTTATTCCAAGTAGGTTTCCAAAATTATAATTCTTGGCGAAATATATAAAAATTTTATTAATAACTACCGCAAACAAATACCTAGTAATTTGTTGAGCACCTAAAAGTATGCTAAGTTTGTATACTTGCGAATTTAAGGCAAGTAGGCTATCGAACTAACACTTTTTGCGGAAATATAAACCAATAAATTAATAACTAGTGCAACTTATGATGTTGAAATTCCTTTAAGTCCTAAATGTATGCTAATTTTTTTTTAAACTTGTAAATTTTAGCCGAATATATCATGTATTTGCAAAAGCAAAAATTACTTTTTTTTGCAATTTTAAGGTATATTTGATTCGTTGAGCTACTTCTCCCTAGGTAGTATAGTAATAATTATTACTTTGAACCCTAAATGTATGCTATAATTTTATATAACGGTAAACTTAATCCAATTAGGCTCTACTAACTACAATGTTTGGAGAAAAATATAAATATATTATTAATACCTATATATGTAAAGCAACCAAAAATGTAGTATTTTCTTTGACGCCTAAAGGTATGCTATGTTTATGTACTTGCAAATTTAGGCCAACTACGCTTTCAAACTTATAATTTTCGGTGAGATATAAACCAAAATATTAATAACTATTGCAATTTATGATGTTGAAATTCCTTTGAGTCCTAAATGTATGCAAAATTTTTTGTATACTTGTAAATAAAGCAAATATAATATACATACGCCTATGCAAAAACATAATTCGGTGTTTTGGAATGTTTAGGTATACATAATCCTTTAAACTACTTGTCCCTAAGTAATATGTCCTTTTAATCCTGAATGTATGCTATATTTTTTTGTATATCTTAATTAATCCAAGTTGACTCTCCAGATTATAATATTAGGTCATATGATATATACATATTATACTAACAACTACATCTCCTAATTCGTTTGACACCTTAAAGTATGCTAAGTTTGTATACTTGCCAATTTAAACCAAGTAGTATTGTTAATTTATACTTTTTGAGGAAGTATGAACAAAACAAATTTATTTATACTGTAACTAATTATTTTAGAACTCTTCTGACTCCGAAATGTATGCTACATTTTTTGTATATTTCTTAATTTAAGCCAAGTACACTCTACAATTTATATCTTTTTTTACATAAAAACAAAAAAAACATATTAAGCGCTATTCCAACTAATGATCTAGTAATTCCTTTGACTCCTGAAGGTATGCCAATTTTTTTTTGTACTAGAAAATTTAGCCGAGCAGACTCCGCATTTTATAATTTTAGGGCAAAAGTATTAAAATGTATCAGTAACTTATGCAACTAAAAATATAGTAATAACTTTATATCCTGAAAGTATGCTAAATTTTTTGAATACTTGTAAATTTAAGGCAAGAATCCTCTCCAATTTATATTTCTTATATAATCACTTACTTTGCGCTTTTGTGGGCTTAAAGCTTTCAAAAACAATCATTTAGAATTTATTTTTCCTTTTGCCTCTTAAAATTATGCTAAATTTTTTGTATACTAGTAATTTTTCAACCACCAAGTAGGTTCTCCTCTTTATATTTCAACAAATAGCTAGTGACTCTGTGCTGTTGTAAGCTTAAAGCTTGCGAAAGTGAATGTTTTTGATTTATTATTCCTTTTTAACCCTAAATATATACAAATTCTTTATGGTAGTCATTTTTAAGCTCTCTAATTTGTGATTTAATGAACATAATCCTAACGAAAGCTGGTCTAGCTCATTCATAATTCCTTTCAGCTCCTAAATTTATGCTAAATTTTTTATATACTTATCATTTTTAAGCACAGGCATGCTCTCTAATCTATTTTAATCACTTGCGACTCAGTTTGCTCTTATGAGCTTAAATTTTATGCCAACTAGTGTACTGTGCAAACTGCCAAATATCAGAAAATAAAAATTATGCATACTTTCCAATCAACACACAATACAGAATGCACGCTCCATAAAAGCGCATATCCAAAATATTTGTGGCTAGCTTTTTATTAGTATTTCCAATTAAAGCTTTGCATATCTACAGGCGCTTACTATGAATTATACTCTCTCTGCTATGCGGCAGCACAATACATGAGCGCAAAATTCCAAAACCGAACATTATTCAAAGTTTGCCATCTATTATGCATATTTTTGCATACATTCAATCAAATCAATTAAATGCAATCTGTGTGGTAAATTTATTAATTACTTTTTGATGTACTGCAAATGCACACACACACAACAAAATGTGTATATACTGTACGTTGTGAAAAGTTATGAAAATAATTTTATTAAAATTTAGCCAAAAGCTATGACAAACTAGCTTAGCAACAAAAGCGTAAAGCAAATAGATAATTGAAAACTAATAGCACAGTTGGATAAACTAATGAATAGAAAGCTTTGGAATTCATGTGAATTTACAGTTGCAAAATATTTGCACTATTATTTTCGATCACCACACGGTTGTTGTATGTACGTTGATGCAAGCGACACAAAGGACAATGCCGGTGACTGTGTGCGTTTCTTTTAATTGAACTGTCAATTTTGCAAAACTTCAATGCAAATCTCGAGTAGATGCATGCATGAACTCATATATACATGCATATGTATATGCATGTGTGCACTGTTTGTTTATGTGTGCAAACAAATAATTTTATTTATGACAAAGTTATGACCACAAAAGCCAAAAAGTATGCTTGCTAAGACCAAGTAAATTTTGAAGATAAATTTTTGCTTCAATACAAAGCTCGGGATTTAGTAAATGAAGAGCGGTAAAATTCAATGCAAACATGTTGATGGAGTCACATGTTTTTGAACTAAAAGAAACCACAGTGGCAGCGACTGGCAGTAGACTGATTGACAGACTGTCGCTCTGTTTGGCAGCTGGTTTACATATACGCACGACTCTCCTTATTTCTACAATTTTTCATTCATAAGTTATTTATTTTTTCATAAAACAGTAAGGTTTGAAGTTTCATTTTAGTAACCTGAAGTAGTTTTACGCTTTAACTTAAACTGGGACCTTATATAGGTATGTATGTAAGTAAGTATATGAAGCTTATTACGAAAACATCAGCAGCGTACCAAGAATTAAAATAAGAGAAATATCGTTGTCTTCAGCTATATCTAAACTATAATACCCTTCATAGATATCCTTCAAAAATAATTTTTTCTTAAATTTGATCGATTAGCTTGTTTGACAGCTATATGTTATTGTGATCCGATCTGAACAATTTCTTCGTAGATTATAGTAGTGCCTTTGCTATTAACTTGTGTCAAATTTCGTGAAGATACCTTGCCAAATAAAAAAGTTTTATATACAAGAACTCAATTTTTATTGTTCAGTTTGTATGGCAGCTATATGTTATACTGATACAATCTGAAAAATGTTTACGGAGAATACACCATGGACTCACATAATCATCCATGCCAAAATTGGTGAAGATATCTAGTAAAATTAAAAATAATTCCATACAAGCACTTAATTACAATGGTTTAGTTTGTATGGCAGCTATATGCTACAGCAATGCAATCTGAGCAATTTGCTCGGAGATTCACTCCATTGCCTTATTGCTTAAGCCAAATGCCAAATTTGGTATATTTATTCTATAGTGGTCCGATATTGGCGGTCCGACAAATTAGCAGCTTATTGCAGAAGCAACCAAGATTCAAAGAAATGTGTATTAATGTACTATATTATATTAAAGTATTTAAAGGCTGTATATCTACTAAAGCATTCCAAACAATCGATTTTTGCTGTTGAATATGCATATTCATGTGATATTTGACTTAAATTTACAAGCATAGAAAAATGTAGCATACATTTAGGAGTCAAGAGAATTTCAACATATTTAGTTGCACTTGTTATTAATATTTTGATTTATATTTCTTCAAAAACTATAAGTTAGAAAGCCAACTTGGCTTCAATATACAATTATGCAAAAACTTAGCATACCTTTGGGTGTCAAACGAATTACTAGATTTTTGGTTTATGTTGTAATTAATACAATTTCTATATTTTTTCGCAAAAATTAAGATTTGGAGAGTCAACTAGGATAAAATTTACATATATACAAAAAATGAAGCATACATTCAGGGTTCAAAAAAAATAAATATTAATATATTAGAGCAGTTAAAGGGTTTATACCCACTCAAACATTCCAAAAAATCGATTTTTGCTGTTGCTTATGCATACTCATGTTATATTTGGCTAAAATTTACAATTATTAAAAAAATTAGCATACATTTAGGAGTCAACAAAATTTCAACATCTTTTGTGGAACTAGTTATTAATGTTTTGGTATAGATTTTCTCAAAGTATAGGCTGTAAAGCCTACTTGGCTGAAATTTGCAAGTATACAAACTTAGCATACCTTTAGGCGTCAAAGGAAATACTAAATTTTTGGTTTTAGATCGATATCTCTCTCTGAGCGCCTATTTCGCGTATAGACAGAGAAACTTACACGGATGAATTGACTCAGCTCCTCATGCTGATCATTTATAGTATATCCATATGGTTGTTACAAGCTTCAGTTCGGGGTATACAAATATACTCAAAGCATCTCCAACATATCAAACATTAAAGCAAAACAAATATATATCCGCACGTTTTCACTTACACCATGTTGCGCCATACAGTCACTATCGCACGTACACTTCAGCGGTTATTCGCCTGTTGTTATGCTGTTCAATTTCATTTTCGCATGATATCTGTGTCATTTCTAAAAAATAACGAAAAAATTATAATGAAAAAGACTAAAAATGAGCAACGCTACTATTAAACAGCATGTTCCACAAAATCATCGCATACTTTTGAGGGAAAACCAGCAAAAAGGACCGATAGGGGTGACGAAAAGCGCAAATAAAGAAAAGTGTAGCATACTTTTGGGCGCGTATACACATCTGAATTAATGCATGCAGCTACACCATGTGAGTGCATAAAATTGTGAAAATCCTGTATATAAGCAAGTTCAATTTTCTAATTCTACGCTCATCACGTCAAAAAGCCACTAACCCCGTTTTTTATTTGCACATAACCCCGCCCGCATAGCTGAAGTTCAACTCGCAAGTCACCTAAATAGCGTATGATTATTATTTCTTGGCATTTTTTTGGCAATAACAGCAGCACGTGTCCATGCAGCGCTGGTGTTTTTCGGCATCAATGTGTGAGTGTGTTTGCTTTGGCGTTGAATTTCAATTTCATCCTTGAAGTATGCACCCCACTTCATTTGGTGTGTTTGTGTTGTAGTTGATATGTGCAAATTGAGTTCAACTTTTGCCAGTGCTTTCATACGGGGAAGTTATGTACAAACACATGTGTACACACACATATATTCAACTTATACAAGTCTGAGCAAAAAATTTGACAAAAATATTGATTCAACTGCTGCAATGTTAAACCAACTCGACTCATATTTCCTGGCAATCTTGTGATTTTTTTTTTGGTAGAAAAGAAAATAAAATTTCGGGAAAAATACTTTAAAAACATTTTTCTACATATTGTACATAGCATACAAGCGCTATGCCTACAAACTTTCACTTGTATATGTGTTTGCTGCTTGTTCACCTACAGACATTTATATGCGTGTGTGCGTGGTTATTTCAGGTTGTATATGCTTACAATTGGCAGTTACTTGCATTTCTCTCCTATCAACAGCCACAAGTGCGGAGTTTTTCCCTCATGTTTATGAAAATCAATTCAAAAATATTCGAAACTTTCCGCTATGTGGGGCTTTGTGTGTGTTGGCAATTACATTGATGATGCTTGGAATTATTTGTTAGGTACAGCAAGGTATAGGCTGCTTCTTCTATTGGTTATTCTCTTTTGTATTATAACCAATATCAAGCCAATTTATAAATTATTTTTCGATTATTATATGTTAATGTTCGTAAGGGCCCGCGCCGCCAATTTACTATTGTTGCATCAAATGGAATATTAAATGGAATTTCACAAGAAATTGCTTTTTCACACTAAAATTATTTTGGAAATAGGTATAAGTAGTAATCGAAAAAGTCTTTTCGTATTTCATATGCTTCACCAAATGATACAGCATCGTCTCCGTAAACTTCACATATTTCATCTGTGGCTTTCGTGGCATTCTTCCCTTTTAAATGAAGCTTAAAATCTCACCTTTCCAACGCTATATGGTATGACACAATGTGTTCGGTAGCACATGGTGTTGATGAAATACGAAAAGACTTTTTCGACTACCATAGTATTTAATAATATTCTCTGCTCTTAAAAAAAGGTCTTAATAAAACATTCCTTTAGAAGTTATACGCGGTCATAGTTATCTATGAAGTAAGCTGCATTTGTATAATACACCAAGTCGTATGAGCAACATAGGATTTATTATCACTTTTACGAATGCTCATGTCATTTGATGTATAACTTTAATTACGTATAACTTTTAAAGGCATTTTCTAATGGAAAAAGTCAGCAAGACACTTTTTGTAGAGCAAAAAATTTTGTATTGAAGAAGCCAAATCAAATCCTTAATTGGAAATGTTGTGTTTTTGTTTGGCAATAAAGCTTTATGAAATTTGGTGGATATTATTGGCTAAAACAGCGCTAGAATCTCAGAAAAAATTTTATCTGACCGATAAAAATCAAATTCTTACCTACTATAAAAAGATTTTTACATATGATGAGTATTAGAGCTTCGATATAACAGAGTTTAACATTTCTTCTTTGTTTTGATGTATTTTTCTCCTCCTCCAATGAGTTTCTTCCCATTATTATTTCATTTAGGTTTTATTTTAGCATTTTCTAAGGCTCCAGCTGTGATCTATAATAAACATTTTTTCCAAAAAATTTTTCTAGTAGCCACAAAGCAATCAAAAGTGAATCGCATGAACGAAATAAAAAATAGAATTATATTAACTAAACGGCCTTACTATGAAGGCCGCGTAACTTGGATTTACTATAAAGCCCGTCTAACACCTAAATGTATGCTGAGTAAACCTGCATATAATATAATTTATTTTTTTTTTTATAAATTCTTAATACGTTAACAATTTCACTAGCCAAAATAAAATTTCTGTAAGACTTTTTCTCCAAAAGGAATTTTTTCCGAGGAACTGCAATTAATTTATGATATAACTATTTACGCCCAAAAGTATATTTCAATTAAAATTCGAATAATAGTGTGAAATAATAAATTACTCCTCTAAAAAAATTCTATGAACTTCCACATATAGCAGCACTGGAACTTAAATATTATTACTCAATTAGCTGGCCAGTAAACAAGGGAAATAATTTTTTTTCACAAAACCACTTATAGTTAGAATAACTACTATGATCAAAGGAATTGACGAGTATGCTACTTAAATTTAGTACTCAAGTCTTAAAAAATTAAAATGTAAAGGATTATATACCAGCTAATACTACTCGTACATACTTCTAAGAGCTTATTTGGTTACTAAAACCAAAATTAGCACTTTTCTATTAAGAGGGAAGCCTGCTTTAGAGGCTTAAAAAATCGATTTTTTTTAGGATTTTTTTGGGAGGGAAAGAAATAATTGACTAAAGCGACTAGGGTTTATAGTTATATATTTAAACATCATTCACAAATTTTTGAATACGAAATCTTTGATATTCTGCCATTTGGGAAGCAATTGACCGTTGCATATCGCATGTACATTTGTGGGACGGCGGGCAGGATGCAGGTCGCAATTTCTATCGGAAACAAAAACTTCAAAGAGATTCATATTTTTCAATAATTCATCTTCTAGTTAAACTAAAAAAGTTCAAAAAAAAGCTGTAAAATATAAAAAAAAAATTTTGATTGAAAAAAGTGATTTTTGACCAAAACAAGAAAAACCTTAACCTTGGTTGCATCGAAGCTAAATACCCTTCACAGGTGCATTTCTATTAGTAACTATGAGTCCGGTTTGTAAGGAAGCTATATGCTATATTAACCCGTTCTGAACAAGTTTTTTAGAGATTACATTGTTACCTTAAAAAATAATCTATACCAAATTTCGTGAATATATCTGGTCAAATGTGAAAGTTTTCGATACAAGAACTTGATTCCGATTGTTCAGTTTGTATGGCAGCTATATGCTATAGTTAACCGATCTGAACAATTTTCTCGAATATTACATTTTTGCCCTAGAAAATAATCTATACCAAATTTGGTAAAGATACATTGTCAAATGCGAAAGTTTTCCATATGAGAATTTGATTCCGATCGTTCAGTTTATATGGCAGCTATATGTTATAGTGGTCCGATATCGGCCGTTCCGACAAATGAGCAGCTTCTTGAAGAGAAAATGACGTTTGCAAAATTTCAAAAGGATATTTAAAAACTGAGGGACTAGTTCGTATATATACAGACAAACGGACGTGGCTAAATCGACTCAGCTCAACATACTGATCATTTATATATATACTTTAAAGGGTCTCTGACGCTTCCTTCTGGGTGTTACAAACATCGTGACAAATTTAATATACCCTGTTCAGGGTATAAAAAATTTTACTTTACTTTGTTCGAAAATATGTTCAAACTTAATTTAATGCCAAAGATAATAAACTTTGCCCCAATTCCATGCGACGTGAAAAACCGAGAAATCGCGCGTCGAAGAATTTGCTTTCTGCCCAAGCGCTCATATAGCTGCTAAACGCTCGGTCACTATTTCCCTTCCAACCTCGACAATATTTCGAGTTCCCACCTATAACTTTGGGAACATATTCTTAGATAATTTTTAAAGAGATTTAAGCAAAAAAAAAAAAGTCGTTTTCACTTTCAATTTCAATTTCCACGAAGCTTAATTTTAGGTGCGCCAAATGTATTAAATTTATTATATTTAAAAACAAAAAATGTGAAATATTTTACTAGCTGGTGCTTTATTCGCTTTAATTTTATCAAACATTATTCTCAAACCTTACAATAATTGCTTTTCGAATTAACTTGAGCGCATTTTGTAGTTTTAATTCATTCAAGCAGTCAGAATATGTATCTCTATATATATATAATACATGTGTATGTGTACATACTCCATACTTATATAGCTTATTTCATTTATTTGGAATCGATGCTTGAATAATCAAACTGTTTCGCCATGATTTCTGTCTTAACGGAAATATACTGTACACTTTGAGCTCCAATTGCCATGCAATTAAATTCAAGCTACAATTCTTGCAACAACAGATAAATCTAAATATAGAATTCATGGTAAGATGTATTATGCCTGATATTAACTTGCTAAAATACAATCAGCCTTATCATGAATATTCGCGTGGAATAGTTCACCAGCGAAATATTTCGTTCACCCGAAATCGTTCACCTTACCATGAACGCAGAAAGATTTCGGGTGAACAGCATTTCACATCGAAATTTCGAATGTGAGATGACAGCTGTCAAAACGTCAAATAAAATATTAACAAAGAAACCAAATTGAACGCATTTTACTTTAGTGAAAAATTTAAAATGATTAATATAAATTTAAGGAGACTGCTGTTAGCAGATGAAAATGTGCAAGATCAAAGAGTCGCTCGTAGAAAGATTAGGGATGCTTCAAATCCGCTTGAATTGCAGGATCAATTGTAAATTTGTGTATAATTTGTAAATAATTTGTGATGCAAATAGTATACCAACTATTTGCTATTGTTCCTCTAGGTTTCAGAAATGTTATAGGACCAACAAAACAGCGTTTAAATATCTACTAGACATTACAACAAACAAAGCTTCAAACCCGATGAAATCTTTTGGAATACCCCCAATAGTGAAGTTGGCGGCTTCGCTGCGTTTCTTTGCAGAAGGAGGCTACCAAAAGGGTGTCGGTAGGGAATACGATGTGGGATTGTCACAGTCTGCCTTTAGTGCCACACTAGAAGAGATGCTTGACGTGTTCGAAGTGAATTTATGTCGTTTGTGGATAAAATGGATGAGTAACGAAGAAATGAGAAGTGCTGCTCTTAAATTTTATGAAAAGTATAAAATTCCGAGTGTTATGGGGTGTATTGATGGTACCCATATAAAAATTGTGGGACCAAAACACAATAAGCACTCATTTTATAATCGAAAAGGATACTTTAGTTTAAATGCTCTTGTTGTAAGTACTTTTGTTAAATTATATGTACATACTGTAGGTGTATAAATGCTTCAACACTTATAGGTTTGTGACCAAAAAATGAGGTTTCGATTTATTGATGCGTCGCATCCAGGAGCTTGTCACGACTCTTTAGTGTGGAACGTTTCGGAACTAAAGAGACATATTTGCAATAATCGCAGCAACTTTTGGATGTTAGGTAAATTAGTTTAAACAAATTTTATTTGTAACCATAAAAACATATTTTATGAATAGGCGACGCAGGATATCCTCTGGAATCCTTCTTATTAACACCTTATAGGACACCTGAAGAGGGAAGTGTAGAAGCAAAATTTAATTTAGCTCATTCTCGGTGCCGAAATATTATAGAACGTGCAATTGGGTTGCTTAAAAGCCGATGGAGATGTTTGCTTGGTGCTAGAGAACTTTATTACAGCCCACAGAAAGCAGCTAAAATATTCAATGTGTGCGTAATGTTACATAATTTATGCATTCATTTCAAAGATCAATTTGCTGATATCGTTGAGATACCTGATTGTGACGAAGAGGAATCTCTAGTGACTATGGAGGAGGACAACATAGATTTCGGAATGCAAAGAATGAGCGAAGCGCAAAGAATTAGGAACCAAATAGCTCACTCACTCCCTTAAAGCATTATTACTTCTTTCAATATCGTTTGTAGAAAAAACAAAACTAACTCCATTTTTCTGTAACGAAAAAACTATTTCTTCATTTCTTATAATCCTAATTCCATGAACATAAAATGTATTTCAAATAAAATATAAGTAAAATAAAAAAAAAATTAACATGAGACCACATAAATATAAAATTAAAAATTAATAAAATGTAATTCTGAATAAGTTATCTTTTCATCATTGAAAGCTTCATTTCTTCAATTTCTATTAACCTTCTTGTTTTTTCTAACTTTGCTTTAATTTCTCTTTTTCTCAAATTTTCTATTTCAATATTATGCCGCTTATTTTCTATCGTTTGATTTTTTAGTTCTTTTAATTCTTCTTCCTTTAAATTGTTTAAAATTGTGAAATTTTTATTCAACGCCCTTGTATTGTCTTCAATTCTCCTTATCCGTTTTAAGATTTCTTTTTGCACTTCTATTTCTTCTTCTAATATCACAGATGTGCCCTTTCTTTTAGAGGATGACGGCGCATCTTTAAGAAAGGGGTTCCTTTTTGGAGTTTGCTGTGGACTTTTGTTCACAATTGTTTCTGCGTCCAATTCACTCTCAGTTGTGCTTAGCGGCTGAAATCCGTGTGACACTATTCCTTCCAATCCCTCAACGCTATTTGTCATGCCAGTGATTGCTACAATAGTTTCCTCCGATGTTGACAGTTTATGATGCAGGTTTGGTCCCCCACCAGTGCCTCTAATTTGTTCCGCATTAAACGTCAACTTTTTGCGTACGTAACGCTTTTGGTCATTCCAAACCTTTAACAGATTTTTGTAATAATTATTTTAAAATTTTACTAGCCAGTGCTAATATGAAAATTACCCTTTTCCACTCAGACACCGTTTTAGTCGGAGGCCCAGCACTGTTCAAATCCGCGGCCGTTTCCTTCCATAACGCTTCTTGTCTGTCTTTTCCTTGTTTAGAGAAGCCAGCCGCTAAATCAGGATTTTCTGCCATTTTACTGAGCAAAATTTCAGATTGCGTTTTATTAATCGATTTTGACCTTAAAATAATTGTTTTTAAATTATATAAAAATAGGAATTTTTATCTAATTTTTATTGATACTTACATGATTCAAATATATTTCGCGCACAAAATTTTAACGAAAAATTTCACCAATAATTTGACAATTATTTCGCCGTTGATGCCGTTCACGATAGGGTGGAAATAATTCGAAGCGAACTGTTTCGCATGGTGAATATTCAAAATAGCATAGGTGAACGGCATAGGCGAAATGTGAATCATTCCACACGAAATGAAAATTCACGATAAGGCTGAATATGTAGTCCAATATTCATAGTTTTAGATTACCTGGTTTTATAGCATACATTTGGGTGTCCGAAACGAGCACCAATTCTCGTTGCGAGGTCGTGTACTGAAAATTATGCATTTTATTTATTTATGAAATATGCTCATGTAGCTAGATAGTGATAGTTTTAAATTGCTTGGAATTCTTAATATAAAGTTAAAAATTTAGTAGCATACATTTGTGCGTCCCTCCTACTCAAATTCGCTAATATTGAACTAATTTATATGTATTTCACCTACAGGGTTCACATTTTGTTGTATAGTATGTAATATCGGCATCATTCAATTGCCTAAAACTATATTACACTTTTCAATAAAACACCTTTTTTAAATATGCTTTAAAACGTTTCATTTTTTGAAAATTGTCTTGCTTCGAGTATATCTTAAAAATATTAAATAATATCAGTATTTTTCAAATATAAAGCAACACCAAATGGAAAACTGAAAAGATACGAATAACGGCATGGGGATGCATTATTAAGTAGACTAAAATTCGTAAAGAGCTAATGGTGATGATTTTGCAAATTTTTCAAGACACATATACTATAAATGTTATAATTGTTTTATGGGATTTGCTTTTGCTGCCATTTTTTTAGGTTAGGTTGGGTAATGTCGGAAGGCCTACTCGGACAAATATTGGTCCTTTGTGTTATTCAAAAACAATTAAAAGTGCATCATGTCATAGATCGACGAAGCGTTTTGAATGTACCATAAATATCTTAAGTCGATTTATATCAACCTCAGCCACCCCGCTTGCTTCTCCAAAAGTGTGTCTACCGAGGCATTTCAATCTTAGTCTGGCAAAAGTCAAGCAATAGAGGAGAAAGTGACAATATGATTCCATTTCGCCTTGCTCCATAGAGATTTGCCATTGCGTTTGATAAAATATTTAGTTATACAACATATGTTTGATCCTATTGTACATTAGAACCCCTCCAATACTCGTAGTTGCGATATTGACTTTGCTAATTGCAAATAATATGGAGGTCATCTCATGATTCACTTAGAGCCAGAAGGACCTCATAATCGCACAAGCTCTGATTGTTGACCAGCGAATGCAAAGCTGCTATTTTGAACGGCTCCTTAAAGCTACTTCGCGAGCTCAAAGTCAGTGTAGCCGCTCGGCTATCATAGTGTATGCACACCACTCTGAAGGAGGCTGCACTGCAAAGCAGTATATTTATCGCTAACTTGATGGCAGCCACCTACGCTTGAAAGACCCTACAGTGGTCTGGTAGTCTGAAACCAGAATTGATGGAGAGCTCGTGACAGAAGACTCCACTTCCTAACCTCCCTCTTAATTTCCATCCGTGAACACGCTCGAACGGCTGTGTGTCAGCAGAGAAAGGAACGTCAGGTGAAAGTTCCGTGATGCAGTCTCTAGGTTATAAGCAACGGAATCGAAGTGGTGGAGAATTTTGTTATGTTCCAACAAGGAGCCCTCAAACACACATTGCTTCCCTCAGCAATAACAGTTTTTGCCGCATGCCTGCAGGTGCAAATTGACTTTCTTTTTATATACTAGAAACTTTTTTGTCTCAATAAACACTAGTATACCTTCAGGCTTTAAAATACCAGACAACGACCTCGTAAAACATTATTGGCTTAACTACGGTAAACTTCCTTTATATATTTAAGAATTTTATTGAAAAAATCCAAAAATTTATTTCCACTTTAAATAATGGAAACTTTTTGATCTCAATAAACACATGCATACCTTTAGGCTTTCAAGTATCTTAATACTACATAATATTTTTTCCTTCTCTGAGAAAGACATTTAATTTTTTTAAGGTTTGAGGTACTATCCAAATATGCGCTTCAAATGGCTTTTTTTTTCTAAATTGGCATGAAAATATTATAGATAGAATTGAAAATTTTATTGCATACATTTAGGCGTCAAAATTTTTAAATTGTAATTTAACCCTGTGCGCCATTGTAGTCAACAAAGCAAGTGTATTCAGCGCTGTTTTTTGTTTCAAGGCATGTGTACACCTAAAATTATGCAACTAACTAGAACTAAGTTGCATATTTGGAGGCGTTTGTGCAACTTTTATCATAAAATTGCTGCTACAATCAAACCTAGCTCAAAATTTTTACCTCTTACGGGCCATAATTGTTATGTTCGAATATCAATACCGGTTCTTCGTAACCATTAGCTCACATGTATTCGCATTTTCGACGGTTGTAATGCAAATTGCGACAAAGAAATATAAAAAGCACTGCAACCAACTTGCAAATGCGGTTCCCGCTATTAAAAATGTGTATGCAATTTTCTTTATTTTTCAATAGCGAAGTATGAATTCGTTTGCGCTATCTTGCCAGCCTCAATTACATCGCACTTGCTGCACACTCAAGTTGCACTAAAGCCGGTGCCACCTTTGCATTGGCAATGGCGTTAAAGAGCTGTAAGCGTTGGCATACTTTACCAGCTGCCATTACAGAATTTCATATTTCCCAAAAGTGCCAAACTGCAGGCAGCAACAGCAACTGACGGCAGCTAGTCATATCGATTTCTTGACATTGCAAGAGAATTTATTATTGCTGGCACACATATGCAAATGCAGTTGCGCGCACAGACACACTTATCGCCAGGGCACACATTTATTTGTGGTCGCATAAATTCTCAGCGACCCACAAAAGCAAAGCCAAACACAAAAACAAAAAATGCACGAACAAGCAAGCCAGTGGAAGCTGTAAAAATCACATGAAGCATTGCTAATGCCAATCAGACGCAGCAACTTGGTGATCCGGCATACGTACATAACGTTATTCGCATGAAGGTATGGCAACACCTGTGTACACGCCATGTTTCTACCGCTGCTGCATACATTTTGGAGCATTTCAAGCGGCAGCAACGAGCCAATGCCTTTACAGGTCATAAAATTATCTCTGGAAAAATGTAAAATAAATCATAAATGCGCGACGCATACTTTTACTTGTGTATGTGTGTGTGTATATGTCGCTATGCATGTGTTGCCACAAATTTTTCGCAAACATTTTCTTTTTTAATTTTCTTAGCATACATTTAGTTGTACGCTCAGTGAGCGCAATGCAAATGTGACCTAGCGTGCATAGCTGCAAACGCGCGTTTTTCCTGCGCCAGCGTATGCTTTCGCAACGGACGCAGCCGAGCTGGCTGCCTAGCTGCCATGGCGACCGACCGACTTTGGCGCATTCGAAATTGAAAAGTGAATGAAATATATGCGCTTATAAGTGTGTATATTTTGCTGGTAAGCGCACACGGTAAAGGCATGGAATTGATTGCGAAACCGCAAGCAACCAGCAGTGAGTGGAGCGCGGAGAGAAAGGCGCTTGCCAAATATTCAATTTCACCAAAAAATAGTGGCTTTTATTTTTCTTGAAAACGCTTTAGATAGCATATTTTTTTGCATTTTTAGAACTTCGTCTCTTGCTTAATATGCATAAATATATAAGTAGCGATGTTTTATACGCGAGCTGTTGCCGCGCAGCATTCTAAACGCTTGGAATTGCTATATTACTGTAAGTTGATATTTGTTTTTGATGTTTTTCTTACCTAGCTTACATATGTACAAACGAAAAGCGCTTGTGGAGGCACCTGCAAAGTATTTGCATATGTATGTGTAAATCATATTTGCACAACATCTTCCAACATTTCATTTTCAATTTTGCATGATTTAACCGTGGTTATTGGTTTTTTACTTTTTATTTTCTTTAGAAATATTACATCTTCTCTAGAAGTATTACATGAGATTGTGGGTTAAGCCAGTCTTATTTTGTGATTTTACAACTTGTTTGAAGATTAAACGAATTTTTTGTGTTAATTGTTGAATGCTTGACATGACGTGGCTGTAAAATATTTTACTACTTTTATTAAAAAAATTTATTGAAGATGCTGTTTAAAGATATGTATATAGTGTTTGGTTGTATTTTATCTCATTGTGTTATATATATATATATATATATATATATATATATCATATCGATTTCTTGACATTTTTATATATGTATATATAGCTGAAAAAATGTTTCCAACCATTCTATCTTCCAATGTCGTCCGAAATGACAAACAAAAGTTCTGGTAAAAATATACCAACACAGCTAAGGATAATATCAAGCTCGAAATTTATTATCACTACCATATGCAATGCTAATGTTAAAAACAATACCACTAGGAGCACTAACATACTCGTATATGTAATCATTACCAATACCATTTGCCATCTAATTTACAATTTAACGTCAAAATATTGCAAAATCTCATTACTAACTCCAAAATTAAAGTATTAACCTGGTAAAAGAATTGATACTATTGCCAGTTCTTTACAAATTTATATAATTTGATCAAAATGAATACCAAAATTCGTGGTAGCCTCAAATATCAATATCAAAATTAATACCAATACCAGTACCAATACAAAAGCCAGTATCAATACCAATACCATTATTAAAGTCAATACCAATATCAATGTCAATACCAATACCAATACCAATACCAATACAATTACAATTAACAATATAATGATGCTGGTATTTACACTCTTTTTGGTACTAACATTACCAATACCAATACCAGTATCAATACCAGTACCAATACCAAAACCAGTATCATTACCAATACCAATGTCACTTTCAGTATTGCTTTCAATACCAATATAATTGGTAAATTCGAATATCAAAACCAATACCAATACCAATACCAGTATCAATACCAATGCCTTTCCTAGAACCAAAACCAAAGCCAACATCAATATCAATACGAATATAAATGGTAAATTCAAATATCAAAACCAATACCAGTACCAATACAAAAGCCAGTATCAATACCAATATCAATGTCACTTTCAATATCGCTTTCAATACCAACATAAATGGTAAATTCAAATAACAAAACCAATACCAATACCAGTATCAATACCAATGCCTTTCCTAGAACTAATACCAAAGCCAATATTAATATCAATACGAATAACAATGCCAATACCAATACAGATACTAACACCAATGAGAAGGCTAAATTACAAATAAAAATATTTTGATTTCAGTATCCTAATACATATACCAGTACCAATATTATTACTAAATTCCTTTAATATTACAATTATTAATACAAATAGTATTGATAATACTATATAATACCATTACTGGTATCAATAGCTAATCCAATACTAAACCTCTATCTATTCATACATTACCAACAAAAATACTCGTATCAAACTTACCAACATAAGTACTAGTACCAATACTCATTTCAAGTGGCTAGTATCACATAATAAAAAAATGTTGAAAATATTTCTAAAGCCAATATTACAATTTCTATTATCAACACAAGTACTGATAACATTATCAATATTAATATGAATACAAATTTCAATATTAATTCTAAATATCAATATCAATACTTTCCAATATTCCGTTATAAATTCTGTACTTCTATTTTTTAGAAACTCGCATTTAAGTACTTAAATATCCATACTATACTAGAAGCTTTTCCATTAGTATTATCAGTATAAACGCGACTATCAATTACAAAGCCTAGTAATTACGCGGTGTACGACCAAGATCACAAATCAATATCAGTATCATCAATATTACATCAAATACTAATACTAACAGAAATATAAAGAAAAAACGTTCAAAAACAATTATTTTAAATTAAAAAAGTGAGGAAAAAAATTACCCTAGAAGGTCGAAAGCATGCTCAATAATGAACAGAGGGTCTGAATAAAACTACTCAATCCATATTGAAGAAAGAAATTCTCAAAAAAGTAAATTGTTTACCTTAAAATTCTTACCCCCTCTTAATGCCAGTAATCATGTAATCATACCGCAACCAATGCCAGTACCAAATAGGCCAGTCATTTAAGCTTAAATTAGGTAAGAATCTCGGAATTCGATATACCCATTTATATTTCTGTAGTATTTAAAGATATATAAATAAGTATATCAAATTCCTAGGTGAACTTACTATAATGACTGGACTAAAAGTCAGTACCAAACTGATTCAAAATACCAATATCTTCACATTGTATGATTTTTTATTGAGTAATCAAGCCAAATCAGAATACTATATTTTACTTACTTCCAAAAATCCGGAATTTATTTTATTTCCTTATGACTCAATCTCGCTATAAAATTTGTTTGGGTCCCATAACCCGCGTTATTCAGCATAGAAACTAGATGATATTAGCCAACTTTTTAAATAAGAGAGTACCAAAATAAATAATTAAGAACAAAACTTAATTTTTCGGAAAAATTCATACGTCTATTAAGGCAAGAAAAATCGAAAATACAAATGTACTTCGTTGTCTATCATAATCATTTATTTTTACTTATTTAATCAAGTACAAATTTCTGGGATACATCAAGTTTCTATTAAGTTCACTAAATTTTTTTGGGAAATTTGAAGAAATCGTGAGAATTGTAAAGTTTTTTGTGTAATCTTCAACTTCAAACCTATATTTAGAAATCTGTGAATTACGCCTGAAAATATGTAACCTTTAAAACATGCTTTCCTTTGCCACCTATGATGGCAAGCAAATACGTAAAAAGTAAAATACTTTGTCTGCACTAAGAGCTTCAAATTAGTTGAGAAAATCATTAAAATTTTAAAGCTTTCTAATGAAATCTATAACTCAAATCCATTATTAGAAAATACTGAATTACGCCCAAAAATATGCAAAATTTAAAAAAAAAGCTGCCCAAATCGATTTCTATTTTAAATATGATTCTAAATTATGCATTCATTTAAATTATTCATTCAAAGCAGCATTAAAGTTGTCTATGCACATAAATACTTATTTTCTTTACCGTTATCAACCCATTTCCTTTCTCACAATAAATCCCATTTTGATTACTCAATGTCAATAGGCACATTAGCCCTTGCAACGACTGTTCAATATCTATTAACATTTCATTCTCACTGTCGACAACGACAATACATTTTATGTCTATTTATCTAAAGCAGCAACAACAACTCTCTGTTGCCTGTATTAGTGTCGACATCATTAAACGTCGTAATAACCCGCAGCATTAACGGTTTTTTTCTTGCGTTGAACCTTAGATATCCACTTAAGCGCCTCAATTCGCAATAATCATTTGACAGCGCCTAAAAGCACACTTTATGTAAAGTAGAAAATAAGAAATCGATATGAAATGGGAGTGCACAAACGTTGCGAGTATCGCTGGATGTAAAAAAGTGCGCTGCTGATTGAAGCGCAAATAAAGAAATCACATTTCAGTTGACACAAAGGAAGAACGTAAATTTACTTTAAATATTTGAGATGAACGAAACAAAGCGAACTAAGTTGATATTGCTTTTCAGCGTTGTTTTTTGTTTCTCTTTTTTTTTTTAATTTTTGTTTGTAGATGGTTTTGATATTTTTGATATATTTTCTAAAGATTTTTTTTTAATATTTCTTTTTTTGTTTTTTTATATATATATTTTTCTTTACTTATATTTTTAATATTTTTTTATTTACATTTTTTTTATAATTTTTTTTTCTTTTTTTTTTTTAATATTTTTAACATTTATTATACGTACTTTTTTTACACCCCCAAATGGGCAGAAACCCAAATGAACATATACTTGTATGTGGCAGCTCAGCTGTCATAGGCAACACCATTTATTTATTTTTTTGTTCTTTCCCCAAAATTCTCACACAGACAGTACAGCGCGCTGACAACCCCCAGCTTTGTTGTAAAAAAAAAAAAAAAAAACGAATTTTTCGAATTGATGCCAGTTTCAATTTAAATTATACGAAATCGTGGGTTTTCCTTTTATTTTTTCTTTATATATTTTTTTATGCCTCCCACGTCTGAGTTCTCGCATTTTCCCTTGGTACATGTAACCTCGTAACGATTTTCAACGTTGTCGGCGACAAAGCGTTTAAAATTGCACAGACAATGGCAAATAAAGCAAATGAAATGCGACGAAAATCACGAAAACTCAACATAACAGCAAATACAAATACAAGATGCTGGCAATGTTGTGGCGTTAAACGCAAAGGAAGGAAGAAATTGATAAAATAAAAATCGGAGGAAAAAGTAAAACATTCGCGAATTTCGCGCAAAATAAAAAGAGCGCCATGAGACGGAGAGCGGAGAACAGAGATCCGTATTTGCTGTAAACGCCGTTCGATTACAATCAATACAGCGCTTGATTGCGTAAATGTTGGTGATATTGGCGGCAGTAGATACCCAGTATATACCCAAATGTGCAAACTGCCTTTATGTGTGTATTTAAATGTGTGCGGCGTATGCAAATTTCTTTGTGTGAATGTGTTGTATAACACATTAACGATGCGCTATGTGCCTTGCATGACCTGCGTTTTCGGCTGTTGCTTGTTTAAGCCAATTTGTGGAGACGAATATTGGGGGGATTTTAAAGAAAATATTGTGAAATATAGAAGACAAAACGTGTGAGCTAAAGTTATCAAAACCGAGTGAATTATAGAAAGCTTTAAGTTAAAAAGTTTAATGAAACGTTTACCCACCAAAAATTAAAGAGTTTTGAAAAAATATTTTTTTCATAGTGTTGCCACCTGTTCAAAAAACACGTTAAAGTTAAAAAATTTTATGGAACGAATAAGCATATAAATGAAAGAAATTAAAGAAAAAAATTACAGTGTTGCCACCTATTAAAAAAATACATGTAAATGTAAAAGGTTGCCACCTGTTGAGAAATTTTAATTTATTTAAATTGTTAAAATACGGTCAGTAATCTAATATGCATAACTGAATTTGATATATTTATCTTAAAAAAAATTGAATTCTTTTGAAAGCGTTGCCAACTGTTTTTTATTAAATTAATTTTTTTATAACTAATTATTTTAGAAAAAATTCATAATTCCTAAAGTATATGCATAAAAGTAAACACTTTGAAACAGAAAATATTTTTTCAAAAGGGTGGCCATCTTTATTGAAATTTTAAATCGTTAAAATTGTTGAAATACCTAAAATATTTCAATATTTATGACTTAAAAAGTATCTCAATCGTAAAAAAAAGTTAATATACAAAGAAAGGGTTGCCAACTGTTTTTTATTAAATTAAATTCATTAAAATTAATTAAATGAAGGAAAAATGCATAACTACTAAAGCATGTGTGTTAAAATAAAAACTTCGAAAAATATACTTTTTCTTTTCAGAAAAGGGTGGCATCCTTTTTAGAAATTTTAATTGGTTAAATTTTTTGAAATACGGAAATTATTATAATATGAGTTATTAAAAAAGTATATCAGTATTTTATATAAAATAGAAAAATATTTATGTAGGGTTGCCAACTTTTTTTTATTAAACGAAATTCATAAAAATTATTTAAATTGAGAAAAAATTCATAACTCCTAAAGTATGTGTATTAAACTAAACATTTTGAAAAAAAAAATATTTTTTTCTTTCTGGAAAAGGTGGCATTCTTTTTAGAAACTTTAATTCTTTAAAATTGTTGAAACCCGGGCAGTATTCCACTATGTATATAAACTTAAGGAGTGTGAAAAAGTAAATCTTAAAAAAAAATTTCATACTTTGCAAGAGTTGCCACCTATTTTTTTATTTATTTAAAAGTGATTAAATTAGGATAAAATTCATAACTATTAAAAAACATTCGTGTTCAACTTAACAGTTTGAAAAAAATTCTTCGTTTTCTGAAAAGGGTGGCCAATTGATTGGAAATATACTCGTACCTATTCCCTATAACATCATTTTTGTTTACCACATATTACATTCTTGTAGTATTACTTCAACTTCTTTCTTCTTTTTTTCTTTTTGAATATAACTAGTATTAAATTAAAGACAAAACTGGTTTTATTATCATAAAATTTAATTTAAAATATTTTTCTTCCTGGAGTATTGTCTGTTTATAATATATTAAAAATATTAGATTTTTGTAAGAAGTTTCACTTCAGTGAATTTCTCTTATTTTCTACAATTCCGAACGAGAAATCTAGAAAAACTAAGGAGATATTGAGAAACTTCCGGAAAGCGAAAAATAATAATATTACTACTGAATTATTTTCTTTACGTTTTCCACTGTCTGACTAATCTCTCTTACAAGAATGTAGTTGTGATTAAAAAGTTATTCTATAATTTCTATTGATGCCTGTTTTTGGTGTTAACAATCACTTTTTGTCATTATGAAATTTCATTGCATTTTTCTACATTCAAATCAAGCGACATCATTATCCATATATATACGAGTACACCGAAACTAAGTTAATTATTATGGCCGACAAAGTTTTTATGGCTTAATCCATTAATTGCCGGCGCTTGCGGATTTCGTTTTAGTCGTGACTTCGTAATATAGACAAAATGGCATGCTTCTATGGGGATAAAACTCATGCTTATAAAAAAGAGAGTTATTAAATATGAATTCAAAGACAGTAAAAAAATGCAGAAGGGTTAAGTGAGTGTTAAATATTGAATAGTTGAAATTGAGCATAAAACGCAGAAGAAATTTGCCGCTGGCAATATACACTTTAATGCGAAAAGTTTTTTGTGGATAAAAAAAAAGTACGAAATGAGTGATGATTCCAAAAGCGTAGTGTTTTTTCAGATTGTTTGGAGATCGTGTACATGCAAAACATTTGTATAGGATGCTCTTCGGAGCTGCTTATGGTAAAAATACTTTGTTATTTTTGTTTTAAGTTTAAAAAATGTGTTTTCTACGTCATCTTCTGTCGCGTCATTGTATATGAGCATGACGTCTCTTCCACTTTACTCATTCAATGAAGGCACTTTCTGAAATACTGTGTCCGGATAGCAGTTGTGTTGTGTAGAAGTCGACTTCTCCCAATTTGTGACTTGTTCATAAGTTTTATGCCCTTATAAGTCTGGCCGTCCATCTGCTGCGACTTTCATTTTCCCATCTTCGTTGCCATGCGAGTATCGTGTCTTTTTTTTAATCGGTCAATTGAACATTTGCTTTTTTTTTTTCATCTGTTTCCTTTAGCTCCCAAAGTGTTTTCTTCCGCTCCCACAGCTTTTTTTCATGCGATAGCCACTTATGACTAGTATTACATCACCTACCACAGTTCGGTAAGCTGCTGCAACTCTGAAGCCTGCGATGCGCTGCACTCTGGTCAATACTTTACGGCGGTTTTCCTTTTTTACCACATCTGGCCAACTGCCCAAATCTCTGCTCCATATAGTAGGACGCTCGTGGTTGTTGATACAAAATATTTCTCTTTATTTTGCATAGGTCGTTCTATGTTGTCCATTAGTCTGCTAAGAAAGCAGGTGATTGTCGCTGCCTTTTCTGCGACGTGCTGTATTCAGCCTGATGGTTAATCTGGGCTGCAGTCTTACGCTTAAGTAATTCACTTTTTTTTGTGTCTTTAGAATATTCTTAGCCGTTTGCATGCTTATTTCGAGAGCAACATGCTTGTTCGTCAGCAGTGCATGCTCAGTTTTCTCTGTAACAAGTTGGAGGTTGTATGAGTCAAGCCATATTTGTGTCCGTATCATGTCCTGATTCAGCTTTTTTCGGGCTTCCTCTTTGTTTCGTGCTGTGATTACTGCTGCTATGTTGTTCGCGTAGCCAATTAAAGACGTTTCTTCTGGCATTTCATGTTTTGGCATTTCCTCATAAGTAATGTTCTACGGGTCTGGGTCTAAAATGGACCCTTGTGGTGCTCTTAAAGTAACTTCTATTTATCGTGATCCCTTCTTAGACTTTTAGCTCTGCACGACAGCATTGAGCTAATCGGGGATTCTAAAATTTGTTTCTAAAGCATTGATCATGTCCGCCTAACTCGCGATACCTTTATACAGCATACCTCGCATATAAATATTGTACATTACAACCTATATAAATATATATGTATTTTGTAAAGTATCTGACATAATTGAGCATAAATTTGGCTCTAATTACACATTATTTTATACTATAAGTATTTATTACTAGATTTAATATTTAAAATATTTACTTAGGACTTTATAGTATGTTGTATTGTGCCCAATCTTATTCTAACAAGCTTCGATTGAATACTAAAGTTATAATTATAAAATATATGGATAGGAAAGTGTATCATAATTAGTCCATTAAGATTCTATGCTACCAGTTGCCTTGAGCTCTGCTGTACTTATTACTTAGTATCTAAAATTTAGGAACTCAAAAAAATAATTTTCAATTCGCGCTCAAAACTATGCTACACAAAAATTTTCTCCAGCAGCAAAGTGAAACTAATTAGCAATTACATCATTACTTTTTAATGAAATTTTTAAATGAAACTCATAGCAATATGTGTCGTAAATTGCTTTAATATTTAGAAAACAAAAGCATATGCTCTATATTATTAATATATAATAAGCAAAGGTAAACATTAAACCAAACAGACAGAATGCTAATTAAAATATGAATAAAACTAATTTACTAATTTAATGTGATGCAAATCAAAAACAAAAGCACAAAACGCTGCAAATAGCAAGATACCTACTTGCATACATTTGCATTGACATTCATTGTGTAAAAGTGCAGTGCAACAACAAATATAATTAAATGAAAAATAAAACCATACACATAAACGTCACTGTATATTATTATATATTAGCTTACAAATTAAAAATAATATGATTTAAATTAACTTAAAACCATAACAAAACAAAACAAAATCAATTTCCAAACAAATGAAATTATAATGTTCCTGTGTGTTGCAGATGCGAATTTTTCGGATTTTCCATATATACAATATCTAACACGTAAGTTTTGGGTTATTGTGGCGCTTTGTCAGCGCGATAATGAATTGTGTTATATAAATGGCGTTCCTGAAATTCACTTTGTTGATATGCAGTTTTGTGGTTGTATGGGTGGCTTGCAGTGAGCTTAGTTAAATAAAAGTTGTGAGAGAGTCTTAAAAATTGACAGCGCTTAAAGGTATGCTGCAATTTTCGTTCGGCCAAAAATAATAATAGCTTAAACTATTGTATAATTTTAGGGTTTATGGTATTAGCTTTCTGGTGAGTTCTATTACAGCAATATTTAGGCTCTACTTTTTAATAAAATTGCACTTTTTAAATACAAAAAAGTTTAAAAATTTATGGCGCTTAAAGTTATACTTTAATATTTAATAGAAGTGTTATATGAATGGCATTCTTGAAATTTACTTTTTGATTTGCAGTTTTGTGCTTATTTAGGTGGCTTTCAGTGAGCTTCGTTGAATAAAAGTTGCAGGAGAGTCTTAAAAATGGATGCCGATTAAAGGTATACTTCAATTTTCGTTGGGACAAGCATACTAACAGCTTAAAAACATTGTATACTTTTAGGGCCATAGTAAAAACTTTCTGCTGAATTCTATTACAATCCTATTTAAGGATTTATTCTTTAACAAAATGACATTATTTAAATACAAAAAATATATACGGCTCCGAAAAGTATACTTAAATTTTTTAGAAGAAACAAATAAATTTTCTGTTGTTGTTCTTCCCATTCAAAAATTACTTGTGAAATTTTGTGTATGTATTTTTCAAGCTCTACGTTTTACAGTGCATTTAAATTTTAGGGTTGTTTTTTGCTTCCTGATAAAAAAAATGCTAACGGAATTTCATAAAAACATATTTAAGGCTCTAGTTTGTAAGAAAATTGCAAATTTCTGCACACTAAAGATTTTTTTCTTCGAAAATATTACATCTTTTTAGGGTTGCAGTAAGTTTTATGAACAGCAAATTCCAGTGAAAGTTTGCAAGGCATATATAGGGTTCTGTCCCTTGAAAAATATAGCATATTATTAAGGTTACTGTTCATTTTCTGTTAAGAACTTTCTGATAGAATTTTGTACAGGCTAACATGCTAGGGTTACTCCTTAATTTTTGTTAAGAACTTTCTAGTAGGATCCTGTAGAGGCTTATTTAAAGTTCCATTCCTTGAAAATACAGCATATTTTTAGGGTTACTGTTTATTTTCTGTTAAGAACTTTCTAGTAGAATCCTGTTGAGGCTTATTTAAAGTTCCATTCCTTGAAAAATAAAGCATTTTTTTAGGGTTGCTGTTTACTTTCTCTTACGAACTTTGTTTTCAAAATTTCCAGAGACACATTTTGCGTTCCATTCTTGGAAAACTGGTATACTATATAATTTTACAATTCCTGCTTTTTTAGGGTCAAGAAATTTCCGGTACAATTATGTAGCGGCCTATATATGTTGCTGCTCTATACAAAATAGTTGAACCTTTTACTTTAAACTTCCACATTATTTCTTTTTTATATCAGTAATTTTAAAGCCACAGCACCATTTCACTTTCCCACCACACACTACTTCCTGCACATCTTTATTTCAACACTTTAAATACACATACATACAACTGACGCGCGTGTGTGGTTGCCTGCGTGCAGCCACCATTGACCAGCACATCAATATAAATACAAAAAGCATTTTCACTCTCACTACCACCATAAATATTTGTTCATGAAAAATTAATTTTGCATTTCACGTGCTTAAACTAAATGAAAAAGCAACAACAACACCAACTGTCGCTTGCAATAATACAACAGAACTCCATTAAATATTACATATAATTTTAATGAAATGGCGAGAATCGGAAAAAAGTTGTTATAAAATAGCAAAAATAAATAGCTAAAGATAAAACAATAATCATAATAAATAAATAATTGTACATGCGTATGTGTGGAAGTCAGGATATGTCAGCGCAACACGAATTTTACAACAGGATGTGCTATAAATGACACACGACAATGAGTTTGCATTGAAATTAAAAACAAAAAAAACAAAAAGGAAAAGGAAAAAAATAATTTAAAAATAAAAAGAGAAAAAAAGTAGAAAAATTAATAAAAAGTAGAAAAATTAATAAAAAAGTAGAAAAATAAATAAAAAACTAAAAAATAATAAAAAAGTAGAAAAAAATATAAATTCGAAAAATGCGTACTGGGAAGACCTGAAAAAAGTGTAAATATATATATATACGCAGATGTTATGCCGGCAATAAGCTCATATACTCGTACTTACAGATGTATGCACATAAGCACAAAAGCGCAAAATATCGCATACATACTAATTTTAACGTATTTTTTCTCCGTTTGTGCGAAATCTTTGCATCTTCGCACAATAATCAAAGCCATCAAACGGAAATGACAATGATGCTTACTATATTTGGCACAAATGTACATATATGCGGCTGTATGTGGTATTTTGAATATGTTTTTCGAATTGTAAGCTGTCGGCTGTCTAATGATTTGCAAAAAAAAAAATCACTGTTGAAGCATGCATTTACGGACCGTTGTCGCAGCCCAGTCGATAGTAGAAAAAATTGAAAGGAGAGTGAAGAAATTTTAAAAATTATTGCTTAACTTGCATAATTAGGGGTTCTGATGTAACTTGTTTACCCAAATTAAGCATTAGTCCTTATGAAATCGCGCATAACATAGCATAACATGAGTCAATATTGAACAATTTTTATACTTGTTAAAGAGAAAAACTGATGAAAATATTATTTAAAATGAAGGAAAAAAAATTAAAGCAAACGTGACATATTGCGACACAACTTTACGCAACATAACATAACATAGCATAACATAACATAACGTAACTTAATGTGATATAGCTTGAACAACATAGCTTATAACAGTAAACTGTAACTTAACATGATTTTGCTTGAAGAGTACTGCTTATAACATGCTTGTAACGAGTTGAAGTACCTAAAATGTCATAGTATAGGATAACATAACATGAGTTGACATAGCATAAAATAACATTGTTCAAGAAAGACTTAACATAACCTTAAAAACTAAACTAACAAAAAATAAAAGCAAAAGCAAACATCAGCAATTATAGCACACATAACATAACATAACACAGCATAATATATTAAACATGACATGGCATTGTTTGAGAAAACAGCTTACACTAATGAAATATAATCTAACAGTGCTTAAATAACATAATAAGGAAAGAGTAGCATAATAATGCTTAACATAACTTAAGACAGCATAACATAACTTTAAAAAATTGAATAACAAAAAGTAGAAAGATAAACAAAAATAACATTAAGTTACACAGCATAACGTAACATAGCAAAGCATAACATATTAAAGATAGCATAACATAGTTTGAGGCAAACACATTGTCATAACCGAATATAATATTGCATTGCTTAAAACATCATAATATTGTATAAATAAGTAAATAACTTAACTTAACATAACTTGAAATGGCTTAACATAACATTAATCGTCTAAAACATACCTTAGTAATAATAAATACTTTTAATTATGTGGAAAAAATAAATGTAGAACATAACGAAACATAACGTAACTTAAAATAAAATAACTTAACTTAACGTCACATAAAAAACTTTAACGTAACGTAACGTAAAAAACTCAACGTAACGTAACGTAACATAAAAAACTTTAAGTATTACATAAAACAACTTAACATAAAGTAGCTTATCATAACGTACGGTAAAAAAATTAAAGAAATGTAACATAAAAAACCTTAACGTAACATAACAATAAAAAACGAAGTAATAAATAAAATAACTTAACATAAAGTAAAAAACTTAACGAAACGTAACATAAAAGAACTTGACGTAACGTAACATAAAAAACTTTAAGTATTACATAAAACAATTTAACATAAAGTAGCTTAACATAACTTAACTTTAGCATAAAAAAACTTAACGAAACGTAACATAAAAAAACTTAACGTAACGAAACATAAAAACATTTAACGCAATGTAATATTAAAAAACCAAATAGTACATAAAATAACTTAATATAAAGAAAAAAAATTAACGAAACTTAACATAAAAAACTTAACGAAACGTAACATAAAAAAATTAACGTAACGAAACTTAAAAAAATTTAACGCAACGTAACATTAAAAGACGAAGTAGTACATAAAATAACTTGACATAAAGTAAAGAACTTAACGAAACGTGACATAAAAGAACTTGACGTAACGTAACACAAAAAACTTTAGGTATTACATAAAACAATTTAACATAAAGTAGCTTATCATAACTTAACTTAAAGTCACACAAAAAACTTAAAAAAGGTATAAAAACCTTAACTTAACGTAACATTAAAAAACGAAGTAGTACATAAAATAACTTAACATAAAGTAAAAAACTTAACGTAACGTAACATAAAAAAATTAACGCAACGTAACTTAAAAACTTAACGTAACGCAACTTAAAAAAATTAACTTAACGTAACATCAAAAAGCACTTAACCTAATATCAAATTAAAATAAAATAATTTTTTGGCGCAATTCAAATTGCACAATACAGCAACTCGTACTGCAAAACATATTTCTATATACAGCGCTACAAACATTAATAATAAATAAAAAATTTTCTAACACTACCATAAAAAGTAAATATGTATATTTAAACATTTTTACACATACACACACAGATAAAATCATATACCGTGTTATTCTAAAAAAATTCAATTTTTTTTTTATCTCTCACTGCATTTTTCATTGAACTGTTTGCTATACATCCATATACATAAATATACAAGTACATATGTATCTTATGCTCACTTAGGTGCACCTGACAAATACACACACAAAGCACACATGTATGTATACAATCACACATGCAATGCTTTGATTTGTTTAGAGACTTAGCGGTAAAGCTTATTACGTGCTCTTTTCCAGCACTGCAGGACTCTTGCTGGCGTATTTGTGAAGCGAAATTCTGCATTTTTTGCAGCTTAAAGTTGCTCATGTGTACGCGTTGTTGATAGGGTTTGTGTGGCATTAGAAATGGAATTGTGAATTTTTTCCATTACGCCTGTCCTTTACAGTTCGAATGCATCGATGCTGAGATATTTGCAGAATGCACTATTCACTTTAAGGTAGCGTTGTGCTGTTTTCCTTGCCAGGGGTTGCTAGGAAATTTATACGCTGATTTTAGATTTTTAGAAAGTTTTACCATCGGTTCGCTCCTCGTTTCTCTCATGGATCTTCTGCTTGATTTTTGTCTGCTGAATCTTACTAATTTTGATTTCACTTTTTTTCTATTCCGCAGATCCACCGGAGATCATCAAGAAGCCACAAAACCAGGGTGTACGCGTGGGCGGTGTGGCAAGCTTCTACTGTGCTGCACGTGGCGATCCACCACCATCGATTGTTTGGCGCAAGAGTTCGAAGAAATTATCTGGTGAGTAGAAACATTTTTTAGGCATTAAGAAATATTGAATTATTTTAAATACTTGTAATGCCCATGCAGATGTGAATAGAGAATTATTGATATATTATTGATATATTAAATTTCTGTGCAAAAATCTCATTAGGAAGAAATATATGGAAATTTTATAAACTTCCTCGAGGGGTTAAAAAAGTATTATCCATTCCAACAGTAACTGATATATCAGTTACTCTCCTCTTATTCATTCAAACACTAACAAACTTTTGAAAAACACCTCGCTGAAACTGATCTCCTAAAATACAATTTTCATTAAATTTTTTGGTCACGATTTCTAGTTTTTGTAAGATTAAGTATTACACAAACTCCAAAAACCAAAAATATTCCAGAATCTCTATACTAAATAGAACACAAGCTTCAGATTCAGTTTCGAAAGTAGCATTATATAGAAACAATTATATATAAATCTCTTGCAAAATTCGAACCAGATTTTTATTGAAAAAAAAGTCCTTTAAAAAATAAAAGAATAATATTTTTTTAGAAAGAAAAATTCTAAATAAAAGTTCCAACACTCAATTTCAATACCTCTTTTTCAGGCACGCAATCCCGTTATACGGTTCTAGAACAACCCGGCGGTATATCCATACTGCGCATAGAACCCGTACGTGCCGGTCGAGATGATGCGCCTTACGAATGTGTAGCAGAAAACGGCGTTGGTGATGCAGTATCAGCTGATGCTACTTTAACGGTTTATGAAGGTAAGTGAAATTAGTACTTTTATCGCTTTAAAGCCTCGAGATGATAAATGCCATATATGAAAAAATCTAAAAATAAACTTATCTCAGTGATACCGAGAGAATACCCAATCTTTCTCTTCATAAAAGATCATCGCAAAAATATTCTGGTAAAACTTTAAGAAAGTTCATAAGTTTTGACAACCTTAGATTTGTTTCTGAAGTGCTAGTAACAGGTTAGTTGAAATGGCCCCGGCCAACCATAGTAAAACACAGTTTTTTTTACCAAAATTCATTTTTATTATTCTTCATATATATGTAGTTCCCTTCAAAGGTGATGCAATGATTATATCGATTCTTTAACTTTTCAACACCTTTTTGGTACCATTGAGTCTTTTCTTCCAAATAGGCTTCAGTTTCATTCGACAAAAATTACCTCCCAGCAGACATTCTTTCGAAATCTGAAAACAGAAAACAGTCGCTGGCGCCAGATCTGGAGAATACGGTGGATTCGGAAGCATTTCAGCGCCCATATTCCTGAACTTTGGCTCGGTTTTCACTGACTTATGACAGGGTATATTGCCTTACGTTCGTTTTATGGCGATAGCTTTCTTTAAATAGTCCAATAACGCTAAGTAATATATTAACTGTTGAGAATTTATCCTTTTCATGGTAGTTGAAAGAAATTTTTTCATACGCATCCCAAAATACAGACACCATAACCTTGCCTGTTGTATTTTTCCACGGTGTGAAGCGGTTGCATCGTTTGCAGTCCGATCGGATGACTGTCGATTGAAGTTGGGCGAATTCGACGGGTTTATTACGCTTGAACATCTCCAAACGGTGCTCTGAGTCATTAAATCGTCGTTATACTTCATCAAAAGGAAGCTCGCGTGGCACCCACTTTGGAAAAAGTTTTCTAATATCCAAATATTCATAAATGTTATGATAAAAATATTCAGTTGATATCCTTAAGTCTCAGTTATTTTAAACCACTTCACTTTACGGTCATCCAAAATTATTTTGGGGACTTTTTTGATATTATAGTACATGATGATTGATATACAGATAACAGCCGCTTTAAGTCATCGCCGTCTATGCTCATTTCGCCTCATTCAAACTTAGCAAACCACTTTACAACGTTCGATTTCCCTGATTCAGAGTCCAAGTTTGATGGATTTCAAAATGGAATGCTTTATTTGCGTATGGACGTATGGAACAACTTGGCACATTTCACCTCGAGATCTTTAATTCAAAGTGTTCAAAATTCAGCCTGTATAAGAACTGAAGCCGCTCGACCTTCCAATGCGACTCGCTCTTCGAGCTCTTGAAAAGTTCCAAGAAGATCCGACGTTTTCGAGCCAAATTTTGTTCAGAGATGAGTCCCATTTCTGTCTCAATGGGTATGTAAAAAAGCAAAATTACTGCCTTTGAGCAAAGAGCAAACTGAAGAGAGTAAAGAGTTAACATTTCATCCAGAAAAAACAACGGTTTGGTATGGTTGGTAAGCCGGTGATGACATCGGTCCATATATCTTCGAAAATGATGTCAGTGATATCACTCCGTTAGACTTTTTCCTCTAGGTATATAGGTCATCGACGATCTGAGACGTAGCTGCGGCCAATATTTGAAAAAGATAAGCTTCAAAAAATAAATACTAAAGAATGTTCTTTCGAATGATAATAAACTTACGTACATATGTAGTAATATGCTTGAATAGCTGTAGAAAACAGAAAAAACGAAAAATCAACAGCTTTAAGCGACAGTGGAAACGCGAACTGAAATTAACACAATTAAAAGTTATTAAAAAATTTTTCTATAATTACGGTGGCTCTTAAAAACTTAATAATGTATTTTTTTTATTGAAAAGTTTAGATAGGACTCAATAGTGCCAAGATCAGTTTACTTTATAAAAGTAAAAAAAGTTATTTTTCATTACCAGTCCCAGTCCTAAGCAGAAAAAGCATATATTATACTTAAAAATATTCAAAACTTCGCATTTCGGTCACCAAGTTCTGAAATTGGATCACTGTCCCCAAGCTTCTTCGATAGGTATCAAAATTTATAAGAACGTCCAGTATAAATCATAAAAAATTTAAAGAAATTATTTCAAATTTCCCATTTCGGTGTTGATAACACTACTCAGCAAGTCTGAACGAAAAGTATTTGAGTGATGAGCTAAAGGGTCTGTCGGATATTTAAGGTGTCCTGCTTACGAATTTGAGTTCAAAAATGTTCCATTGCTTGCAGCTAGTTTTGTAATTTTATCAAATGGTGGTGATTAGAGCCCAACACTCCACGACTACAACGCAATAAAAATGTGTTAGGATACTTTTACCATCATTTTCGGTTATAGCAACCCAAAAGTAGCAAGCAGCAGCCTCTAACATGACACTCTCAAACTCACTGTAAATCAGATTATAATTTGAACTGGATCCCCTGAGCCCAAACATTCCAAACTGAAATCAAAACTAATCCACATTTATAGTCCAAATTAAAAAAAATTTTGAAGGAAATCAAACAACAACAACAACAAAAAATCTGATCACAATGATGTTAAACTGAACTAGGACTCTGCTCTTTAAACATCTCCAATCGGCACCAAAATGTGTATGTCCTAAAACCGACAATCTTCTTAGCAAGATTTATGCTTCAACAAAACTGCTATGAACATTTCCTTTCTCCATTCCTGTAGCGCTCTAATATATGAATACTCAAACTAATATTGTATTTATTTCAATATATGGTTTCCGTTACTTAACGGCATATGTAAGCTAGTTAATTACATGCTTTCATTACGAACTTACATACAAAATATACTACAAATATGTATATTGCCTGCTCAAAGTTCTTATCAAACCCACAAATGTTTACGAACACACACACACTTGCACGTAAGTGTGCTCGTAAGTGGCCACATGCCGCACCACACCCGCTGGCGCGTCTTAGCACTTGATTTAGTTTATTTTACAAACTGTAAATCGTTTAAGGATAAAGTTTTTCGGGTAGTCCAAACCGAACGCCTAATCAACTTAGATCGTTACCAAAAACCAACAAGCAGCTAATAGCAACAATAACGACAACAACAACGCTGCGGAAATAAACATTCCATACCATATACACACATACATATATATAGATGAACTCTTAACCCAATTCGCCTGCCTAAGCCAACAAACGATTTCTGCCGCCGTCTACACACTCTTCTTCACCTCTGCCGCCATTGCTGCCATGCTCAAGCCCCACAAATAGCTAATCAGCCTTAACCGAAACTAGAGTTTGTGTAAAACTTTTCAAGTGTGATGCTGTCAAAAGCGGATATGCGTGTCGGCGTATATGTATTAGTGTATATATGTGTAGATATGGGAAGAGAAGATTTTGGTTTACTTACATACATATACACATACATGCACTGCAATCTATATGTATTTGTGCTTTAAATGCTTAAATGTTTGGGTAACGCTATGTAGTTTTCTTACGCAGCTAATATCCACACATACACTCTGGCATACCTGTGTACATGTATAGGTAGGTAGTTAGTAGGCTTCACGGTTTGTATAAATTGAGTGTTAATTCCTTGGGTTTCAGTTTCTAAGTAGAAAAACTTTTGTCAAGTGAGTTGTATTTATTTGTTGTTTAGTTTCTTTTTCATCAACAAAAGTTCGAAACAAACAGGTGGAAGCAAAACGGAAAGGAAAAGAATTATAAATAAATTCGAACAAATTTAAGGAAGAGTTAATGGAGTGAAAATTTTGCTAAGAAATTAATGTTGACCTTCTTTAAGTCTTCAAAAGTGTACTACTCAATTTCCTTTTAGGAAGTGATTTAAGGCGAAGAAATTTATTGAAAATAATAAGACATGAAATTAAAATTTCGGTGTAAGATAAAAATAAATCTGTCATTCATACTCATACAGAATTTTCCAATTAAATTAAATAACAGAATAACTTTAGCTTCAAGTTCCTGCTTATTTGACGCTATAAAATAAAATAATTTCATATTTATGTCATCTAACACTCTATCTATGAAATCCGATTATTCACGGGGGATTGTATAATTTTTTGTTTTTTTTTTTCTTTATAATGGAAATCCAGGTGCCCTTGTCGTCCTTTGATGATGATTGCCTCTGCTGCTGCCACATTTTGTTCCTTGTTCCTCTCCTCTGTCTTTGCCGATACTACTATTAGGCGCCGATAGCTTAGCTCATCTCCCTGAGTATCAATGTGTGGCATAATGACTAATACTTGCTCAGCATCGGTTGATATAGTACGGAAAGCGCTTACCATATTACTCTAATGCACTGCAATTATTTGTTTAGCATAACCTTTTATATCCAGTACTTATATATATATATATTGGTGCTGCATTCAGTATTACAGAACTCATTGGTTTTGCTATGGAAAATTGCTGCTTGGAACGAATTCTTGACATGAGTAATTAGTGCACAGTACTTTCTTGTACCACCTTTCCATCTTTTGTCACTTACTGCAGTATCCACGACTTCTCGTAGTGCGTCAATAGTGGATCTCATTTTTATATAGCGGTATTGTCTCTCTGATAATACGCCCATATCGCTTTTAGTGTATATATTACACACCGCCTACTTAACAAGCCTGTTTGAGTAGAAACTTGGTTATGGCCGTCTAGAAGCTAGTAACCATGTGGAACGGATGAAAGAAGTCCGAGAAATGATTGGTAACATTGCAAATTTTACAACGAGAATGTTGGTTGAGGGATTAAATACAGAAAGAAACACACATTCGGGAGAATTTTAACAGAAGCTTTAGGTAAAAAAAAATGTGTGTGACATAAAAGTGAACGAGTTTTTGACGAGAAAATGAATTTGTCTTATCAATCACCCGCTGTGTTCCCCCGATATATTATCACGTGACTATTTTCTCTTTCCAAAACTGAAAACCAACGTGTAAAAAGCATTTTATGGGCCATTCAAGTAGGTGGAAAACAATCCTATAAATAACATAAAATAAGCTCTCAGAAGATTTTCAACTTGTCAAAGAACATATTTCGTGTGGCAGCCACAGTATTCCTTTCAATGAACAACCAATGAAAAAAACGTGGCTCATGATAACTTTGTTGCAGCAGAGCGAAGTCCGCGATGTTCGAAGAATCTCCGTACCAGCATACCATGCGCTGGGTTAACAAAGGCATTATAGATGAGCTCCGAGTCGAAAGTTTACCTTTTTATTGCTACATTCAAGTTCTCTGGAAACACTTATGTACTGATACAATATTCAGAGCATCATTAGTTAATGCTATAGATTTCCATTCCAGCTAACAGATTGCCTAAGCGCTTGAAGGTATAAAAGTTGAAATGTAAATAGGACAGTAGTTGAGAAAGAAGTTCCGAGATAATTATAATGAAACCATAGTATATTCTCCTGCAACAGCACTACTTGTGCAGTGTTCTACGTGTCCTTCCGCCTTAACTAATAAGATGCAGTTTTAATTTTTGAAAAAGTGGACATCACCCCACTTTCTCGTAAGTTTAATTTATATTATATATCTCTTAGACCACTCAAACCACAACAACCAAATTCACTAAGCGCAAATATTATAAGGAGCCCTATGACAGTGTATAAATGTTTAAAATCGGATGATAATCGCACCTAATCGCTGTATAACGCTGCCTCCGAGATGGTGTGAGAGGTCTTTAAGGGAGCCGGGGTCAAAATTGGACGATGACCATAACAGTGCCAGTTTTTAGTTGAAAACACATATCTCGAGACTCACCCGACCAAATTTGGTATGCGGCATTCCCCTGACAATTCTATGTTACAGTGCGAAAATAGGCAAAACCGGTCTTCAGCCACGCCTAATTGTTATATGAAACAATGTTAAATTCCATCTGATTAAGGAGATAAAACTCTGCACGAATAAAGCCGTTAGAGTATTCCACTTTATGGCCAAAAATTATCCAAATCCAACAAAAACTATTCAAGCCTCGCGGTACCAAATATTTGGACCCCAGTACCTATAGTTGACTTTTGTTCGAAAATATTGGTCAATGTGTGAGGATTATCGTTTCTTGATAGTCGTGTGTACGTGTGCTAAAAATGGGTTGAAAGAAGCCTATACTTCTTCGAGCTCCTAAATACCTAACATAAAGATGTTCGAACTTCTTGGTTGCTTTGTACCGCATATATTGGCCAATATGTGAGTTGTTTTAATAAAATTAAAAAAACGTTTTTTCCTTTTAACGGTGCATATTTGTGCTTAAACTGAATAAAATCGAATGCAAACACAGTTATATGGTGTTATGTGTCTTATGTACGTGGCGGTACTTCCCTAGTTGTAATCCTTGCCAGCTGCAAAAGTATGAAATGTTCTGTGGTAATCGAACTTAACTTTTCCTTACTTGTTATTGAACTTTTTAAATACATGTTTATTGCAATAAAATTATAGAATTTATAATAGTGTCTTAAGTTTTATCATCTGATCAAAATTGACCCGGACTGAGCAAAAAAATCAACATTTTCAAATACTTTTTTATTACAAATTTATTTGGTGACCTCTACTCGACGTGGTTTTCCAAATATTAAGATGTTTTGGTAGGTGTTTACTAGTGTCAACTTCATTCATCACTAACCAACTCATTAACAAACACATTAACCAAAAAAAGCTGAGTCCCTTCATAAGAAATGTTAAGATCCCCTGCTATCTCCTCGAAGCCAAATCGAATATTTACAACCGCTGTATCTTTAACGTTTCTATATTATCATCATTAAAAGAGGTATATGGACAACTCGCATGAAACAAGTTTTCGTTGACTTCAAGACCTTCATTGAATGCTTGGTGCCACTAAAACACTTCTGTTCATGACAAAGTAAAAACTTCAGCAACATTTTTCACGATTCCAAAGCCGTTATTCCATTAGAAACAGACATTTCAAAAAAACCCGTTGTTAGTTTTGTTTTTATCGTAAAAATCGCCATCCCAACTGTTCAGGTCATTAACAAGCAGCTTTGGTATCTAAACTAATAGACTTATGGAGCTAAAGCTTTACAGATTTTAGCTTAGATGTTCGTACCCTTATTACTGTTCTCATACAAAATATATATATATATATATATAATTCAAAACTTAGAAAAAATTTGTGGGGTTTGAGCTGTGACAATCTTCTATTTAACCCTCTTTATCACAATTGTCATCATTATTACATGCATATTTTGATGATATCATCTCCTACTAAGATCACTAAGTTGAAGTTTGTGTTCTCTCTCTACGTATGTTACGTAACACAAAGTAAATCGGCTATATGAAAATAAATATATTTTCTATATATCTGTACTCTGTTATAAATTTCTTGCAAAGTGTTAATACTTTATTACCCTCGTTGTGATTATGCCATATATTGCAACATTAACTTAAATTACCGTCGGGATTACTCGAACTGGCAATGCAGAAACGGTCATGTGGCCTATGTATTAAGAGTTAGCAATTCTACACACACATTTACCCACACACTTAATACCTGCCTTGCAATTATCAAACCTTTCCTTGTACAACTGTTTCATTATCTACAAGATAGCCGCACGACGTAACGGTAACTATGCAAATTACTAACGTTAGCAGCTGTCAGTTGTAAGAGGAAGTGTGATTTAATATTAGCTGTTCCTTGCATGTCAATACAACTTTGTCTTTTGCTTACGACTAGAGCAAAGACAAAATGGAAAACTAATGAAATGAAGAAAATGTAGAAAATGCATTGGATTTTCAAAAGTCTACTTAAATATATGTGTGCTGGTAACTGTGTGTTTGCATAAACGTCCGTTTAGCTAGCGAATGCTTGTTAAGTAGGCCTAACAAGCAATTTACATGGTGGCGCTGAAAAGTATGCAACATTAAATAAAATTGCGGCAGGCGCAAGGCAGTAGACCGTAACGAGTGAAGATAATTTCGATTTTCCGCCAGCTAAAACGGATTTAGAGGTGAGAAAGCGTTTCGATAATAACACTAAAACCTTGCGGATTAGGCTTGTTAAGTGTGGTGGTGGCAACAGTGTGCTATGTGTGTATTGTAAAAGTCTGTTTAACTGCCTTTGCTTTGTTAGAAAATAGTTTGCTAACCTGCTAACTTGCAGGTAGTACTAATATATGTAGTATTCTGTGTAGACTAGCGACACTGCACGTTGCAAAGTTTGCTTGCCCACATTTAGGCGCATATGCCACATATAGGCTAAACAAGCGCTTTGTGGAGGTTTTTTTTTTTTTTGGTAAACTTTCAGGCACATGCTTACATAGTGTTCGACAAACGCCACAAATATTTTGGCAACTAACGTGGCAATACACTTGTTAGCTCCAACAGCACATTAATAATAAGTAACAATTTTAATAGTTTGTGTTTCAAATAATTTTACATGTACTAAACTTTCCGTTTGTGGCGCCACGGCACACTTATTAAGTGCAGCTAATAATTTACGCGGCTTATGAAAATGTTTGCAGCGTGTTATTTAGTATACTTACAGGCGTTTTAACTAGTAGTTCGCCAAACAACTGCATAGAAACAGTCATAAAACATAAACTGAAATGCCATAAATTGCATAAATTGAATAATGAATGTATGGGATACCAAAAAGAACAAACACGTTGGTGTTCGTAGAGTATTTACACACACATGCTTATGTACATATACATATACATTTGTGTATAGTTTGTACAGGAATACAGTAGTAGTTATATTGTTTAGTAATCACAGCCTGTTTTTCGCGTTCATAAATCCATACAGACCATGTTTATATACATATATTCATATATATATACAAACAAATATTTCTACTACATCCATGCAGTTAGTTATGTTATTTCATGCTCTCATTGTTCTTGTTTGCTGCAAATTGTAGCTCGTCCTCTCACACAAATACAAACACATTTATATGCGCTAGTTTTATGAGCTGTTTTCCAAACTCCAAATTATTTCTGGAAGTTGTTAATACATAACTGGCATAATTTGTTCACTATACTACAGTTTTGTTTTATTTTCTGTACTCTTAATTGTTGTTAGAATTTATGCAATTATTGCTATTGGTATTTTTTGTTCCTCGTATTGGTTTTAATTTGAAAAGTTTTGTTTCAAATGTGCAGTTAAAATTGCACCGATAAATCCCTACAAATTTATAATAGCTTTAAAATATTTATTTATTTACCCTCGTGGCCACGCAAACCTTACCACTATATTTTCCAAATTTTGTTTGTGTTTTACTTTTACAATTTTTGATAAATAACTTATTTCTAAATAAAAAGTTTCTATACCGCTATAAAGTGTTGTCAAATATGCATAACACTTGAAAATTTTGAATGGTAAGCTTTGCGTGGCCACGAGTGTATTTGAAATACTCAAAAGTTGATTAAAAATCGCATGTCCGTCAGATGTCGCCACGATCCATCCAGCGCCAAAACCACCAAATTCAACGTCCGAGCGCATAATATTATTTTTACTAACTCTGAGAGCTTAGCGACTAGTCTTTGTGACTTCTTCCCTATTTTTCATAAAATTTTACCATTTTTTATACTAAACGCGGCAAAATTTATGCTTTTTTTGATAAGAAACACTTCAATTCATCAAAACGGGGACTTCATTGCCATGCGATTCTCGAGGATTTTAGCTATCAATACAATCGTATAAGTTCTATGTAGTAATAAGCTCACACTTCGTCTGTATACAGGAGAAAGAACATACGAGAATAGCAAATAAATAAATAAAAATAAATAAATAAAGAGATGAAAGTAATAGAGAGAACGAGAGTGCAGAATTAATTTATGAGCTTCACATTAAAAGCTTAAAAGCTTTAAGTGTGCTTTGAATAGCTTTAAGCTTCGTGTTTTTAAAGCCAAACCCAATTTTTTTTAAGTCTGGAAACAAGTAATACTTCAAACTATCGTTAACTGCATTCTAATTATTCTTTTATTTTATATAGACAGTGTCTTAGATATTAGTTAGTAGTGTTAGTGTGTGATAGTGTTTTTAGATATTATTTTTATTATTTATTTGCAATAAAACACAAAAAACAGTCGTTTTCTTTAAGTAAGTACCTGTCGTTGATGGTCTAACCACACGGTGCTTACAATCACATTGATCAGCGCCCCAAATAATGCATGCTTTTTTTCTATTATTATTTGTTTCCAATTGGTCTGACGAAAGCGACACCTTTTCAACCTTGGGAGGGTTCGAGGCCGTCCTAAAACCTCTGCCGTGCTGTGGGTTCGGCACCTGGCCACAGTGCGACTCCGTCCTGAACTAAATTTTCAATTCTGTCTTTAGATACAAACCACATCTATCACTAATCTCCCAATGAGAAGATTGGAGCGAACTCCAGTCCGACCAGTTGAGCAACCATCATATATTAATGATATTTGTCGCTTTAACTTTAAATGTTTTCCATTAGAAGGAATCTCATTCAAAGTCTATAATCTCAAGCTGAGAATTATGGCACTTTTTCTAATAAGACTATACTGACATTTCGACGCAAGCCAAATTACAGACATAGAGCATATTGGATTTTAGTCTCGTCTTACGACAGGCATACCTTTGAATGTTGAAACTTTTGCTCGTTTTGATAATTGTGAAGAAATCTGTACCAACAACCAATGTAACAGGCAAATCTTAACGCGGGCAAAATCTGTCGCCAGACCAGTGGTTTCAAATCGTATGATTTTGGAGGCCACGCCACAGGAGTACGACGTGAGATAATGTGATCCAAAACATTTTCCTTCAATAAATACATTGTTCTTTTGGCCACATGCTATGTAGCTCTGTCCTGTTGAAACCAAAGTTTGCTCACATAAACAGCCTTCAATTCAGATACGAAGAATATAATAAGTCATGGCTCTATAATGTTCGCCATTGACTACAACATTAATGTCGGCTTCATTTTTGAAGAAATATGGTTCAATGCTTCCTTCTGCCAATAGAGCTCAGCAAACTACAATTTTTTAAGATTGTAACGGCCTCTAGACAATGGTTTATGGATTACCAACACTACAATATTGTTTATGTACGAACCCATTCATCTAAAAGCGAGTTCTGTTGCTGAATAGAATTATTTTGTGAAAACCGGGATCAGTGGCTATCTTGTTTTGGTTTCATTCACCTTACGACCTCGAACTTTCGACTCTTGGCGGTCGGTCGGCTACAGTTCGTGAGTTGGGTTTTGTTATCTCGCAAACCCAAATAGATATTACATGAACTCTTTCGAGTCTTGGTGCAGTAGTGCGTACCCTGCGACGTCTTTCATACTACGCACTATTCACTAGAGTTTTATTGATGCCAAAACGGTGCATGGCTGCGTACAGTTAGTCTCTCAAACCGAACCACTATTTTGGAAATTAAATTACACGATTTTCAGACGTTGTTAAGGAGTAAGTCTGTTTATTATAACATGAAGAACTAAACTGAGTAGAAATCATCCTTTATAATTATCATTAGAATTCCAATTACAATATGATGTTATTGCAAGTGGAAATACTTCCTTATTTAAATGGTAGTTAAGAATATATGCGAACTTGAGTTCTAATAGTTGTTTTCGTTTCGTCCTTTTGTTTGTAAAATCACGAACCGTTTGATTGCTTTCCGTTTATTCATATTACTCTATCTCCACTTATTCATACTCGCTATCTTACGCCCATCTCACTTTACCTCTATCTCACTGTCAAATGCTTTCTATATCTCTGATTCTATCCTTCCCTCGTAAGCATAAAATTTACCCTTTTATCTGTCGGTCTCTATCTCTCTTCTATATTTCCGAGAACTTGAAGCTTAAGCAGTGTCGATGATAATTTTGTTAATGTTATGTTATCTCAAATATCAACTGAACTACCAAATGCAACTATCTCTTTTTAATATGAATGCTTCATCAAATTGTCATATTCAGCAATATGTTGATAAAAAAAATCGGATATAATACCGCATCAACTGTATTCCAAAAAATTTTAAAAATTCTGTAAATTCAAAAACCAATTTTCCCGCAAATTCTAAACTCCTAGCAATGCAAATAAATAAAACACAGTTATATTTCATATCTTCTCTCTTTTTTATATTTCTCTCATTCTGACTTTTCCGCCGAAATGTGTAAAGCAATGCACTTTTCCAAATTTTCTTTTACAAAATCACATTTTTTTATTTACTTATCTATTTTTCTTTATTTCTATTTTTACATTTCGCTTTCAATTTATTTATCACAATTTTTTGTGTACACTTCCTTCCGCTGTGTGATACAGCTTTGGCATTAGCATTGGCGATGGAATTAAATTTGCACCGTTGCGAGTCACGTTACGTATAGAAGTGTCTTGCCTCAACTGCTTGTTGCTGTTGCTGTTGTTGGCTTGCAGTGCTGCATTCGCGCTTTGCCCTTAATGCGATTTCTTTCACCAGCAGCACGCACACATGCACAAACAAAAACATGCAAACAGTTGCTGATCATTTGAGCTCACTGCCATGCCGTCATTTCTCGCACTCGCTCTCGCACTCGTTGAGTGCGTGTAAAGTGTAGAATATTTGGATTTTTCAACTTTTTATGATTCTCCTTTTACTTATGCCACGTCCGCGTGACGTACTCATTCTCTTGTGGGTGTTGCACTCGCGTTTTTTGAGCATGTTGAGAATTTTGATTAAAAATATTTTCACGTAAACTTAGACAGCACTCACTTTCGTAGGTGTGGCAACACTTCAGCTGCTGTTGAATACTTTATTGCATAAACATTTTGTTGTTGTTCATTTTATATTTCTATGTGCTGTGGAAATTGCAGCAGTGTCGAGCGGCGCTCATAATTTATTTGGAATAGAGCGGGTGTATTTATTTATGGTTAGAAAACTTAAAATACAGTTCTTGGCAATATTACGTAATCAACTGCAATTACCTGCTAAGATAAATATACAAAAAATATGCCTGCACAAGCATGTACTCCTTGCGGCCTACCATTGAGCACCATCTCCAGCTCATATGCTCCTTGACAATTCAGAAGAGAACTTCTTATATATTTTTTTTAAATATCTCAGTATCCACAAATAGCTATATTACAACCGTACCATACGTTACCACTGCTGACTTTGTGTCTAATTTTCTTATCGTTATTAAATTTCTGTTGCTGCAAACCGACTCGCTCTTGCAAACTCCATTTCAATTGCTTCATAAAAGTATTGCTAAATTTGGGCGTTAACATTGCTATGTCGTTCCGTTTATTATATTACATATCTTCCATTTCTACTCTCACGCCATGCTTTCCTTATTGTAAATTTCTTAGCGCTTTCTTTGTGTCATTGCTGTTGCACTTGCAGCTGCGTCCTTTTATGAGCTGCTAAACAGTTTCGACATTTTGCTGCAATGCGGTTGGCAGATTTTATGAAATTTTTCACACACTTTGCCACATATGCATGCATGTGTACCATATATATGTAGTGTATACAAGTATATATAAATACGTAGAAGCAAGCATACATAAAGGCTCGGCAGAAGGCTGGAAAGGAAACAAACGACTTATGTATGTCACTTTGCGGCCCTTTTTGTAAAGTGAACAGCAATCGGTTAGATCAAAAACTGATTTTTACTCTTATATCCAAGTTTTTTTTTAACATTCTATAGAGTTAGCGCTTTCTCTGTCAAAATTTGATAATAGTAAGCTATTTTATTAAATTAAAAACGCTTTATAAACGGTTTCAACCTAAAAGTATACTTTGAAATATTTGAATCTGTATTATTTAAATCTTTTATCGAATCCTTTAGGCAGGAAGATTGTGTACGCATGTATATAGTACATGAAATTTATTTAAGGTTTGGTGAGCTTTTCTCCAGCTTTTGACGTTTGTTCTAAGCTTATCCGCAAAAAGAAAGCAATTTGAAAATATTTCTAAAAGGAAAACTTTTTTATGATATAAAGAATCATTGAATATACCAGTATCGAGTATCCATTCGGCAAAACCTACATATAAACAATATTAATAATAATAATAATAATAATAATAATAATAATAATAATAATAATAATAATAATAATAATAATAATAATAATAATAATAATAATAATAATAATAATAATAATAATAATAATAATAATAATAATAATAATAATAATAATAATAATAATAATAATAATAATAATAATAATAATAATAAAACTATTGCTCCCAACATAGAAAAGTACTCCAGTTTATCTGATTATCCATAATATGATTGAGTTCTTCTTCATCAGTACTTAAATAAGAAAAAACACTCAGCCGAAAATCATCATATTTTTGTGAAAGTGTATGCTACAGAGTCCGGCACTCGACCACCAACTTCACGCCGCTCGCGCAGCTATCGCACTGGAATCAGCTGTTTATAAATTTGCTGAATGCAGTTGCTTCGCTTGGCCGAAAGCAGTCAAATTCCGAACATTGTGTTTTCTGACGAAAAAAATGTTTCCAATTGAGCAATTCGTAAACTCTGAAAACGACAGGGTTTACTTGACCGACCGCTCATACGAGAATCTAAGTCATCGGTTGGCCACCAGGAGGCAGCAATTGCCACATATAATGGTTCGGGCCGCTGTCACCGCAAATGGGCGCCCCCAATTGTTTTCATCGAGCCTGGCGTCAAAGTAAATGAGACATATTATTGGGAGGGTATTCTGGAGGCTGCTTTGAACCCATGGGCAAACAAACATTGCGGTTGTAAACCATGAACATTTCAACAAGACTCAGCACGGTCTCGAGTAAACCAAGAATTGCTGAAAAACAACGTTCCGAACTTCATTACGACCACACAATGGCTCTCGAAGTAACCAGATGCGAACCCAGTGGATTATTCTCTCTGGACCATTTTGGAGAACAAGGTCCGAAGTAAAAAATATACCAGTCTCGAGGTTCTGAAGAAAGCCATTGTCCGTGAGTGGGTCAAAATACCGGCAAGTCACATTCGGGCCATAGTTAAGGCAAAAGGTGGTCATATCGTGCAAAAGTGAATTGGTCCTGAATTAATTATTATTTTCACACATTTTGTACTTTAAAATAAACAAAAATAATTTTCCAAACCGAATTTATGGTTTTATAATTGGCTACACTTCGAGTGCCGGACCCTGTGAACATGCTCTAGCTGAGAAAACATGACAAAAGTGGTTTGCACAATTGAAAAATGGGGACTTTGACTTCGAAGACGAAGACAGCATGAGCGAAAAAAAAAATGGGTTAATAAAGATTACTCGATTGAAATTATTGCCAAACACAAGAAGAACTTTTGGTAACCTTTTGGTAACTGATGCAGCAATTTCAAAAGCTTCAAAATACGGAAATTGGGTGTCATAAGGATTGAAGCCAAGAGACGTGGAAAGGCGAGTTTGTTAGTCAAAATGCTGCTTGAGCGCTACAAACAGAAATCGGCTTTTGCATCGCCAAATCAACGACAAATCCGAATGACCATAACTAATGAACTAATGCTCTGTATTTGATGGAATCAGTGGGTGTTGCGGCATGCACTTCTAAACCCAGATGCAACCATTAATGGGGAAACACTGCCAAAAACAGCTCATCGTGTAGAGCTGAGCGTTGCCGAAAACGCTCGGAATGTGCAACTAGACACGAGGCAATATTTTTCATTACCAACGCTCGGCCTCCTATGGCTAGATTGGTTTATTATTTAGAAAATACAGCAGAAGGGAAGTTTAGCGCACTTGTCTTAAATTCCAGATCTTGCCTGTTTTGATTGTGATTTACTGCGGTCGGTGCAGAACGCCCCCACTGGAATGCGGTTTGCATTAAAACTGAATATCAAAAATTTTTTTAATTCATTCTTGGCCGCCAACCCTACACAGTTCTTTTTGACTGGAATTCAGAAGTAGTGTTTTCCAGGCTGAGGTCGCAGCCATCAAGGTTGCAGCTGATTTGCTGCTACAGAGTGCATCCACTTTCAGAGAAGTGACTATCCACTCGGATAGTAGAGCGGCTATATTAGCCTTGAACTCATTTACAGTGCGTTCAGGGCTGGTCGAAGAATGTCTAACGTCACTATCTCTAGCAGCTAGAGCTTTTGTGATTAGGCTGGTGTGGGTGCCGGGCCATAGCGGAATTGCAGGCAATTGCAAAGCTGATGAGATAGCAAGGAAGGGTACCCTAGAATCATTATCGGTAGAATGGGAACGGGTCGGTGCTCCTGTTTCTTCTTGTGGTCTACTACTAGACAGCTGGGCCACGCGGATGTTCGCCCAACGCTGGGCCAACATCGGCACTTGTGCGGTTGCGAAAGCCTTCTGGCCCAACATAGACCGCAGGAGATCTAATGATCTTTTAGCCCTCAGCAAGGCTAATATCTCACTGTTAGTGGGTCTTTTAACGGGCCACTGTCCTATTGGCTTACATGCTATAAGAATGGGTATCTTGCCGGATGCCGACTGCAGAAGCTGTTTGGAGGAAGATGCGGTAGAAACAAGCCAGCACTTCCTGCTTGACTGTCCCGCTTTTGGGAGGTCAAGACTCAGACACCTGGGGGCGCATACCTTTGGACACGCCACCGAACTGGCGGGTGTTGAAGTTAGGCGTCTGTGTAACTATGTATTGGCTACAAAGCGCTTCGCCAATCTGTAAGTCCGAACACGGGAGTTCCTTTTCAATGGCATCACAAAGGACTAATTGTTAGTCTACGTGGGATCTTTGATCAGCCATCTTACCTAACCTATAAGTGTGTAAATAAACTTTAAGAATTTTTAATTGATTGCTCTTTTCTTAAACCTTAAAAAAAAATTCAGAAAACACCCTTAATTTGAGCGTTCTAGACCACAGGAACCCTTAAAGTGAAAAAATACTTAGAACTTGGACGAAAGAAAAAAAAACTGAAAAATTAATTCTGCCAAAAATTGTTTACAAAAAATTAAAATTTGAGATCAAATATCGTGACTTTTTTTCAATACTGCGCTCGAGCGCACAAGTTCTCAAGGCTGTATCTCCGAAAATATTACTCGAATCATCTTGAGTTAGAACAATATTCTGGTTTTGCAAAATTTAATAAGACATAAAAAAATCGATTTTTTGAAACCCAAAAACCCATATAACCCCTCAAAACAAAAGACCTCTGCTTATCTGCTTACTGAAAAAAGCATTGCAGAACAAAAATTTTTTTTCTCAGTTAATCAATTATCCAAAAGTGACAGCGAAGTATGCCGAAAAGATATAAAATAAAATGATTTCCGTGCCTGCGATGTCCAAAAAGCGACTATAAACAGAGCATAAAGAAATAATTAACAGGCTTTCGTTGGTTTATTGCTTCACTCGGCCAAAGACGCTGTATTAACAGCAGCATTTTATCCTTTTTCTCATTTCATTCATTTTATTTTTCTTAACAGATGCTTATTACATTTTCTCTCTGTGCATAAAGCGGTATAATTGTGAGCTCTTGCGATTTAAATAAAAGTCTTAATGAGTGTAATGAAAGGCGTTTTTTCCGCCTTTTTTGTAAGCGGAAGTTCAAGCGAAAGGAATGGGTGGCGCAAGAAATGTAGCGGCACAAGGGTAACTTGTAAAGTTATGCGTCTGTGCAGTGTGCCAAAAAGGCAGTAGCGATGAAGTCACGTGCGACGACCGACCACGCGCGAATTTTTCTGATTTCTGTTGCATACTTTTGCGCGCGTAGCATATAGTAGTTGCTTACTTTATTTTATATGTACTGGCAAATTATTTTTTTTTTATTTCAATTAAGTCCATTGTTGCAGAGATTAAAAATATATAACGGTTGCCAGGAAGCTGCTGTGAATCAGTGGCGTCTAAAAGTATGCCAAGTGCGCGGTGGCATATTTTTTACAATTCCTTTTTTTATTACATTGGCAATGACCTGGATTTTTTCGCTGTAAATTCCTTTTTGTTCTTTCTCTAACCACAGCAAAGCGCTCACTTTCTAATATGTCACTCTATATAATTATTACGCACTTTTAGGCGCATGCAGCTTATTTTCACCATGAGCCATTCGTAATTGCATTATGTCCACTGCTCAAGCTATATTTAAGCTGCGTGGCAACGATTTAAAAGCCTAAACGCAAAAAATTATGTTCATCAACTTTAATTAATTAATTAGTTTGAGTTGAGGCGCCTGTAAGTAGGCACAAAGCAGCTAATTACAAGCATGCTAAGGCGCAACTTGCTAAAGTGAATGTTAAAGAAAATGAAAAGCGAAAAAAATATTAAGAAAACGCCTTCACTTTATGAAGAAATTTCGCTTAATTTTACTGCGTACACTCATTACGAGTTTTCAGCAGTGATGGCAAGCGTTGAAACTCAGCGCAGCTCCTTCACAAAACTACTAACTTTGTGCAATTAAAATAATTGAAGACAACTTGTATATATATATGTGTGTGTGTGGAGGCGGATGCTTCTATTGTTGCTAGTGTGACTCGTTATATAAGGTTATGCCGTATAAATTCTTGAATGATGTCCTTTAATAGAAGCTGAAGTGGGGGCCTGCGTATTTAGTTGCTATTGTGACCAGGCCGGCTCTTTAGCGTTAAGCTCAAATAATCATAATTATTATTGTTATTATGCTCATTCACGCTGGCATAGCAATCTTCACAGTGACTTTGTCTTTGAAAGTGAAGAACGAATTAGAAAAATAACAATAATTATGAGAGTAATGCTGAGCACAGTGGTTCATGAGAAAGAAAATGGAAGTAAAAATCCAATTTATAAAAATAACATGAGAAAAACTGTTTGAGCTTCAATCCGTTTGGTGAAATAAATTATATTGTTCAATCAGAACCGTAGATGCGGTATTGAGGAGGCTTATCCTAAGGTAGTTGGCTCTGATTGTGGAGTCTCTCTTTTTGTGTATTGGGCAGATCACACTTAAATTCCAATCATCGGCCCTTCTTTCGTCCGACCATATTTTACAAAGTAGCTGATGCATGCTCCCTTTCAGTTCTTCGCCGCCGTGTTTAAATTGCTCGGCCGGCAATCCATTGGCCTTCGCCGCTTTGTTGTTCTTCGGAGGGGTAAATGGTATTCGAGCCGCTTCATGGTCGGGCAATGGAACGTCCTCTTCAACGTCATCGATTGGAGAATCGGGTTCACCATCTCCTGGTGTTCTGCTTTCACTGCCACGCAGCAGGCTGGAGAAGTATTCCCTCCATAGTGTTTGTATGCTCTAGGCATCAGTTCCTAGATCACTTTTGGGGTTCTACAAGAGTATACTCCGGTCTTGAAACCTTCTGTTAGTCGCCGCATCTTTTTTTTTGGAGAATTTTCGAGCAATACCTCTGTCGGGCAGCTTGACAAGCTCCTCTGTCATTTTGTTTGTTTTTTTTTTTTTTTTTTTCAAGCCGTGAATGCTTCTTTCTGTCTTCCCTTTTTTACTGTCGGTATCTATCCCATCTCGCACGTATTGTGGCCATTCGTAACGTTGCGAGGTAGACAGAATGCTTTCTCTCCGCTGCGACACGACACTCCTCATTTTACCAGCTGTTCTTTTGCATTCTTCGAAAGCCACTGGTTTCGGTTGCAGCTGTACGTAAGAAGCTTGAAGTGCCGTCCCACAGTTCCCTTATACCGAGTTGTTGACGGATGCTCTCAGAGAGCAGGAGTGCAAGTCGAGTAGAAAATCGTTCGGCTGTCTGTTGTGACTGCTACTTCTCGACGTCGAACCATCCTTTTGTTTGTTGGTGTCCGTTTTTTGTTGCACAGAGGCGGGTGCGGATCTGGGCTGCAACAAGATAGTGGTTTGAGACGATGTTAGGACCTAGGAGCGCACGCACATCTAAAACTCTGGAGATATGTTGAAGAACCTAGCTTTGATGCGGATTGTGGCTAGATGTTCTTTCACCGGAGTGAATGATAGTACTCGGCGACGGAGTCTCTCTCACCACGAATCCCACACCAAGCTTTCGCTCCTTTATATGGCCACTGTAGTAAATGCCACAAGGACCTACTGGTCTCAGTCCTTGGTCCGTCCATCGCATTTCTTGGACGGCGGTCATGTGAGCCTTCACTTTAACGAAGACGTCAACCAGCTGGGCAGCGGCGCCTTTCTAATTAGAGGACTGAACATTCCAGATGAATGCCTTTAAATCGTAATCCGTAATATATTTGTAAGTAGTGGTCGTCATCAAAACGGGGTCTCTCATTCGACGCTCTTTTCATCTTTTCCAATGGTTTTGTTTTTTTTTTGTGCGTAGCGGGCCTCAAATCCAGTGTACAACCCTGAGAAGCAATGTTTCGCCGTCATACTTTAGTTCGCCTTCAAAAGGATGTTCTTTGGCTACCCAGAGGATACTTGGTCTAGGACTGGAAGTCGTGAGCTGCTTGAGTCATATGTAAAAGAATCGTTTCTGGCCACTCCCATGTGAATGGCGCTCAGAGAACTTTCCTCACTTGGGTGAACTTTTATAGATCGCTCCATTCATCGTAGCGTGCTTACATTGAAATATTGTCTTCGTTGAAAGAGTAACTATTGGAGCTGATTGAACCGAACAGCTTTTCTTTAGAAGACTATAACTCAAAAACTATTTGAGATAATGATTTAAGTTTTATTTTTTAAATAATTTTATTATCTGTATTTCATACTGGGTGTGCTCCTTTACCCAAGAATACTTTTCTTAAATAAAAATACGCAAACTAGCCACTGTCTCAATGCATTCTGTTGCCCGACAGTCCATGCCTTCTTGCTTAAGTCCGCGCAACGAGATAATAATGACACTTTAAAATAAATACATGCACATTACTTCTCATTATTGTTGTTGTTTTTTGTGAACTTTCAAACTGAACTGTGATAAAATTTAGTTGAATAGTCATTGCTTTCGCTCGCTTGATAAGTTGTTGATGAACATTGCGCTTGATTGCTTCGCTTTCGCACGCATAACGCCCGCACAAGTGGCTTGTTAGCAGCGGCACGGCGTACAATGCGGGTGCGCATATGTGTGTGCGTGTGTGCATGTCCGTTGGGCATGAAATTGTATAATTGCAGTTTATTGAGTAGAAAATTAAATTTCACCAAAATGATTATGGCATGTGCCAAACATGGTATAAACCGCCATTTCACTGCCACGCCCCCCACATTAAGTGCGCGCGATTGCTGTGCGCGTTTAAATGAGCTCGAAGCCATTGAATGTGAGTGACTTTGTTGCACAATTTGTGGCATACAAAATTAAAATTACTACAAATTTGATACGCTTAGTGAAATTGCGCGCAACACACACACACAACGCGCTCACCAGCAACGAACAACTCGCATTAAGCTTACCAACTTAAAAATGGATGAACTGTAGCATAATTTTGCCGCTATGTCGCGCGTAACGCGTTGACCGTGCATCCATGCGCCATGTCAAATGATATTTTCATGATTGGACACATTTAATTGCTGCAAAAAATATGTACAATTGCATTTTAAGTAGGCACTCATACATATAAGCGCCAAATTTGCGCTTTATTGTTGTTGTGTTTTGAAAATTTGTTGTTTTGCCTGAAAATTGGTTAAATTAATTTTATGCCTTGGCTAAAGTGCGCTGTTGATTTGAGTGTTGCAGTCACACCTACAAAACCCCACCGTTTGCAATTTTCTATAGCATACAATTGGGCGTAAACGCATTTAACCGTCATGCATTTTATGTATGCACTTGTAGCATTTAATTTTAGTTTGTTGTCAATTTATTGGTTGTTTCAAAGCATTAAAGCTTGTTTTTGAAGCGCTCAGCCAGCTTAGTTGGTGAGTAATTCAGATTGTTATATAATATGGGTATGTATGATTCAGTTATGTGAATTTCGACAAATTATGAAAACAAATGCTATTGAAAGCTTGAAATGCACGCATGTCATATTTTTAATATTATATTGCATATTTTCGTCATATTTGTTGTACATTAGTATGTATATATTTTTATAAAATTATAAACTAGCAAATGCAGTTTGAAAATTGTAAATTTAAATCTATCACGTGCAGCACTGTATTTATAACATATTGAAATGATTGACATTTTTATTGTTTGCAATTAAAAATTGCTGCAAGTGGCAGCTCTATGCAGTTAGCTGCTTAATCAAAATCTCCTTTTGATATACTATTAGAGAGTGTATTAAACTAGAAAATACTTTTGTATTAATATCAAGAATATTTTTTTAGTGTGGGCACACTAATATTTGTTATTATGATTAGTTTCGTTGGTTACAGCACATTTACGATATTATACGAACATTTCGAAAATTATAAAATACATAATTTATTATGTATATTAAAGTGGCGGCCATCATCATGTGGGATGCACTAAGGCACCACTCCGGCTATGGCATTTAACGCCATCTTGCACATAGTGCCCGTAGACATCATCGGAAGGTGTATGGCTGCGAAAGTTGTAATCAGACTCAGAGAATCTGGTTTCTTTAAAGAACACGTATCTAAACTCCCGGAAATTCTCACCCACTTTGACTTCATACCGGATCACTTGGATCATGGAGTCGCCAAGATCGCACTCTGACGACTCCTTCTCTGCCTATATAACGACTCAAGCGTTTCATGGTAGGAGCTCTCTATCAACTACAGACTTCCTGATTATTGCAGTGTCTTCCAAGCCGAGGTTGCAGCCATTAAGGTAGTAGATCTACTGATCCAGAGTACAGCGTCCCTCAGAAAATTGAGCAGATAGCAGAGCGGCGATACTAGCCTTCAACTCATTAACAGGGATGGTTGAAAAGTGCCTAACCTCTTTATCAATAGCATCGAGTGTGTTTGCGTTTGCGTTCGGGTGGTCAAGCTTAATCACTTCGGTGCGCATACCTTCAGACATCGTCGTTATAATCGTTCACCTCTGTTCGCTAATCGTTGAAAATTTCGTTCACACATTTTCTTTACATACTTAGTATTCAAGTGCCAATAAGACAAAGAACCGCTCGGTGTAATAAAAATATTGCTGCCGTTCAGAAAAGTGTTCCTGAAGACCAAATAGTCCTCACTCAAGCACTAAAGAAGTGGACCACCATAAACGTCGTGAATTTGCTGATTTTGTCTTTTGACAACTTGAAAAGGGTATCGATTTTTTTTAGAAAATCATCTTCTCTGATTAGACTTACTTTCATCTGAGTGTTGCGAGAAATAAGCATAACTGCTGATTCTGGTGCGAAGAAAATTCAAAAATAATGCATGAACAATCGCTACATTTAACTAAATTGAAAGTTTGGTGAGGCTTTTTCCTTAACAATTCGTGTGTTTAGCATCCCCTTCAATAAATCAAACCACTAATTATGTGTACCCCAGAGCATTTGGCAGATTTTTTACGAACATGTTGGTCAATCTGTGGTGGCTTGTATTCAAATTTAAAGAGAATATTGTGGAGATGAGGAAAAATCGGGCCAACACTTCTCTTAGCCGCATAACATAACACAAGTAAATTTATTCGAATTTTTGGGGTTTACATATACCGCAGCTATCGCTCAACTTGTAAGAAATCTTAATGAAAATGGGAAAGAATCTTTCATTCTAATAGCAGGGTTTTATCTTGCCAAAAATAGGTAGAAAAAAGGAAAATAGATTGAAATCAAAGTGCTTCCCTAGTTTAATGTAAAGGTTTGCGTTCACTGAGGTTATTTCTCCGGCTTTAAGCTCTGAGAATTGCGAAAGTGTAATATGTTCAGTTACACCCGCACTGAAACCTTCCTTACTTGTTATCCTTAGAATATGATATATGCATGTACATCTGGCATCTACGAAATTATCATGGCTTAAAGCAATCTCCGCAATGCGATTGTCATTATCTCGCTACTCAATTGTTAATAAGTTAAAGTAAACACTGAACTGATTACAATATATGAGTAGCACTTGTCCTCGCTGTATGCACTGTAACACAATTTATGACAAGGGTAAGGAGTATTTTAGTATTATAGAAAAACAACAAATAATAAGTATTATAATTAATTATTATATAATAACTTTATTTAGCAGTTTTCAAAATATCCATAATGAAAATCTGTGCCCTTTTGTATGGGTTAGAATCATTTGTCGAAGCACTTTAGCCACTGTGTCCAAAACATGCGTTCTGAACACATCAAACGCATTTTTAGGTTTTGAAAAAGTATAACTCTTATTATATTTTTTGTCGTGCGTGCAAAAGAAGCATTCATTCGGTGCTAAGTAGATTCATTCACTCATCAAATCGATGTTTTGAGTGCCCAAAAATGCAATTGTTTCAGTCGATGCGTGGAGGCTCTTATTGTCGTGCTAAATAGTGATCCCTTCTCGGTGGTTTGTTTTTCTGATTTCTTCAAAGACAAATGGCAAGCAAATGATTGTGTATGTCAGAATTTACTGTTGTGCGTTGTTCTATTGGTATATTTGCGACATTTTCAGTTTTTCCAAAAAACAAGCAATATTCTGCTTAGAAGCGTTTGGGGCGAACAACTTTTGTTGGATTCTTCTTGTATCATGAAGAACTCATAAGGTCGACTGCTCTTTACTTTCGAGTTCATACATGTAAATCGCCCTTTTCATTACCTGCCACCTTGTCATAGATGTGGTTCGAAGCGCCGTTATGAATGATTTAGCATTTTCCCCGAACAATCGACACCAGCCATTTTTTGAGCGATGTGCAAAGTGTGTGCAATCCAATATTAGCAACATTATTTCCGGTCAAACTTAAATGCAATATTGAATGTAAGCTAGTCTCTTTAATGCATATGGCTGTCTCTATCACTCGATAGGTCACACATCAATCTGGCAAGACTATGTAGTTTCATAGTTTCAGGAACAACAGCTGATTATAGGGGACCTTCGAGAATTTTGTCTTGAAGTGATCTACGACCACGATTGAAATCACCATACCATCGATTAGCACTGGGTTCTTATGGAGCTCCATCGCCAAACATTGAACTAAGTTCGTCGAAGCACTGTTGCTGAGTCGAAAGTTGTAAAAACTAATCGCTCTAAAATTTTCGCGATTTAATTCCATTTTTGGCCGAAATGAATATTTTAAGTTACTGTAATCAACACAAATAGCAGTCGTATGTGAAAACGTGCTGAGTATGTATAACAACAAAGGTGTCAAACTTAACGATAAAGTAGTGAGTTGCCGGACTGTAACACTTAGGTTGCCATTTTGAGCTTTTTATCAGCCAGGAAAAAGTTATCCAGTGTATGTGTTTAATGTGAAAACTGAAGTAATTGGAGTGATAGCAACCCTAACATGTGCAAATATTTATGCTTCGCTTTCAGTAATCCTTAGTCAGTTCTAGTACTTTTTGCGATCAGTTTTAACTAATTTTTCAAAAATTTTCCACTTTCCAAACTATTTAAAGCCTTTTTGCACAAAAATTATTTTCAAATGGATATTTCTTTCGCATCGATCGGAAATGATTGCGAAAATAAGCACTTGCACGTGGTAAATTACCAGCTCAACTGCGCACAATAATAAGACGGAAAATTTATTAGGCAATCTAAGCAGAGCGTACAAGCAAAACAAAACAAAAAAACACGAGCTAAAAAAAAAACAAAAACAAAGCGGTAAACAAATATGCGCATAGCCTACACTTATGAGCTGGCATGTACAGCACACGCAAAACAAAAACACGCATAAAGCGCTTTATTGCGGCTGCGCCTTAATGTAGACTTCATATTCATACAAATGAGCTAAGCTAACCAGCCAGCCGGCTAACCAAGCGGCAAGCGGCCAACCCATCGACATCATTATTGTGGCAAATTCATGCGAAACCATGCGAACACACCTACATACTTAACGGCATATATATGTATATGTCTCTACATATTAGTATGCAAGTGTGTGTAGATATAAATGATGACCGCATTTAAGTCATAACTCACGCAAAATAATAGCGGCGCGCTAGCAGTAGTAGCGCGCAAAATTTTGTAGCAAATTTCTAGCAACTCTGTGAGTGTGTGTGTGTGTGTGTGGTGGCGGTGTAACAGTATGTGGGTAGCGCTGGAAAGTAATAAAGTGCGCTTATACGCTAACGAGACGGTTAAAGAACTTCACATTCAAATAAATGTGCACGCTTAGTGTTGCTGGTGGAGGCTGATGTTCATACAATCGGTGGCGCTCGATATAGCATGCGTAACTGCACACTGCAGTGCGTCAATGTTTTGTTGTACTTGTGCTTATGTGTGCGTGTGCTTTTTTTTTACTTTGCGTTGCTCATATGATCGTTTTGCAGCCATGTTTTACTACAACAAAATTGTTACAATAGCCGACGTACGCGATTTTTCTTGTTCATAAATGTGTGTGAGCGCATGTGTGTGCGTATATGTGCGCCTACTTACATTCCTATCAGTCGCTCCTTCGCTATAAATCAGTATACTAAGCCAGCAAGCGTTGTGTGTATGCAAAGTGTTCTTCTTCGCCTCTCTAAATCTTCCCACAAGTCAACATTACCGGCTCATAATCAACAGGAGTCACTCCTGTTCCGTTGATTTGCTCAACGCAAGTACTTCAAAGCACATATTCTCTTTATATCCACGCATTTTGCTTTTCATCTTGTTTTTGTATTTGCAAGTTGTTTGCTTTATTATTTGTTTTATTTATTGTTCTGCGAATTTTATAATGATGTGTTGTTTAGGATTTATTGCATACAGTTTGTTAGCAAGTTGCGGCAATATTTCTCGTGCATTATTTTTTTTTTTGTGGTTGGTTTTTTTTTTTTTTTTTTTTTTGGGGGGGCGGTGTTGGAAATGTGCTATAGACCGGTCTTCTCTACTTTTAACCAAACTATTGCGAATAGAAATAAAATTTAAAAAGCACACGAGATTCAACACTTTGAGCATAAAAACGTCACTTTTGATTTAAATAAAGATAAATAAAGAGCAAGTAAGAAAGGGCTAACTTATACACTGACCGACATATTCGACATAAGACTTCTTAGAAAAATTAAAATCATTATATGTAGTATATGGGAGTTGGAAAATTTTATCTATTTTTGCCAATAACACATACTTTTAGCATGCCACATACTAAAAAACTGTTCCCTAGGTTTCATAAAGTGCCTCACACATATAGAGTAAAGTCAGCCGGATGTACGAAAATTCTAATATAAGTTATATGGGTCAAGTTTTCGCCCACTGTTTTCAGTAAAACACGCTCTCTCATGTTTATTGGTAAAACTCACATATTGGCCGATATACATATGTATGTATGTATGTTTTATAAAGCCACCCGCATGTTCGAAAACATTTAGCTAAAGGGGAGCTCGGAGAAAAATTGGCCCGATTCAACCCATTTTTGATACTCAGAGATATTATTATGCAATGCGCAAAGAGCCATAAAGATACTCACAAAATCCCACAGATATGGCCCTTGCAACATATCTTACTTAGGATAACAATATCTCTACTTCGTTTTATAAGTGGGAATTATAGAAAATACATTGTTTTATTGTAACTAACCTGCATTCAATACACTCCTAAATTTTCTATATTTGATGGCAACTTACAACTATATTTTCCGGATATTTCACAAGCAGCGACCTCCAGTTATGTTGATGTTAAATATTTTGGCATCCCGTGAAAGTGATGGTCAATCCTAAGTAACAATATGCCCCTCTTGTTTCCATTGAGTGCAGAATCTGCTCCTTGTTTGAAATCATTGTCTCTTGCAGTGTCAAATCATGGTTAATTCTGCAATAAAGCATTTCAACTGCCTTTAGTAGATTCTTTTTACATAATTTTATCATTCAAACGGAGTTCAGGTTTTCTGTGAATACTACAAAACTCGAAATCCATGAGCCGAGAAGCATTCATAAACATTCAACTTTTGGTTGTGCTTAACACTGCACAATGCAACCCTTTTTCAATGTGTATTTTTGAAAGTAGGCTCGATTACCAACATAGAGAGGTATCTAATCCCTGACTGAGCCTTCTTCCTAAAAAGGAGAACAATCGGTTTGTCCACCAGATGGTCATATTCTTTCGATTTACTGCATGGATCATGAGGTGCCAAAAAGCATTTAAAACAAGCCTCATCAAGATATAATAATTTTTATTAAAGCTATCACTTGCACGGATGGACCGACGAGAGTTGAACTTTTTTCGTAATCCTTATATTTCATAATGCACATATACAAATCTAAACCTAACTCGTGTAAAAGGTTACAACTATCAGCAGGCATCACATTGTATAGCCATAAACTCACGTTCGTTTTGTTAGCTAAAACTATTAAATGTTATTTTATAAAGACCGTAACAATGCGAAAAAGTACAACATGTCTTACAAAAATTTTTTGAGGCGGTTATTACCAATTTTGGCTATCTCTGCAGTTTCGCCGAAAGTATGATTACCCAAGTTTTGCAAAAGCTGGATATTAGAGGATAAATTGCGATAAGATTTTTTGTCTTGCCGTATGGATGCATATTGGACAAAATCTAGTAAGAACTCCCACGATTCCGGTGTGATGAATCTCCCTAAGACCAATGAATTCAGTGGATCTCGTGTGCTCTACTCTGAGCCATAAAACTCTCCATGTCGGACAAGAGATGATCACTAACCAATGCCTGCTAAGCCCGTGGGAGGTCCATAGGTGCAGTGCTGGAATGCAGCAGAACAACAGGGACTCAGCTCGTTAGCCCTCCGATGTAAGTGGGACAAAAGTGGCATCACTTTCGAGCTTATTAGTATCTGCAGTATAGAGCGATTACGTGTACTTTATGGTCAGGCTCCCAAAAGAGTCCAATAATGAAATAGCTTGCTGCTATTGATTGTTAGGAGATACACTGCTAATTATGTATTGAACGAACACAACAATCGAGGTCATCGTTAGTATTATCAACTGCTGATAAAGTGCTGTCGAAGTGAATGCTCTCTTCCCTTAAAAGGGCTGCTCTTCGGAGTAATACTACGTCTGCTGCTATCTTAAAGGCAGATACTTCTACCAAAAAACAATGCTTGGCGGAGAACTTTTTATGGAAAACTCCCACTCCAACCCTTCTTCCGAACTTCTATTCATGCGTGAAAAGCTTCACTGTGCCTCTTCTCCAGCAACTTCGCCCCTTCACATATCCATTGTCGGCAATGTGAGCAAAGATAAAGCTACCACAGTAGCCTCTGCGAGGCAGTGATTCAAATTTTAATTAATGCAGTTGAAGAGGGAAGAGAATTTCAGCTTGTCCTTGCTTGGACCCCTTCATGTACCCGGCTTCCCTGAGTATTAGAACGCCTTTGCAGCACCTGCTGGCTATGTACGAGTCGTATGGAGTGTTATTGTGAGTGCAGTTCGCAATACAGCGGAGATGACGATGAGAGCAAAGTGCCCCATAACTTCGCAGATTTCAATAATGTGAAGAATAGCTTTTTCCCCCATACATTTAATTTGAATTTCCTTCGCTTAATTTGCTTGCAACAAAACAATATGTTTAAATCTGGTCCCAATAACTACACTCCAACTTTAATTTTTTCAATAGAAAAGAACAACAGTGACTTTAAAACGACGTGCCACAAACTGTATCATCTGGCTTATTCTTTTAAGAATTCTTAATAACGGTAGATAACATTAGCGCCAAATTGTCTGGCATACCTTTGGAGAACAAACACCCCAACGCATTCAAGCGCTTGTACAAGCTTATATGCAGAGCTCAACAGCAGCGCTGCTACGCACTACCTCTCATATATGTACGTACGTATGTGTGTACGTGTGCGTACATATTGTCTTGTGTGACAACTACATCATGGACATAAAATTAAATTATATGAATAATGAGCAAATCTACGCATGGACGCGTGCAAGCGATTTGCCGACACTACCGTATGCAAAAGCATGTTTGCATGTATGTGTGTGTTTGCGCATGTGTGCTGCACTGCTCCACTCCGTTGGCCAACATACCAAAGTGGATTAAATTATAATGAAATGACAAAGATTTGCGCAATTGAGCAAAAGCGGGTGACTTGTTGACAAGTGTTGCAATATTTGTGTTGTTAGTTTAATTTTGTGGTTGTTGCTGGTGTTGTTAACTTTACCCAAAATGCGCACATATATTCTCATAACTCCACATAAGTGTATATACAAGCGATAACAGTGAATTTTTGACACTCTCCATCTACTTTTTTCGTTTAATATTTTTGCATTCTTTCTTAAATGAGCATATTTATCTGCATGTGGGAGCAGGTTGGTATGTGTATGTGAGTATGTGCGATAATGTGCGTGAAAATGAGAAATTCCACAATGTTACTTGTCACGCGGAAATGGCATCTTAATAAAAATTTACTCACACTACTACGCATTCTTTATGCAAATAATATTTTTTTATAAATTGTTCTCACTTTTCTTCTACATTTTCTCTTCCTTCGTTTTAGGTAAGTGCAACTTTCACGCTGAAATGCGATTTTTCTACAATTTGGTAAGTTTATTTGTGAAAAAGTTAGGTTAGGTTAGTCAAAATAAAAGAGAGAAGATTTTAAACTATGATTAAGGCAGTTAATATTCACAACCTTCTCTTGAAGCGAATTTTTGTCCAGCAAAATAAATCGCCGTAGACAGGAGCAGGTAGTAGTCACAAGGTGCTGTGCCCAGACTATATAATGATTGTATAAGGACCGCAAAACCAGGCTGCCGAATCCTCTGCCCAATCAAAATCAATCGATGTGCGTGCCCTGGCGTGATCCTAATGGTCAAAGCTGGCCGCTTGTGAGCGATTACTTCCTTCAGACGGTCCAATTGTGGAGAGTACAAATTCACATTAAGGATTCAAATCAATCCTACTAAACGCTTAGCAAAACTTTCCAGACCTTCAATCCTTGGTCGCCGGCTCACCGTTAGCCGAGCGCGACCGTTTTTACATGAGATTGACGTAAGTCCAGCACTTTTTATCACCAGTAACCACAATCTTTAAAAAAAGATCCTCTTCATCGCGATTCAGCAACGTTTCGCAGATAGAGGTTCGGCCAATGAGAATTTTTTTTTAACAATTGAAGTAGTGATTAAATTGACGGTGATACGATTTGCATTGCTTGACTGACATTTTCGACAATTAACACGTGGATCAATAAGTCTCGGGACTAAATAAGAAAAACACATTTTTTGGGCAAAATTCGACTTTGTTCATCAACATAGTCTCTTTCAAGAGCAACACAATCAGTCCTCTCTAAACATTTCTATACCCTTCTCAAAGAACGATTTATCTTTGGCCTCGAAATAAGCCTTCGTTTTGGCGATGACTTCCTCGTTCGTTTGTTCCGGCGAAGCAGCTTCACACAGCGCTCAGAATCAACGACACGTTGTCGTTTTTGGTCCACCGTGAGCAAACGCGGCACCCACTTTGGCAACAGCTTTCTCATAGACAAATGTTCATGCAAAATAGAGTACACACTGCCGTATGATATCTTTAAGGTGTCAGCTATTTCACGAAATTTCAATTCACGGCTTTTAAAAACGATTTGGTGGACTTTTTTGATGGTTTCCGGTGTGATTGCCTCATTCGGCCGGCCAGAGCTTTCAGCATCTTCAGTGTCTCTACGACCACCATTAAAGTCAGCATACTACCGACAAATGGTTGTTTTTGATGCAGCAGATTTTCCGTAGCACTTTTTGAGGCATTGCTGAGCTTGCACTGTGTTTTTCTTCATCAAAAAGCAATGATAAATCAACACATGAAACTGTTTCGAATCCATTGTTTTGAGAATATCAAGACAAGCGTTACTTAAATCACTGTAACGTGTGAGCCAAACATCAGAATGACATGAAATTTTGACAGGTATCTTTTGAAGGTTGGTACTTATGAAAAATCATACGGAACTTTTTTTGGCAGCGCCATCTATGCGTCAGTCCCGGGACTTATTGATCCACGTGTTAGCCTTCCAGAGTATTTTCTCTTTGATGGTGTCTAGCCTTGCGTATTTGCTTAAACAATACTGGGACAAACTACCTCAAAACTGTCTATGGCTATTACAGTGTTTTTTACTACGGCGAGGTGTAGATAAAAGTTTATAAAGCCTCCCTCACCAGCTCTTATAGAATTGCTCTCAGTTTTCTTTTAAAGCAATGTAGATATCCTTTGAAACATTGAAATCATTAGAATTTTAGAGGCCACTTATTTTCCACTTATATACCAAAAAATGTATATATTATCTATACAATTATTATCCTTGTAGAAGAGAAGGAACTTCAGATTCATCTTCTTCATATGTATCAACTCATTCCTAAAATTCGTCAGCTTATGTGACCATACATAACAGTGAGGATTGCCTCAAATAAGTTAAAAAAAAAAACATTACATCTTACATCGATTAATTCATCAAAAAAGTTTTGAGACAACAAGAAAAAAAAATGAATATGCATACCTTCGGGCAAAATAATCTTTGAAAAATTATATTTAGTTCGTGTGAGGTCAGTTGGAAGCACAAGAAAACAAAAAGAAGCATTCTTTAGTGCGAACTAAGAGGTTTTTGAAATAGCTAAATCATTAATTAAAACTCAGCGATTCCGAACTAAGAGGTTTTTGTATTTTTACTAAATAATTAATTAAAACTCTAAGTTAGCTCAGGTTAAGCGGTCTCACTTGGACAGCGTAGATCGCTGATTCGTTGTGGTACCTAAAACCCCTGTATAATGGATCATAAGACAAATAAATTCAACAAAGCGTTTTGATGTGTATCACAAACGTGTTCAGTCAGCTAATGACAGTTTCGGCTATGTTTAGTTCACCGAGAGACTACTGAGATTTTTCATTCTTTAAAAGGCTGAATAACGGAGGCGAAAGTGCCTGTATGTCGACCAGCGTCCAATAAGCGCCAGCGGGGTTCATTGGTATAAAGCTATATCCGGTCACCCAAAGAGTATTGATCGTGAAGTAGATTGATAGTATCTCTAGTGATTAATGAATGTTTACCTTTCTGAAAGAGATTTCACTTCTCCGCAGTATATTTATCGTCTCCTTAATAACAGTAACTTTTTTTGAAAAAACAATACAATGGTCTGGTAGCCTAAAGCTAAGATTGACAAAAAACTTTCCCTCCAACCTTCCCTCATAGATTTGCTCTATCCATGACAAAGCTCACTGCGCCTCTTCTCCAGCATTTTCGCCTTTTCACAGATCCTGACGCAAGTCAGCAAAGTTCTCTGATTGTCATTCACTTGGGAGTGGCCAGAAACGATTCTTTTACATATGGCTCAAGCAGCTCATGACTTCCGGTCTTTTACCAAATATCCTCTGGGTAGACAAACAAAGACAAGCTAAAATGAGAAGGCAAAATATTCCCTCCCCAAAGATGTCGCTGAGTTTGGGACCTGCCACGTAAAAAACCCTAACAATGAAAAAAAAGGAAACAGCGGGAATGGAATGTAACAGCTTAATTTAAAAGTCCTCAGCCTACCGTAGTAAAACACATTTTTTTTTGTGATTTGATTCAAATAGTTTAAGCGATCACCTTTTCATTTGGTGAAAATTTCTTCCTTGTGAGCATTCTTTTGAGATCCGAAACAATTAATAGTCGCAGAGGAGCAGCTCTGAAAAATGCGATAGATTCGAAAGTAATTCGAAGAAAACTTTTCGCCGATTTCGTCCTTCAAATAATATAGTAAAGTTGAATTCTGTTAACTCACTTCATTTTAAAATGCGTTTATTTTGGGTTATTGAATTTTACAAATGAATTCGAGGAAAGTTCTTCCAATATCTCTTCCTTTGCTAATGCTGAAATAATATGAGTTCGAATATTCGATGACTCTTTCGGATTTCACTTCCTGAAAATGGCTATATGACTATAAAAATTACCCGCAATGTTACCGCTAACTATCATATTTTTGTTTCAAAACAAGATCATGAAGAATATCAATTTTTTTTTTAAGGAATTTAGACAAAAATAGATCATATGTAGCGTCTATTTATAATTATTAAAAATGTCTATATAGTTTGACGAACATGAACAGATAGACATTCATTCTTTAAGAACTAGTTAAAAGAAGTTAGAAAGAGGTTCTTTGAAAACAATTGACATAATGAAAAATGTGTAAGAAAAGTATTCACACAATAGCTTTGGTTTTACACATTTGGCCTGAACTATAGGCAATAAGTCGATATTCATAGTATTCGTTGTATTCGTACATAAAATACATATATGTATATATGTGTATCTTATATAAAAGCGCACATCTCTCTCTTGTGCTGATATATGCGACATGCCGTAAATCAACATTCTTAATCCAAGCCAGCTCGACAAGCAGCACGATGTTCGTGTGCGCTGTCGCTATATTTTGACGTGTGTTAAAATAACAGTGTAAAAATATATTAAAAAATGAACAAAATCGAAAAGTACAAAGTCGCGTAAGTCAAACTACACACATCGACACGTACCGTCAATGTTGTTTTGGTACTTTGGTATTGTTTTATTTTATTATTTTGTTTTTAAAGCTTTGACACATTTTAACCGGAATTGGCCGCCATGTTTGACGTTTAACGGCACTGCTATATAAAACTACCTTTGTAAAACTGTAGGCGGCGATGTCAGTGTGCACAGCTGTTGATTTTATTGAACACGTGTAGTCTCACTGATTAATGTGTTGAGCAGCTTTGGAATATCAGAAATTTGTAGAAAAATCTTTAATTTCGAATTTAATAATCTCATATTCTAAAGTGATTCATACTGAAATTTTTATTATAATTATTTTATTTGACAGATGCTTCAAACAGTTTATGAAGTTTACAGTGAATTTATTTTTTTTTATTTTTTTGAAATATTTTCAAAAATTTGCAAAATTATTTTTAAAAAATTTCGAAAATATTTTTGATTTTAGAGAAGTTTCAAACTGTTGTATAAAAATAAATTTATTTTTTGTTTTTAATTTTGAAATATTTTTAGAAAATTTCAAAACTTTTTTATAACAATATTTTCAAAAAATTTCAAAATTATTTTTAAAAAATTTCGAAAATATTTTTGATCTTAGAGAAGTTTCCAACTATTATATAAAAATAAATTTATTTTTTGTTTTTAACTTTGAAATATTTTAAGAAAATTTCAAAACTTTTTTATAACATTATTTTCAAAAATTTGCAAAATTATTTTCAAAAAATTTCGAAAATATTTTTGATTTCAGAGTAGTTTCAAACTATTATGTAAAAATAAATTTATTTTTTGTTTTTAATTTTGAAATATTTTTAGAAAATTTCAAAACTTTTTTATTACAATATTTTCAAAAATTTGCAAAATTATTTTTAAAAAATTTCGAAAATATTATTGATTTCAGAGAAGTTTCAAACTGTTGTATAAAAATTAATTATTTTTTTGTTTTTAATTTTGAAATATTTTTAGAAAATTTCAAAACTTTTTTTAAAAAAGTTCGAAAATTGTATTAAGATGTACATATACATATATATGTATTTCCTTTTTTGCTAATTATATTAATTATAAAGATGTTGCAGAAAATCCATAGATACGTTCAAAATGTTTAAAAAAATTTCAAATTTGTTTTTTAAAATCATCAAAACTATTTTTAAGGAAATTCTAAAAATTCTCAAATGTTTGTACAAATTAATAAGTTTCAAATTTATAATTTTATAAATTCATTTAATAATAGTTCTAAATGTGTACTTCTAATACAAGTAGTTTTATACTTGTTGCAGAAAGTCTATAAAGACGTTCAAAATTTTGAAAACAATTTCGAAATTGTTTTTAAAAAGGTTCTAAAACATTTTTAATAATTTTAAAAACTATTTTTAAGAACTATTTTTAAAAAATTTCTAAAAATTCTTTAACATTTAAAGAAATTAACAAGTTTCAAATTAATAATTTTATAAATTCATTTAATAATGGTTCTGTGTATTTCTAATACCAGTTTTTGAAAATTGTATAGGGGATATACTATTTTTTTTTTTTTGGTAATTTTATAGTTGGTGCAGAAAATCTATAAAGACGTTTTCGGAATTTCGTAATTGTTTTTAAAAATTTGCTAAAACATTTTTAATAATCTTAAAAACTATTTTTAAAGAAGTTCTAAAATTTCATAAATATTTATAGAAATTAAAAATGATGTTCAAAATTTTTAAAACAATTTCCAAATAATTTTTAAAAATTTTCAAAAACATTTTTCGAAATTTTCAAAACTATTTTTAAAAAAGTTATAAAATTTCATAAATATTTATAGTAATTAAAAAGTTAAAATTTACATTTTATAAATTCATCCAATTAGAATTCGAACTGCGTATTTCTAGTACCAAATTTTTTAAAATTTTATTGAAAATGTTTTAAAGTAATATTAAAACAAACAGTCTTTCCATTTCGTAGCCGTTCAATTACAAAAAAATATTCAAACTCCTGCCTTGATCTGCATATTTACATGCATATTATTCAGTCCCTCTATACACTCAGCTATGAGTAATTAAAGAAAGAAATTTTTGGAATGTTAGATTAAGTTAGATGATGAGTCTGAGCCGCCAGTATGATCACATTTGGACTGCTATATACAATGCTTCTCTGTAACTCACCTTCTTCCAAGCAGCTTATGCAACTAGCATCCTATAAATTATAACTTTTCCTACCTTCTGAATCTCGATTGGACGGTATCCAGTTAGAGCTCGTATAGTCGTTAAATTGTGAAATTTTCTCAGGGTAAAGAGCATTCACGATTTTTTCGTCTATTCGAGCGACAACAAAGCCTAGCGCATACACAATGGCTTAGCTCCGCCAAATATCTAGAAAATCTTTAAGCAAGACGTAAAGAAATACAATAATCCTCCACTAAAAGCATATGTAGGGTATGAGGCTTATAATTAACAGCGTTAAATATAATACATCTTCTTTTCATGCCTCTTATCTTGCAAGCTTTTTGTTTGCTTTTATACGATACTTGAATCTTATAAACTTTCAAAATTCTATAAACTTTTGCACATATGTTCACAGTTTAAACCTGCTGGCGTGCTGCAAATTGCGCTTTTCCCCACAACAAACATTTAACATATTGAACAAAAGTAACAACAAAGCCAATTTGATAAGCGGATTTGTGCTTGATGTTAGCGGTGACGCGCAGTCAGCGGCAAAACACAGCATACCACTCCAAAATGCGCATACTCGGCCCACAAGTAATATATATACCAAGCTTTACTGCATACACATAGGCGCGAGGCTGTATTGTAATGGCTGACATGTGGTGGTAGTGTCACCAAATCAAAAAAAAAAAAAAATGTTTTGACAAATATGAAAGTAAAGTCAACTTTATCTGTACTAACTCCGGGTTTTTGTGTCATCATTTTGTTGACTTTATTTTTGGTAGGCGCATATCTGAGAAACAAAGCATACTTTTGGGCTTGACAATGTGGGTTACTTTGCAGGGTATGGGTTTAGACGCACTTTTCTATTTTTATCTATGGGTTTTTATTGGCTCGTTTTTTTTTTTTTTGTTTTTTTTTTTTTGTTTTTTTGACTGTTTCTTGCGCACAACAATGGTGCTGTGCCAGTAAGTGTTCCAGTTAGTTGATTTCCTATGCAGCACATCTATGATTTATGTGTATTTACATATACCGGACAGCATTGTTTGGCTGCGTGGCTGGATTTTTACGCGCAAATATGTGTGTGTGTGTGGCAAAAATGCACACCAAATTGAAATATTTGCAAAGCTGGCAACCAGTCGCTGTTGGATATACTTTTTATGGCAAATAAAAATATTTTTTCATATGTATGTGTGTATAGTTTACGCTGCGATGCTCTTTAGCGCATCTGCGCGTGTGTCTGAGAGTCACTGTTATTTTTATTTTTATGTCTCTGTTAGTCATATAGTCACTCAATTTACTTGCTGGAGTAACTTCGGTTGTTTTGCGGCAGCAAATAAATACAACGACAGCAAAAATCGCAAACTCAAACGAGCTTATGAAATTTATAAGAAAATAAAATAATGACAAATCTGTGAAAAATAACCACTTTTGTTGGCTTTGGTGCTTTGCCATTGTGCCTGCCTTTGCCTATGTGCCGATAAGCGCCTTTTGTTGTATTCAGCCGAAAATTTTTCTGCGATAAGCACACACATTTGCACATATGTCAACAATTTATTTGGTTTCCACATATGTAAAAGTAGGTGTAGATGGCACAATAAAAAACATAAAGCAGTTGATAAGCCTAGCCAGGCGGTTGCTGCTCCATTCACCCATTGTGATGCAAGATAAACAATAAAGAAATATTCATGGCAGCAAGCAATTTCATGTGAGTGACAGCATTGCCATAAACTTCGTGGCGCACATATGTGATATTAACTTCTATCTTCTATCAAAGCTCGTACCCATGCTTATCACCTTTTACAAATGTCGTACTTCTGTTATGTGTTGTACTTCTACCATTAATAATATTAAGGCAAAAATGCGGTTGTGAGCTAAATGTAGGCATTTGTAAACATTTATCTTATAGTGGGGGTGGCGAGTTTTTACAACAGCCCCAAAGTTAAAATGCAGATTACTGGGATTATTTTCACTTTTTTTGTTTTAAACAAGAAAAAACGTTAACTTCGGTTGCACCGAAGCTAAATACCCTTCACAGGTGCATTTCTATTAGTAACTATGTGTCCAGTTTGTATGGAAGCTATATGTTATAGTTAACCGATCTGAACAATTTCTTTGGAGATTACATTGTTGCCTTAGAAAATAATATATACCAAATTTCGTGAATATATCTTGTCAAATGTGAAAGTTGTCCATACAAGAACTTGATTCCGATCGTCCAGTTTGTATGGCAGCTATATGCTATAGTTAACCGATCTGAACAAATTCTTCAGAGATTACATATTTGCCTTAGAAAATAATATATACCAAATTTCGTGAATATATCTTGTCAAATGTGAAAGTTGTCCATACAAGAACTTGATTCCGATCGTTCAGTTTGTATGGCAGCTATATGCTATAGTTAACCGATCTGAACAAATTCTTCAGAGATTACATTGTTGCCTTAGAAAATAATATATACCAAATTTCGTGAATATATCTTGTCAAATGTGAAAGTTGTCCATACAAGAACTTGATTCCGATCGTTCAGTTTGTATGGCAGCTATATGCTATAGTTAACCGATCTGAACAAATTCTTCAGAGATTACATATTTGCCTTAGAAAATAATATATACCAAATTTCGTGAATATATCTTGTCAAATGTGAAAGTTGTCCATACAAGAACTTGATTCCGATCGTTCAGTTTGTATGGCAGCTATATGTTATAGTTAACCGATCTGAACAATTTTCTCGGATATTACATTTTTGCCCTAGAAAATAATCTATACCAAATTTGGTGATGATACATTGTCAAATGCGAAAGTTTTCCATATGAGAACTTGATTCCGATCGTTCAGTTTATATGGCAGCTATATGTTATAGTGGTCCGATATCGGCCGTTCCGACAAATGAGCAGCTTCTTGAAGAGAAAATGACGTTTGCAAAATTTCAAAAGGATATCTTAAAAACTGAGGGACTAGTTCGTATATATACAGACAGACGGACAGACGGACAGACGGACAGACAGACGGACATGGCTAAATCGACTCAGCTCAACATACTGATCATTTATATATATACTTTATAGGGTCTCCGACGCTTCCTTCTGGGTGTTACAAACATCGTGACAAAGTTAATATACCCTGTTCAGGGTATAAAAATGTAATGCCATAAGCACTTAATACAAAAAAAGTATTCATACACATATATTATATATGGCAAGCATCAGTTTATCTAAGCGCAAAACTGCTAAGCAAACTTAGGCAAGAAACATAGATCAATGCGACGCGTAAAAAAATTATTACAATAAACAATCCAAGTGTTAGACAAAATTTAAAAGGTTTAAGCTGCCATACATAGTGTGAGGACACAAAAAAAATTAGAGTTTCTAGAACAAAATAAAAGCAGATGAAACACAATCTTCAAATAGTATTCCTTACTGACAGCACTCATTGATAATCGAAGAAAACTGTCAACGTTATTTTAATTTTTTGAACGGCTTTAACGTGATTTCTTCAGCTTCTACTCACCTTTGCCACGACATTCCGGCGATTGATCGTCTTTTTCCGGGTCGTAACAGAGATCCAAGGCTCACCGCCACTAATAATACATTTCATGAAATCCTGTTAATAGGAAAACATTGTGTTACAGACGTTAATGAGCCACCGTTTTTCAAAAAAAATTTTCTCAAATTCTTTATTTACAATCTGTCTGTATTCAAGACACTAAGCAAAAGTTCTAAAATATACATAACTTTGTACTGTTGGACCCCTGTGGGCGCAAAAGTAATATTTTATTCTATACTTAGCTTAAGCTAGTGAAAAAAAAAGAAAAAATTAATTATTATTGATTTCCTGTACGGGAAGTCTAGAATATAAAATCGTTTCAGTCGAAACGTTTCATCTGTTTCATCCAATAACGCAATAGCTAAAGGGTTGGAATAATTGCTCAGCCTTTCAAGATATCTAGAACTAAATTTCCTAATTTCGTCTTTGACACTTGGTATATTTAGGTTGTTAATAGTGATATTTGAAACAAGCCAAGGAGCATCTAGAATCTTCCTGAGAGTTAAGTTCTGATAACACTGCAATATTTCAATATTTGAGTTGCTGCAAGAGCCCCAAAGCTGGATTCCATACGTCCAGACCGCCTTTAGTATGGCTTTATAAAGTAAAATTTTGTTTTCAAAACTCAATTCAGATTTGGGTCCAATAAGCCAGTACATTTTATTAGTCTTTACTTTAAGCTCTTTTCGTTTTGCCTTAACGTGATTTTTCCATGTTAATCTTCTATCAAGATGGAGGCCTAAGTACTTCACTGTATTGCTGTTAGAAATCTATTCATTGTTCATAATAATACTTGGACAGGAGTCTTTTTTCATTGTAAATGTGATATAAATAGATTTATCTGTATTAATGGCCATATTCCATTTTTTAAACTATGCCTCAGTAATTCGTACCTGATCCTGAATCATTTTCGACGCTTCGATCATAGAACTGCTTGCCGCAAGCAAGCAGTGTCATCCGCATAGGTGGCGACTAAGACATTTTCAAGGACAGGTATAAATTGTATACAGGGTCGGACCAAGAACGCTGGAATTCCAGCACTAATAGGATATATTTTCGAATATTCGTCTATCACTCTTACGTAAAAGTGTCTATCTAGAATGTAGTTTTTCAGAACAAGGAAAAACGGAGCAGGGAGCACTTTTTTTAGTTTATAAATCAACCCAATATGCCAGACTCGATCGAAAGCTTGCTGAATATCTAAAAACACTGCGGAATAGTAATCTTTACTTTCCAGAGTATTACTAATGAAACGAACAATGCGATGGCATTGTTCAGGAGTACCGTGTTTGTGGAGTAATAGAATTTTTCTCTAAAACTGGTAACAGTCGTCACAAAAGGATTTTCTCAAATAATTTTGAGAAAGTTGCCAGTAAGCTTATCGGTCTGTACGACTTCAGCATGCTTTCAGGTTTGCCTGGTTTGCTGATCATAATGATTTCCGCGCACTTCCATTGAGACGGAAAGTGGTGAAGCCGTAGTATTGCATTGAATAAAAGTGTTAAAAGGTTATGTGCTTTTTTTAGTTAGCAATTTAACCACTCTTGCGTTTATTTGATCATAACCAGGGGATTTGGCATTATTGAGCATTTCTATCTGGTTAGCAACCTCACATTGTCTTATAGGTCTTACAGGAATATCCATTTGACAAGGGCTTTCAATAAAATTATTTATTTCTTTAATGACAGAAGGACAGCTAAACTCAAATGGCTGGAAAGTGCCTTCTAAATGCTCAGCAAAAGCTTCTGCTTTGGCAAAATCGGACCTACACTATGCTTCGTTAATATCTTTTACCGGATGGTTTCTTGTTTTTGGGCGTTTTATGTACTTCGTTGCTTTCCTCAAAAAAATATATATTTTTTTTGGAAACAATCGTGCTTTCACTTTTCTTAGCCTTAAATGATCTTTCAAAATGATTTCCACTGATCTTTCCGATATTCCAATGATGCCAGTAAGATCTCTTACTATTAGTCATCGATTCTCAAGCACCCTTTCCATTATTTTATTAACGTGTTGATCATCAGTTGCTGTTGATGGCTGCCCTGGATGTGGTTCGTCGTCAAAGCGTTCCTGACCGTTTTTGAATAATTTGCAACAATAAAAAAAACTTGCTCGCGACAAAAAATTATCACCAAAGGCCTTCTCCAACATACTGAACGTTTTGGCACCAACAATTTGATTTCGCACACAATATTTAATGGAATTTTTTTCTTGAATAATTTCACTTAACCTAAAAATCGCCATATGTACCTTATGTCCTTCAGAAAGACATTTTTGTACTAAACACTAATGATTATTTTGTAGCGACATTTGACGTAGATGTTACGGACTATCTTCAAAGTAAAAACAAAAAATATTTCGACGAATGGATTTTCGTGCCAAATTTAATTCAAACGACTTACTAACCTTTGCCCACACTTCGGATTCAAAAACAATAAGTGCTCTTGCACTATTGCTGCTTCATACTAAACAATCAATGATCAATATGTTTAGATCTTCGGAGGTTCCAAAATTGCAATATTATGCAGCTTCAATTTTTTAGCGAAATAGTAATCTCATACCCATAGTATTAGTATCATCACACTCCTTTCAATTCGAGCTGCCTGCCGATTTCTTTCCAGAGCTTTTTATACTGCGTGAAGTCTCGTAATTTACTTTTACCACTTATTATCAATACCATATCTCATACTTTTTTATTCACCATCTATTTCATGCACATGCCCTGTAGATTCGCAAGAAACTCGTTCGAAGTCTATTAAAGCGAGTCTGTGAAAGCAAGTGTCACCAAACTTAGGATAAGTTGGTAAACAGCCTATGTTTTGCTCAGGTTTGGATTTATAGCTTTATGAGTAGTCTTTATATTTATTATAAATGCCTCAGTTGATCTTTTATTGGATTTTTTGAAGTTATTGAGCATAGCTTCTCCATAGAAATATGTACATATACATTTAAATTCTCTTAGAATAGAAAGTCAAAAGCTTCGTATGCTAGTTTAAAAAATGAATTTGGAAATGAAAAAGAGGTCTTTGCCACCAATCAAGTCTTTGATTAGCTGAATAGCAACCAAATTAACCATTGTCAATTGAGTTCAACTTAGTGTTCGACTTTTTAATAATCGGAACATTCGACATTGCAATAAGCATCTAGCTAAAAATTTATTTTCCTACTTTTACCTTCTTGTTTAGATAATAAACAAAATTTAGGGTCTTAACCCTAAAAGTATGTTATGATATATAAAAAAGTCAAGGGTTTTAAAGTAGTCTGCAAATGAAAAAAAATGTTCTCTTAACTTATATTGTAAATGCATTGACCTCAAAAATTGATTACTCACCCTTTAAAGCAGTAAAACTATTTATTTTGATGTGAAATCGAACAAATAAGAAATAAATAACCGCAGCGCCATCTAACGCAAGTTTTGAGTAAGCAAGATATAAGCGAAATTAGTTGCATGACCATAACAAATAATAAATTGCAATAGCTTTAGAATAGTTTTATCAAACTATTTGCAATGTAGAATCTTTACAAGATTCCAAGATAACTTTAAATATTTTTGAAAATTATATAAATTTAGTTTAATTATTTGATTGATATATACTATCAATTTCACCACATCTACTGAATAGTTTTGAAAACAAGAAAGGACTCTTAAAGTAAGGCCAAATTCAAATACGCATTATATGGCGTAACTAATAAAACTACATTTATTTTAGTTCTCTTACTATTTCAACGGTAAATCCTTTTAATTTCCTCTAATATATATCATTATTATTCCTTTTCACCTAGTTAAGCCAACCTCACCGCTGCTATGGTCACTCTCATACAGCGCTTGTGCGCCCACAAAACATTGCGCTCAACAACGCGCTCACACACTCGTGACTTCAGCTCGTTTACAACACGCTTTTCAAACAGTCTGCTTTTTGTTAGTTTTTTCTTTTGTTGCTTTTCCTTCACACAAACAGCGATAAGGGCGGTCGCTTTCAGCGAATGTCGTGCGACAAAGTGGAAATTTTCTTTTGCAAATTTTTTCTTCTTGTTTATTTTTTCCCCCTACTCCTTGTCCGCGCTCTTTTTGTATGTCATACAAAGCAACACGTTTGTGCCTTTGTAACTTTCTCTTACACCGTCGTTTGGCTCAGTGACTTTGTATGCTTTAACGTATATATGTATGTATATATGTCTATATACTTGTGCTTGCGCGCCCAAAAAGATGCTTATCGATGTGCCTTTGATGGCTTTTATATTATAAGCAATGACCCTGAGCTTTAACGCTTCACTGTGTATTTTTTCACGTCATTTTCATTAATTTAGCTTTTCTTTGCGCGCCATTTCTTCTCTTTTGCCTTTCGCTTAGTCGACTGGTTTCTGCGAAAGTGAAAGAGTCATTTTGGAGTCAAGCGTTCTTGAAGAGAAAACAAAAATCAGCTTAAGTAGATGGAAATTACATTTTGCCAAAGCGCAATTTTTTTTTAATGCTTTAGAGTTAATTGAGGTTTTTGGGACTTTACATTTTTTTAGGTAGATATTAGATGTGTCAGTAAGTATGCTCATTATTATGTGTTGATTTCCATTTTGCTTTAAATAAATTGGTATACTTTAATATTCTCAATGAAAATTTGATTTTGCTGTTTAATTAAATACGGTGCTTCAAATACTCGTAGATAGATTTCGTGATCTTTTAGAAGTTGGTAATGAAAAAAAAAAAGGAGAAGCGGAATATAATGAATTTCGTATGAATATGCTGGTTGATCTAGCGCGTCTTTACTTCTTTCATATTTAATATCTACAGCGTTTAAATTCTTTGAAAACACCGTAGAGAAATCACTGACATTCAAAGCGATGATGGCGTCAACTAAAAACTCTATCTTTCCGAATGCAATAGATAAATGACCTTCAAATCGTCCCGATTCAAAGTGCGAAATCTAAAGGAATTCTGCGCTCACTGTGCATATTTACTAAGCTCTAGTTTGCCTAGATGACAAAGAGAGAGTTGCAGCTCAGTAGTAACGACGGTCTGATGCTCGAGATTTCCTTTCAAATCCTTACTATTTTTCTTTCAATATCCGCACTTTCTATCTCATCACTGCTGGTAAAGTATTTGCGGTTGAACTATAAGAAAAGAAACGAACATCTATACTGTGTTATCTTGCAATACATTTAGAACATTATACCACACATACATGCTGTCAACAGACTTCCCATTGTACTTTTACCTTCAGCTTCGTATCTGAGTATTAAGTGAGGTCACGATCGGCAAAAGTGGTTTCCAAATCGATGCTGTCAACTTTAGAATTTTCGAATAAACTTATTCTTCCGTTGATTTTTAATAATTTTTTTTTTATATTATTTTAATATTTTTTTATTATGTAGATAAAATAACGAATACGTTAAGAAATGATTAACTTCGCTATCAATTGCAGCGACTTATAATACTTTATGATGAGACTTTTATGGATGCCAGGCCAGGCCACAACAGAATCAAAAGTGCATATAAAGCTGACAAGAAAAGACACCCTAGCATCACAAACAGTACTGAGGAGAACATATAGGTGTCTTATTCCTTCCTTCTTTCGTGTTTCGCGGCAGCTTGAGCAGCGGAGAAGGACTACAATTAGTTCTTACGCCGTTGCGAGATCCTTTCGAGCCCAAGGCAAATCTAAACAAAAAAAAAAAACAGTGATCTCTTCGCCCTCACTTAGGTTAGCCTTTCTCTACTTAAAAAACTACTACTTAAAAAACTACTAAAACTGGTTATTATCCCTCCTAAGGTCGAGAATCTTAACAGTTGTAGATGATGTTTAGTAGAGCACAAGGTTATAACATTATGATATTCGTGAATGTCACACCTTTGCAATGACATCGTTTTGTTTTTTTGATGAGGCTAGTATGTGTACCAGATCACAACGGTAGGTAAATAAGAAGGTGACAAGCTGACAAGATGGCAAGCTCGGTTCATTATTAGTTGAATGAGAATGAGTCTCTTGCGTTCTATTACTGGATAATTTGGCTTCGCGGCAGCTTGGCCAGCGTAGAAAGCCCACTATTAGTTTATCCGCTGAAGCAAGCTTCTTTTTGTTTAGGTTGAATCGTAAGCTAACTAGTCCTTCTCTAGTTTCCCTTCAACTAAATTTCTACTTCTAACTGATCACTGCCCCTTTTAAGGTTGAGAATTTTATTGGATGCCAGTTGTAGAAGCTGTTTAACAGAAGCCGCTGTAGAAACACCTCAACATTTTCTTCATGACTCTCCTACCTTTCGGAGTTTCAGGGTTAAAAACTTGAGAGCTCAGACATCCCGATGAAAAAAAAAATTGATTTTTCTAAGCTCTTAATTACTATGCCAATTATGAGCGCAGTTGCTCAAGCCGGTATACCTCAGATGTTGCTATTTTTACAAAAGATAAAAATATCGAACAAAAATATGTCTCAAAGTTTGCATTTCTAACCGAAATTCGTATGCGGAATCATTGAGAATATTGGAAAAGGCTTACGGTGTTTCAGTTTTGTCAGAAACATAAGCCTACGTGTGGTACAAAGCCTTCAAAAACGCTTGAAAATCGTCAGATAAGTTTTAGAGAGATAGCAAGAGAGCTCTTGCCAATCCGTTCGTATGATTTTGGTGGGTAAAAAAATGTCTATTTGGACGTGCTTAATCTTGTGATCCACATTCATGGAAAGCCTTAAAACTGCCGATGAGACATGGGCTTATAAGTTTGACATACAAATAAGTCAACAATCAACGAAATAGAGGGAAAGAGGAGGCAAATCAAAAAACAAAAAAAAAAAAAACACGCCAAAGAGGCGGAAGCGTTGTCATCAACGAGAATAGTATTACTATCAGTGATTATATAGATATACCAAGCATTATACTCATAAAAGGAAGAGGTCATAGAAAAGCTGACGTATTTTGAATGTAAAGGGCTTAGCTTTTTCAATCTACTGTCAAATGTATTCTATATTCAGTCAGAGTCAAGAGAGGAAAATTATATCATTACTTTTTCAATCTACTGTCAAATGTATTCTATATTCAGTCAGAGTCAAGAGAGGAAAATTATATCATTAGTTAGAAATACTATACGTATGTCATATGCTCTTGGTATGCAGCACTGCAGTAAACAACATTCCAATAAACCTAAGTGTTCCACATGCCATGTATTTATTACCATAAACGTTAAATACTTTGGTTTTATAAAAAGGCTGTCTTACTTTTTCTGTCATGAAAATATCACTTAAGCGCACTTAATTTCTCACTGACATCCGCACACTTCCAGCAGAACACTCCCACAGCCATTCATCCATATTTATGACAGACCAAACTGACCATTAAATAGCCAACGAACGTTGTCAGCTTTTTTCCTCAATATACTTTGAGAAGTAGCTCCCATTTCAATACTTCCTGCATGCACGCTCTCGAACAGCATATTTTGTATTACCAAAATTGTGTAAATTTTCTGCATTGCCTGCAATAATAGTGTCGTTTAGTCAGCTTTTTCAGCGTAGCATAGACACACATCCACACACAGACACCCCCAGCGCATTGCAGAGGTCATTTGAGGCGTACAATGAAGTCTGCTACTCGCTCTCTAACATTTGTCAAACATTTCTGCAGCTGCATGTTGCACAATGCATTGTATATTTACTGAAATAAGTGCCACAGAGTAGCTCAACGATAAGACCAAGCAGCAAATGCAGCTGTATGCGACAGCAAAGGAATATATGGCAACACTGGCTGCCTATATAGAGTTGGCAAAAAGCAGCGTCAGACAAAATGCTAGTGCAAATGCCCTTAACACGCAGCAACGGTTGTTTGTGAGTCATGTGCAGCCTACGCATATGCAACGCGCCCAAAAGTATAATTCATGTGCGTCACATAAAATAAAATTCATTATTTATGCCAATATGCATAATTTACAGCGACATAGTTTTTGCACATATACACACACACAGTCACATGTGTACACGAGAGTTGAGCGTCTGGCGTTGCATGCTTTTTGGCGCCGAAGAGATATTGGTTCATGACTTTTTATTTTATTACTCATGCCTTTATTTCGCAAATGAAATTTACAGCTGCCAGGCGATACCGAGCACTGTGCACGCTGCCTACCTTATTTTATATAATATTATTTTGTAATTTTTTTCGTTCGCTCTGTAATATTTTTTTCTCTGTAATATTTTTTATTTACGAGCGCTTCTCCAGCAACTCGCTGCTACTGCGTCCCACCGTAGCATCGCACTAACGCCCAGCACGCAAATGTGCGTTTGGGGAGAAATTATGAAATAATCTACTCAGCTTCTGCCGCTGCTGGCTGCCAGTATGAACCGCCGTGCGCTACAAAAGCTAACAGCTGCCAGCATCTGCTGCCATTTAAGTTCCACACTGCCAACATTAACGCCTTCATAATTCCCAAATGAATTGCCACGCACGTTCTCACTTACACATTTTTTTGTTGCTACTGTTTGTTGTTGCTGTAAAAATGGCGAAAATAGCAACAAAAGCTCTCAATGTTGGCAGCGTCGATACTATATTCTCGATACTCCGTATTATTGCAGGTTTTAAGCTCACTTGCCGCGACGCTATAACGCCACTCCCACTCCGGGCGACATAATGCAAATTTATTATCGAAATTCAATTATGCCCCATAATGCGTTTAATACCCTCGAGTTGCGAGTTGGGGTGCACAGTTGACTGTGGCCGGCCAATCAATATCTGCATACTCTTTAGGCAGTAGCGCCTTGGGCACACTGAGTAGTGCGAAGCGCTTGGGCGTGGCCGTGGAATGCACAACATACCTTCACACTAGCGGATATTTGCATATATAGGCTTACCTGCATCAATGAAAATTGAATAAAAACATATTTTTTTGGAGCGCCTTAAAGTATGCTTGCATTAATTTTATCATTTTTACTTTGATATGTCGACACCAGGCAGCCACACTTTCGCCGCTGGAATTGAGTCAACCACATAACTTTGTTTTTAGTTTTAATATTCTAGCTTAATTTATTTCACCTCCTAAAAGTATGCTATGTAAATCAAAATTTTTGCAAATATAACTGACCGCCACGAGCAACTTAAATTTGAGTCATCTACATAACTTTGACTTCAATTTCAATAAAGCAGCGCGTAATTCAACACAGCTCCTAAAAGTATGCTAAGTAATTCAAAATCAATAAATTCTTGCATTTCAATTTCTCTTCGCGGTTCACTAGCGCTCGTTAAAGCACCATGACCACAGCTTGTCTTCATTAATTACCCATTATGTAACGCTTTCGTCCAGCTGGCTGGTGTTTTATACGCTTCAGTGCCAATAAACATTGCCATAATTTAGGCGCTTGTCAATTGTTTTGGTTTTGCGGTGCTCTATTTCTTCTTATGACGTTGCGCACCCTTGACTGCTCAACCTTGCATACTCAGACTGCCCGTCTTTTTACTAGTCCTCACCGCGTTCCGCCTAAAAGTGTGCTAAACTGTCTTAAAGTGATTGTCTGGCAGTTATAAGCTGTATATTTCTTTATTTTTATTTTTTCGTTTTTTCTTTTGGTTTTACTTAGGCTATTTTTAGTGCAATATCTGCAAAATCAACAGAAAATATACAAATTGGCTACTAAATATAATTGTCTATTTACTTCATTTCATGCCATTTCTCTTCATTTGCCATGCCTTCCTCACTTTTATAAATTTTCTTTTTCTGTTTCGTTTTTGCAAACTTTCTTTTTTTTATTTGTATATTGTGGTTTCGCTATTTTCTTGTTATCCTCCACTCCTTCTACCTTCCACTTTTCTTATTGTCTACTTTTGTGCGCTTAATTATGTTATCAATGCCGTTTTTGTGCTTTTCTTTGTTTGTAACTGCTTTTTGTTTTGCCTAGTTATTTTCGTATTGATTGCCATTGTTAGCCGCTTGTGCATTAATAAATTTTCTTGGCGCGTATTTTTCGTGTTAATGCCATTTCGTGTCTTGTTAAACACGAAATTAACGAAGACAAATAAAATGTTGCGCGAGAGTGTAGTTTGTGGATAAAGACTACGCCACAGACCAGTGAGTATGTGTATTTGTATTAATGGCCTAATACAATCCGCAACAAATTATCAAATTAGCTTGTTTTCTTGGCAACTGAATCACTTGGATGAGCAAATTGATGGAATGTGAGATTGGGTATAGACTTATTGGTGTGTTTTAAAAGGAGAGAGTAGTAAATCAGAATTAAGATGTAAAGGATGGAAATTGTATGCTTACTGAATTGTTTTTACTTTTCTATGACTATTTTTGTATTGCATACAGACTTGACTTTGAACGTAACGTAAGTCATAAAGAATATTAAGCTTTAGGTATGAACAAGAGGTGTTATTGACCCTACATTCTGACATATATCCCATATGTTAAATATATATCATACACTTTATGAGTTCAAGACATTGTACTGATTTATTTTTCAACGGAGTTGTTATCTAATATCTCTGCAAAATTCGGGTCCCTCGAGATTTCCAATAACAAAGATTTCACAATAATACTAGAAAATGTTTTAAGTACGTAGAATTCTGGTGTTCAACTATTTACTTAAGGCTCTTATGAAAAAGTTACAAAAACCAGCTAGTTATTCACGAATAGTTTATGTAAAGGATTTCAATAGGATAGTAAAAATTCCATATAGCATTAATATTTTATGGTACTACGAAAGAATTGGCAAAAACAACAATACTACTAACTCGACCAAAAAAGTTACTCGAAAGTTTGTAGTAATCTGCTGGCGGCACACGCCCGTAAGATGCGGCTGGTAGATCGAGAATACTGCACGAAATTCCTATGCAATTCCAATAAATCATCTCTTGTGCACTTGTCCTGCATTGGCAAGACTACGCTGTAAGCATCTGGGATCCCCACTGTATTATATACTGTTTAGGAGGTATCGACAGTGAGACCCCAAAGTCTGTTAAAATTCGCGACAAGCGCAGGCATCCGAAAGAATGACTACTCCTCTTGGACTTAGCAAGTAAACTCCATCTGATATCGCAAAAGGCCAAACTGATCTATACGTAGTTTATTGACCCACCAGATAAGCCTACCCTAACCTAAGCTAGAAGCTATCTGTACTATTAATAATTTAAAGTTTTTTCTTTAGAGTTGCCATAGAAATTAAGCGAATTTCATGCTTAGTTCTTTATAGTAGATAAAAAAAAATAGTGTACTCTTGTCTTTGATATAGTAAAGGCGATATACATAAGTATTTGGAAAGACAATAAGATAAGAAAAATTACAATAAAATATCATAAGAATTATAAAAATTAATTATAATCAGAAATTTTATTTCTAGGCATATAATTCAGTTGCTCCCTTCAATTCCACTATAATTAGTATTTCCTACAAAGAATGGGTGGCTTCCTATCTCTATGTATTTCTCCTGTAGGTTGTTATTAGTAGTATCGAAGATTTATACCACTTTATACCAAAATTTGATCTCACATACTTCTGAATTGCCTTTATTCTATTAAGATCTGTGCTTTTCACAAATAATGCTGGCTTTTTATCTTTATTATATATGGTTACTGATCATCTCTAAGCTTTATACCAGTTTATACCAGAATTTTCATTACCATTGGTCACCTGCTGTTGTCTGCCGATGTCATGAAATAAATATGATTTCTGCGTAGGGGTATATTGTCATATATAATATGGATATCAGGAGCCATAAAGCGACTAGAGTTGATTCATAGAGGGGCAGTATTGGAGGCGAACAACGTAGTAGTTGTTGTTTTCCTAATATTTGATGTTTTACTATATAATTATTGACTTTTTTATTTATGGAAGTTTAAGTATAACATTTTTCGGTTCAGTTTTCAGTCTATGATCTTATTTTTTGGTCGAGAGAATGTAAGCAATAATTTCCGGATTTCACAATGTATATAAGCTTCCAAAGTGGCACATAAGTCGGTACATTTTTAAATCAATCTACACGCATTTGTTGCAGAAAATAACTAATTTTTAATTTTTAACCGATATATAGGAAATAGTCTACAAAAACATCAGAAGAAAATATTAGCTATATGCTAGTCGTCAAACTTTTAGAGAGTAACAAACCTAACAGCAACTGGTATAAAGCACATAAAGAGTAGAATCTCGCAGAATAGCAATAATCGGCAGAATATCAAAACAAATTTTGCATGAGCAATGACTTACGCTATAACAGCAGCGTTTGTCTACGATAGAAAGAAGAATGACATTTATAATACCAACTGATCATATGTATTCCAAACAATATTTAAATTAATATGGTTTATATATGGTTCTTCACTCGAATATAGGAAAGAATCTACCAAAGTACCAGTGCAATTCAGCTTAAACCAAAGCTAACAAATATTAGCTGTCTTATAGTCGTGTAAACCTAAAGAGTGTGAAATCGAACAGCTATTGGTATAAAACGCATAGACTGGTATAACCGCTCGGTAGAAATATTGCAAATAGTTATACCACTTTTAAGAGTTTATGGCTACTTACAAAAAATGAAAATTCTACGCAGCTGTCAAAATAGCTACCTCAAGATAATGACCCCACATTTTTTAAATCCACTCCGTCAAACCTTAGGATATTAAATTCAACAGCAATTGATAAAATCGCTCAGCGGACGAATAACAAACAGAGTCAGTGACAACTCGCTTGATTTGAGCTCAATTAAAAACAACTGTGAGTATAACTACTGCATGACAAAAAGCATAGAGCTAAACTTAGCGTGAGATATGTGGCTAGCGCATAAATGACAAATTATGCCTATTAACTTTTAGAAAATTGTTACTTGAGCTGGAGCCTACTCATTATAAGACACAGATATAAAAATATAACGAAAAACTCAATCAATTCATATAGACCGACTCTTTGCATGTTGAAACATTTGCTAAGAGAGTGAATAGATTAGTGATAATGTTGCACTTCTGTGACCACTAGTCGTGCCTCAAAGCTATAAATTAGTTTAATAAATTATGCTATTACAAAAAATTACCCAACTGTCGTGAAAAAAAACCTCATATCATAAAATACACATAACATCATTAAAGTATAATTAATACCTAATATATATTAGTTGGACATAATTAGTTAGAAATTTAGGTGCATTTAATTAAATAAATTTTATGTTTAAAATTTTTTATTCATTAAAATTAATAAATTCGAAAAAAATAAAATGTATAATACATTTGTCGCAAATTTTAATTTTATTTTTTCAGGCCTTATTTAATTTTTCTCACAACATAACTGTCAGTAAGCTATTTTAATGAGATAGGTTTGAAATATTAGAATTCTAAATGACAACTGACGTAAAAAGATGAGTTAAGCCTGCTTTTGATTACACAAAGGCGAAAAGTGCAAAAGGATAAAAAATTAAATTACATTTGATAATTGTGCAAATAGCGGAAATTGTAATTTTTGCGCTTTACAGTTAATATTTAAGTTTTTAATGAGTTTGATGCCATTCTGCTTGTGTATTTATAAATAGCCTCAAATGAATTTTTCCAAACTTGTTTGCCGTCAATTTATGTATTTCCACATTAAATTTAGAAAATCCATGTAATTCTACCAAAAATATTTGCTTGAGTTATTTTAAAATTTAATTAGTTGCTTCAAATGTCATCAACTTTTAGTAGGATTTTAATGGTCAAATTTAAATTAATAAAAAAAATTTATATCTTTTTTACTCATTAATTATGTTAGGTTATTTTTTTCAATGGTAAAATGCTTCAGTGTTTAAAGATTTAAACGCATTTTTTTTAAATTGCATATTTTTCATTTACATATTTATATAAGTATGTAGTATATAATAATTTTTATTTATTTTTTATTTTTTTTTTATTTTTAACAAATTTGTACAATAATAAATTATTTAACAAATAAATATTTAGCAGCGCTAGCAACAAGGGCCTTCGGCTGTCTTAATCTAATATAACGTTAATGGTTAAGGTGTTAGTAGAGCTAACTACGATTTATTCTTAATATTAAATATGCTTTAACAAGTCAGTCTCTTTCAACAATTTTTACATCTTTAGAACGTTTGTGGTGTTAGCCTCTCTCAAAAGGTCGAAGGGATCCGTTGTACTCAGAATTTCTTTCCGGGTTGAGTCGATAATTGGACAATGTAGTAAATGCCGAATTGATGTCGGCTCTTCACAAAATGGACACTTACTGGGTGGGGTACGTTGTAGAAGATGTGCGTGCGTGATAATTGTGTGCCCCAGGCGTAGGCGAATAAATGGCTTAATTGTTGAGAGAGCTATGTCGGCACCGATAGTTCCTTTCTTTCTGTTAGGATTGATAGCGGAGTAGTGATGAGCATAGGTGTTCCAATCGCTAATTTGAGTCTGGCGTCTTTCGTTTGCGACTTCAGTCAAAATGTCTTTTTTAGACATATAGTTAAACATTATGGATGGTGTTTTTGCAACGTTTTTTGCAGCGGCGTCAGCGTTTTCGTTGCCAATGATTCCTGTATGGCCTGGTATCCACATAAGTTTGATTTTTCGAGGTGTGGCTATTAAAGTGTTGCATATCGCGACTACCTCATTTTGACCATTGGAGGGGCATTCGATGGCGTCAAGGCATGAGTTACTGTCGGTGCAAATAATGAACTTGCCTCAGTGAAGCTTAGCATATGTGATGGCTTCTAGAACAGCGGAGACTTCAGCGGTAAACACGGAGCAAATTATGTGAAGTAGGCCGTGCCGAATAATTTCTCCATTTTCTTTTGTTACTGCAAATGATGTGTTGTCGCGGGATTTAGAGCCATCCGTAAATAAGAAGTTCCATCCATTTTGGCTGTAAAACTGCTTTTCTTTCGCATAAATTGCTCTGTATTTCTCTTGTGGTGTATTTGTTTTTGGAAATTGGAGCGTTTTAATTGTGTGAGGAGTGTTGTTAATCAACCACTGTGGGCGGATAGTGGATACTCTAGGCCTTGAAGTATGCGGTATCTGAAGGTGTTTAAGGAATTTCAGTGATCGACTGATTGCTGGCAAGAATCTTGGCTCCCGTTTTCTTGACATCGCGTTTTTTACGTCTCTTTTTAAAAGATTGTTTGGAGTAAATAGCAGTTTAGGGAGTAAACGACGGCAGCTATCGATTGTTCTTTCAGCGATTGTAGGCAAGCCAGTTTCTGCAAAGAGGTTTTTTAGGGGTGTCGTAGGGAATGCTCTTATGCTTCTACGTGATAAGGCGTGGATATTTTGTTGATTGCAGATGCTGGACAGTTTCCATAGAGTGGTAGTGCGTATTCAACCTTAGAGAGTATTAAGGCTCTGGTAGCGTTGACAAGAGTGGCCGGGTGAATATGGCTTTTCTTAGATGGTAGATATTTTATTATATTTAATCTTGTCACAAGACAGTCTCTAACATATTTACAATGTGATTTAAAGCTATATTTAGAGTCTATTATTAATCCTAAAACTTTAAGTTCATTAACAATGCTAATATTAAGGTTAGTACAGAAGTTAGTTAGATTAGAGCAGTTCACTTTTTTGCAAACGTGTAAAATTTTTGTTTTTTCTATTGATATTGTGGTACCAGCAGTCACTGACCATGAAGTTAACTCTGCTAGGACATTTTCGAAAATTTGAGTGACTTGAGCTAGATTGTTACACTTTGTGTAGAAGACTACATCATCGGCATAGAGCTGACATTGGATGCCGCGGATATTTGTTGTTCGGAGAACAATTTCATCAAAAGCGATTATGAAAAGAAATGCAGATAAGGGTGAACCTTGCGGGGTGCCATTATCTAAAGGAACACTGTTGGACAGAAATCCGTTTATTTTGACTCTACACTTTCTATGCTGGAGAAAATTTTTAACAAATTTTTTAATTTTTTGGCCCACTTTCCAAGCGTCAAGTTGTTTCAAAACTATGTGTATGCCGATTCTATCGAATGCTTTTTGAAAGTCTATCGCTAATAAAGACACGTGGTTTTTGGAGGATAAAGCGTTTGAAATAAAGTAGTCTAGATGTAGGAGTGCATCCATGGTGCCAAATCCCTTTCTGTATGCAACTTGATTAGGGCTTATAAGGTTTTTCACTTCAGCATACCACGCTAAGCGATTGACAATAATTTTTTCTAATAATTTTCCAAGACATGATAGGAGCGAAATTGGTCTATAACTGTTTACATCTGAAGGGGGTTTGGTGGGTTTTAGTATTGGAACAATACATGCAGTTTTCCAAAATTGTGGGTAGGGTCCACTATCAAAAATGCAATTGTAAAGCTTGAGTAGTCTACTCCTGACTGAGTTTGGCAGGTTTTGAATTATGGGATATGTAATCTTGCCCAGGCCTGGTGAACTTCCTTTGACTGAGGAGAGGGCAAATTCGAGTTCTGATGGGAGGATTTTGGACTCAAGTTGCTTAGCTGCGATTGATAAAGGGTAAGAGATTGGTGGTTCCTGATTTAGTCGTCTTGCTTTTAAGTTGCAGAAAGTGTTTGAAAAGGATGTATCGGAGGATGAAAGGGAGAACTGAGAAGCAAAATTGTTGGCAATAGCATGTGGGTCAGAGAGTGGTCCATTAGCGGAATTAATGTACGTAAAGGACATTTGCCTTGGGGAGCATATTCGGGCATATTCAAGTCACCTAATCCACAACAAAGCTTACCAGCAACACCTATCAACAAACGTCAGAGCACAGTCACACATATGTACGTGAGTGTGTATAGTAATGTGTATGTGGTCCAAAATGTGATTATGTATAAATAATCTGCAGTTAATGATACGTAACATGTTGCGTTAATCTATAGATAAGGGAGACCATGCCATCTATTTCATCTTTGTTCATGCAGCACCACAGAAAATATATAAATACGTGTGAGCTGCTGACCAACGCAATTCACAGACTCAAAACTTTTATCTACATACATATATCTAGCGCAAAGCAGCTGACGTCTCTATCGGTTAGCAACGTGTCAAGTGAGCCAAGGCATGAAGTGTTGAAGTAACGCGCTCATATACTTGCACGCACGCTGCATTTACAAAGCGTTTCCGCCACTTTAGCAACACTTAGTTTCACATTAAATGCTACGCGCTATTGTTGTTGCTGTTTTTGCATTTTTTATTTTATTTTTTTATATACGTTTTTATTTTATTATATTTTTTCAACACAATCAGCGCGGCTGCTTGCCTTTGTTATTTTATTTTACTTTTTTCGCTCTTTCACATTCACTCTCCGCTTAACGGTTGCTTTGCTACAGTTAAATTGGCCAATATACAGTACATAGAAAAACAAGAAAAAACCTTAACTTCGGTTGCACCGAAGCTAAATACCCTTCACAGGTGCATTTCTATTAGTAACTATGTGTCCAGTTTGTATGGAAGCTATATGTTATAGTTAACCGATCTGAACAATTTCTTTGGAGATTAAATTGTTGCCTTAGAAAATAATATATACCAAATTTCGTGAATATATCTTGTCAAATGTGAAAGTTGTCCATACAAGAACTTGATTCCGATCGTTGAGTTTGTATGGCAGCTATATGCTATAGTTAACCGATCTGAACAAATTCTTCAGAGATTACATATTTGCCTTAGAAAATAATATATACCAAATTTCGTGAATATATCTTGTCAAATGTGAAAGTTGTCCATACAAGAACTTGATTCCGATCGTTCAGTTTGTATGGCAGCTATATGCTATAGTTAACCGATCTGAACAAATTCTTCAGAGATTACATATTTGCCTTAGAAAATAATATGTACCAAATTTCGTGAATATATCTTGACAAATGTGAAAGTTGTCCATACAAGAACTTGATTCCGATCGTTCAGTTTGTATGGCAGCTATATGCTATAGTTAACCGATCTGAACAAATTTTTCAGAGATTACATATTTGCCTTAGAAAATAATATATACCAAATTTCGTGAATATATCTTGTCAAATGTGAAAGTTGTCCAACAATATCTTGATTCCGATTGTTCAGTTTGTATGGCAGCTATATGCTATAGTTAACCGATCTGAACAAATTCTTCAGAGATTACATTGTTGCCTTAGAAAATAATATATACCAAATTTCGTGAATATATCTTGTCAAATGTGAAAGTTGTCCATACAAGAACTTGATTCCGATCGTTCAGTTTGTATGGCAGCTATATGTTATAGTTAACCGATCTGAACAATTTTCTCGGATATTACATTTTTGCCCTAGAAAATAATCTATACCAAATTTGGTGATGATACATTGTCAAATGCGAAAGTTTTCCATATGAGAACTTGATTCCGATCGTTCAGTTTATATGGCAGCTATATGTTATAGTGGTCCGATATCGGCCGTTCCGACAAATGAGCAGCTTCTTGAAGAGAAAATGACGTTTGCAAAATTTCAAAAGGATATCTTAAAAACTGAGGGACTAGTTCGTATATATACAGACAGACGGACAGACGGACATGGCTAAATCGACTCAGCTCAACATACTGATCATTTATATATATACTTTATAGGGTCTCCGACGCTTCCTTCTGGGTGTTACAAACATCGTGACAAAGTTAATATACCCTGTTCAGGGTATAAAAATTTAATATATATACAAATGCAGCAAATGTTGAAAAGCAAAACGTTTTTCTATGTAGAATGTAGCAACAAATTGTCTGTTTTTGTGCGGCGCACGGGGCGTATGAGTAACAGTGCGAGCGCCTGGCTACCGTCCCGGTCGGCTATCGACCATCAAAGCGCAGATTTATTGCGCACAATTAACACGGCCAACCATAATGTGAGCGCACATTTTGTTGGCGTCACTGTTGTTGTTGTTGTTGCCATTATTTTATCTGTTTTTTTTTTTAGAACAGTCACTTAGTGGTTGTTATTGTTGCAACGCTTTTACGTAGCAGCCAACAGCTGCTATTGAGCCATCATCAACGCCATCACTGGCACCACCAACCCTACCTGTGCTGTTTGCCGCCCTCACCACTGCACTGTATCAAGCTGATGATGATGATGCTGCTCACGCTTGCGGTTGTTCGCTGCCTTCTTCGCCTGCCCGCTGGCTTTGGTCACCCATTAAATGTTGCGTTTGTGGATTTTTATTATTTTTTATTTCATAAATTCCTTTTATTTACCAATGCTGTTGCTGTTTTGCTTTTGCAGCATTTTATTTCATTGTGTCCGCCGCTTTGCGCCTAAATGTATACCCATAAAATATGGGCATAAAATTTTATCAGCTGCAAAATATGCAGTTAATATTGCGGCATAAAGCTGTAGCGTGAACCACGGCCAGACAGTGGCGCAATGAATTACAAATTATTTATGACATACATACGGATATATAGCATTTGTATGAGCATTAGGGTGGTACAGAATTTCCGTTGCAATTAAGCGCTCATACTTGGAGAGACTTTTTAGAGATGTCTGAACGCCTACTTTTCAGAAAAATTTTTTTTTGGCCCACCCTAATATATAGTACATGCAAACATATATATCAAATTGGCATATAAATACTACATACCGTATAAATGACACGCTCGGTCATATTTATTGAGGTAAATTGCGCATATTGCGTGGCGCGATAAAATATATTCGCATTTTGCTTACTACATTTTTTGCACTTTATTTATACCAGCACAGACACACATATTATATAAATATATAAATAAATATATACATATAAACATATATTCATATATTCATATATTTTTGCTCGTTTGCTTGATTGTGTGTCCATTTGTGTATTTATGCGCCCACGATTTATGCAGATTTTAAGCTTTTACACTCTTTTACCGACATTTAAATGTGTGTTTGTGCACCTGTAGATATGCAATATTTAAAGCCGCAGTCAGCTGAAAAGTATACTTTTAAGTGCTCGTAAAAGGTCAGCGATTTTGTGCTTGTATTGCATATATGTGTATGCAAATATTTGGCTATGGGAATTGGTGGGATTAAATTTTTGCAAGACATACTCAATACACAATTAAATTTCTCGTACAGCTCCACTTACGCCGTCTCTACTTTCAACTTGGTGTTGCAGGCACTTTTTCTTAGAATCTTCATACATTAACTTCAGGCAACTTTCTACAGCTTTACTAATATTTTGATTTACTAATGTGTAAGTGATTTACGTGAGTTAATGATTTAATTCGCATTTGTTTTTTTTTTTTTTTGTCTGTTTTTTCGGCCTTGGCTCACCTTTGCCACGATATTCGGCCGATTGATCATCAGTTTGCGGGTCGTAAGCATTGATCCAAGACTCATTGCCAGTAATAATATTTTTTTGGCATCCTGCTAGTCTTAAAGCATTATTTCGCAGACCTTAACGTGACCCAGTTTTCCGAAAAAATTTGGTGATTTTGGAATCAATGGTGCTTTCACTTTTTGTAGGCCCAAATGATCTTTCAAACTGATTTTCACTGATCCTTTCGATATTTCAACAATGCCAGTTAAATTTCTTCCTTTATTTTATTGACGTTGTTGACGTGATGATCATCTGTTGATGTTGATGGTCGTACTGGACGTCGTTCGTCGTCAATGCGTTCTCGACCCAAAAAAATCGTCAACTGCACTATATGTACTTCAGAAAGACAATCGTATACTAAAAACTAATGATTATTTTGATGTGACATTTGACACAGATGATACTCAAAGTCATATTTTTTACCCACAGTTGTATGTTGTATAAAAAAAATATGAATTTTCGTTTTAATTTGTAGTTAGAGTTTTATTTATAGCATGACGGATAAGCTCTTTTTAGTACAGCTTCTTATTTTATTTTATTTTCTCACTTGTCTTTCATACATTTCTTTCAAAAGCATTTGGTTAACATATTCTGACCAAAATCTTTATTTATTTTTCCCAAAGCACCTATGATGACCAACTAGTTTTATCATCATCTGATCTATAAGTGGTTATATCAAAGTCTAATATTTTAAATTTTAGCTTTTATATTATGTTGCACACAACACTGAACGACAAAGTCAGAAAGAACTTCTTCCGAAGGTAAGGTTCTTGCTAAAGATAAATATTATTATCATCTTCTCTATACTCGCCGACCTATATAGGGTATGTGATCCAGAAAGCGGAAGAAAAGAATATGCTTTGATACCGAAATAAAATCGAAATATTATCTACTCCTTCACTTCAACAACAAATTCGAATTTTCGAATTTCAAAGTTGTTTCTTTAAAAAGAAAAATAAATAGGATGTGATTGGATCATCAGCAGTACGAATGGCATTTCAGCTGATTCATGCAGATATTGTTAGAATTATATGTATATCTTTATAATTATTATCCCACATTACGAATATAAGCGAAATTGGCCAACAGACATGTTTAATTTCCATGGTTGGTTGAAAAGGGTGGTGCATAGGCGCTGAACTGCATGCAACCGCACTTACTTAGGCCAGCTAAGAGGTAACCAATTTAAGCCCTGTCTAGCAACTCTGTGGATTTGGTAAAATACTAGATTCTTTTGCGCCCCAGATGCCCAATGTCTCATAAGTTAGAGTATTGGGACCCGTGAAATATGTACCTTATCCGCCGACTCATGGCTGGGCCTTCGCATAGATAATGTTCCAGCGTCTCATCATCCTTCGCGAATGTCTGCCGAATTTTTTTTCCCCCATTTTCTGATGGCGGAATCTTACGGATAAGTGCCTTGTGATGACCCTTACTATGTTGCTAAGCTCCCTTTTGCTTCAAAGTAGGAGCTTTTTGGTCTGTCCACCATCAACACTACACCAAAGTAACTTTGTGTTGTGCTCTGTGTTGCTTGTGTTACCGGAGGTATTACTCTAGGATTCACTGATTCATACAACCCTTGGAGAAACTGAATGGCCTGTGCAGCGTAGGGGGTTTATATCACCAGCTGTCACAGAGCGGAGCAGCTCGTCTGCCTTTTCATTTCCTTCAATTCGTATATCACCTGGTATCCAGATGATATTAACTGTGTTCCCTCATACAAGTGTATTGATTGCCCTCTTAAATAATCTAACGCAATGAGACTTTGTATTGACTTGTATTTATTATTTGTTTTGTTTTTTTATATTATTACGGTTGGCTTTAATTGCCGCTTAGCTGAATGACCGCATTGTAGTCATTTAATTTGAAGCAACGTTGCGTATATGGATTGACCGGTTGCCAAGCATAACTTTTAGAGCCTTTGTTGAATTAGTTTTCATTGCGCATATAATCGCCAGCAAACAAGCCCGTTGTATTTATTGCAGTGGTTTAATACGGCACTTTTTCGATAGTGCCATCCACCACACCGATTCACTATATATAGTATGGGGCGAATGACATTTGTAAAGAGCAATAGATGTGGGATCCTAAATCTCATTTTGAGCAAATGGCTCTTTTGCACGTGTTTCATAATCGAAGGGCGGTTGGGTTCATTCATATCTTTCGTAATCCGGAATGTGATGTTCAGTTAAATATTGTGTGTCCGCAGATTTTACAAGAATGTCCACTGGTAAGATCCGTTCGGCTAATAAACAGATATCCGCTACGACTAATACTAATTGTTAAATCAAATGCAAAAAGTACTACACAAATTTTAGCTCAGAACATCTCTTAAATCTGTAAATTGCCCTCAAGCATAAATATGATAAAATAATAAAATAGAATAAAATAAAAATTCCCGAAAAATACAAATATTATTTTTAAACTAAATGACTTCCTTAGTCAACCTTGTATTTGATGCTGTATTCAGTTCTTAAGAAATTCAATAGATCTTTTTGGCAATGCTTAAGCGTAAGTTTCACCCAAGTAAAGGCTGGGCTGCCACTTGTTACGTTCCTCTGAAAAATACATTAATAAATACCTAAAATATTACAATCAAGGAGTTGACTTATTCAGGACGTCCTAAGTGGTACACCTTGTGTGAAAACACCTAAGGGAATTTTTGAGAATCCTTTAAAGAAAACCTATGCAAGAGAAGTTTTCATATTTTACAATATATATAAAAAAATTATAATTGTACAGAAAAAAATAAGTACAGCTCATCGTTCCATCGAATGCAATATTCGCCGTGGCCAACACGCAAAGAACCGTAAATCTTTCGCAAAACTTTTCTCTTGAAAAGTCGCGACGTCAACTCATCAGTTGTTGTCATCGTCCATGCCTCTGCACCATATAGCAGGACGGGAATAATGTGTGACTAATAGAGTTTTGTTTTTGAGAGAGGACTTAAGTTCTCAATTGTCTACTCAGTCCGAAGTAGCACCTGTTTGAATGAGATATACTGCGATGGAATATTAGAAATAACATAAAAATTGTGTGCGGTATTTTTAAAGATATAGACTATCGAAATATGCAAACAGAAAAAGAGTGTTGTTTTTTTTTTTTTTGTTTTTTTTTTTTTTGAAATTTCACAGTAAACCCCTTAATTAATAAACTAAACAAAATTTATTGCGGTCTCTTTATAATCTAATTCCCAAAAAGTATGACCGGAGATTACTCACTGATGGTTAACCACCATATATTGTACATTTATGACCGAAGTTAAGATTTTTAAGGGAATATTGAACCACTTTAAAATTAGTTCAGCTTTGATAGATGACAGGCTGAGTTTGCAGTACTTTTTCTCTAGTCTAACTAACCAACTTCCGAATATCAAATCTAAAGGGGATTAAACTAAATTTTTTACTGTAGAAAACTCGTATATAAAATTGCTTGAAAAAGTGCAATTAAGCTGCAACATTCAGGCTGTACTGCATCCTATCAGGCTATAGATCAATTGCAAACTGAAAACTAATGCAAAAAATATTATTAGTTTTTATCATCAAAACTTTAATTCTAAACTTTCCTTCAATACAGTCGAAAAAGTCTTTTCGTGTTTCTAATCAAACTTCAACTTATTTTTTTTTTTTGAATATTTCTAATAATAAAAAAATATACAAATATGTACCATTTTGGTCCACCAATTTTTGCCATTTTTTCGCTACAGACATTATTCCATCAGTGCAAATCGAAATTTCGAAATTTCCAGAACGGAAGCATCGTATCCAAAAACTTTACAATTTTCATTGGTGGCTAGCATGGCATTCTTCCCGTTTTTATACAAAAATTTCTAAATATAGCTTATTTCTTCTTATTTTCACTCATTATCTTAATCTCTCTTATATTGGCTTAAAATTCCACCTTTCCAACACTTTATGCTGTGACACAATGTGATTGGTAGCACTGGAGATATACGACTGCAACGACATTTATTGACAAAATACGAAAAGACTTTTTCGACAACGCAATATTTTTGACTTTTTTTTCCTAAGATACGAATTTTTTTATAGCCAGATTTTAAGTATCAGAAAAACCGAGTTTTAGGAAATAAATCGTAGTATACGAGTAGAAAAATTCGCTTTTAAGGAACGCTTTACAAAGAAAGCAAAACATACAGAAAATTTAATGAAATAAAGAAAACTTCATTGTACATAATTTCGTATTAAACTCGACTACATTTAAAAAATAGATGGCTTCACTAAATAAATTAAAGATATGGTCATTTATTACTTTAAACAAATCAAAATATCAAATTAATTATACATATATACATATATCTATATGTGTTCGACATATAAAATTCTTGTAATAAATTAAGTTCAACTAAAATGAGTGCATTAATAGAACTTTAATTAAGCATATGTTTGCTGATGCATTTACGAAAGGCAATGAAGCGAAAAAGTTGCACATATTTGCAATGCACAAATATTTTCCCCAGAAAAAAATTGCTATTATTTTAATACACCTACAAAAACTAACGGTATAAAGATATGTTACATAGCTACAGCTAATTAAGGCGCGCGTCCATTACCATTACAATGCCCACACACACACACGCTAATTTCGAAATAATTTATGCCTTAAGTTCGACAGCAATGTTTAAACTTACATAGTATAGATTATATATATACTTGTTTGTATGTATTTGTAATTTTGTATATATATGTACGATATATAATTGTTTATGGTGTCGATAATGCATGAGTCAGCGTTAAATGTGTTTTGCATACAATTATAATATTACTTAGTGGCGAAATTTATGTGCATGACTAATGTAGTGTATATACGTAAGTTTATTGGTGTGTGCTTATTGGCAAAAAACTCATAATTGTATGTTAGTGTGTGTGTGCAAATTTAATGTGTAAACAGAAAGTCAACAATGCTTACATGCATATAATAAAAGTAAACAATTAATTCATAAATTAAATGTTGCACAACAACACATAAGCGCATACCTACACACAAGCATTGGTATATATTTATTTATTTTCACTCAAATATTGTATATATGTATGTTAATGCCGTGTTATTTTAGCTACATACACTACAATGAAATGTTATGAATATGAAATTAATTATTCAGAAGTGCATTTGCCAACTCCTAAATGTAGGCTACACACATATACTCGTACATATACATACATGCCTGCAAAACACATTTTAGCAGCTGTTCAAACATATGTACAACTTATTTAGTACATTTAATGTTTATTGCGGAAATATTTCAACATAGCTGTACTTTGGAAAATTTATTAGCTGGAATCTGTGCTTTAAGTAATGTGTGCTTTATTGTGGTTAGTGCCGAAAAGTAGGCCACGCATATTGAAAATGAACTTAAAGCTGTGGAAATGCTTCTAAAATTATGCTTTCTTGTATGAGCTAATTTGAAAGGCTGGAAAAGTTGGGTCGATGCGATTAAAAAATGATAAATAGAGATATTAAGATAACAAAAAAAATTTTTCGTTTATAAACTACACTTCGTTACCTAAAAGGCAAAATAGCGTAAAATCATTTTTCATAAGCTCACAGGCGAAAAAAACGTTATAATAGAAACCACTCATATTGAAACGAAATTTGAATTTTGTTTATAAAATGACTATACATATATTGGTTATTACATCTGACAGCGACTTTCAATTTTTTTTTTTTTAATGTTTTTTTTTTTTATATTTTACATGACGATATATTGGCTATTATTTTTATTGATCGAACCTCTTTATTCGTACTAAAAACTACCATAAGCTATAATGCGCCTAAAAGCTTACTACATATACTTATTAAATCTTAAAACATACTCACTGCTCTCCAAGTGGCGTTGACCTAGTAAATTATCCACCAAAATTAAGTATATGAAGTCAATTTGAAGAAGTAATTCGATTTAGGGCGGGTCTGGTAATTTAAGCAGCCTTCAAATTATGTAATGTAGTACTAGTTAAAGTTTCTGATTTAATATTGACCTTAGTTATGCTTGATAGTCAGATTTCATGATTCAATATTGAGTTCAGTTATGTTTGATAGGCAGCTTTTATGAAGGCCATATATTGAGAAGGAAGTAAAGGAAGCAATGGTTGCCTTATACATATAAGTAGTACTGTAGAGAAGCTATGAGGAAAATGAGAACACTTTTACAAAATGTGGTGTATTGGTTCTACGAAATAAAGTCAATCCAAGAATGTTCTATGGAGTACTCGTATTCATCAGGGGGCGATCGAAATGACTACACTCACTAAGAACCTTGAACGTCACAAAAAAGCTGCTTTCATCGGAATATACGGTGCCCTAAGCGCTACAACAATAATGGTACTTAGTGCCATTTTAGATATATCACCCAAGGACATTGACGGCAAGTGTATTGCTGTGAAGTATGTTCTATACATCAGGAAATTGGGAGTATGAAGGGATTTAAACAAAATCACGCCGAAACTCGATCTTCTTTCAACTTTTTTTTTTTCAAAGGGCGGTTTCTCATCAGAGGCTGTTTTCTTCCTTTAATTGGTAGCGTTACATGGCGGAACACAAACCCAGCGCACAACCCTGGATATAGTTGTTTCGCTTTCTCGCCTTCAAACGGATGTTTTTTGACTACACAAAGGATACTTTGTCTTAGACCAGAAGTCCTGAGCTGTTTGAGCTTTGTTAAAAAGAATCGTTTCTAGTCATTTCCAAGTGAATGGCGCTCAGAAAACTATTCTCACTTGCGTAAACTTCCACGCAGATGACTCCACCCTCCTCCTCTCTAAACTGCATTCCTGAAAATTTGGATCTCTGTGTCGCAGCCGTGATACATTTTTTTTTGCTCACATTCTGACGAGGTATGTGAAGGAGCAAAATTGTTGGAGAAGAGCCGCAGTCAGCTTTTTCACGGATGGAGCGAAGCTTTGAGGGAAAATTGGAGATGGAGTTTTCTGTCAATCATAGCTTTCATTTCTTCATTGGCGTCTTTCGTCATATCACTGAACCAATGAACCCCGCGAGGTCTTGTTGGACGCTGGTGGATATCCAGGCACTTTCTCCTCCATTCTTCAGTCCTTGCAATACTAAAGATGAAACATCACAGTAGTCTTACTTCCAGCGAATCAGAATACATAGCCGAAAGTAACATTAGCTGTCTGAAAAAGTTTGTGATAATGGTCTTGTGATCCATTTGTAATGGTCTTGTGATTTGTTAAGGTCTTGTGATCCATTATATATGGGTTTTTTCCAGCGATCTACGCTGTCCAAGTGAGACCTCTTAACCTGAGCTAACCCAGAGCTTTAATTATTATATATTGAATACAAAAACCTCTTAATTCGCACGATAGTATGCATTTTTTGGAACTAATTTTTTTGGTCCTTTAGTTGTCCTCATCCGGACTAAATATGTTTTTTTTTTTACCCAAAACTAGGTGACACATTATCAAAAATTTTTATGTTAATGTAAAATGTGGTAAATGTGTGTATTTATGTAAAAATTTACAGTAAGAAAAATTCAATATTTTAAAAAAATCCATTTATGCCCGAAAGTATGCTTCATTTATTTTCTTGTAGCCTCAAAACTGTGCTACATATTTTCAAATATTTATTTTGAGTTTTAGCAATTTGTGGGTTGGGAAATGTCTTAACCTTTAGTATTTATTACCGGTGCCAACTGTGAAACTCATTCATCCTATAACCTTTATGGACTGTATCTTACGTACTGAAACATTTTTTGATAACCTTTTAAACTATCAAATTTATAATTAAAAACAAAAAAAAAAAAAATATGGCGGCAAGTAACCCACACTTGATGTTTGTTATCTATACTTAGAAACTTTCGAAAGCGCGCACAAAAGTATGCAACACATAAAAAAATTTTCGCCCCTTGCACTATAATTGTCGAAAACACCATTATATTTGAGTGTAATAAGTGTTAATGAGCCCACAATTTCATTATAATTCATTGTTTGATATATATAAAAATATCTACGCCAAAAGGTAGGCAACATTTTTCAATTGATACACCATTATGCTGTACAAAGTAATCACTCATTTTAAACGCATCTGCACGAGTTGTAATTATACCCGTGTGAATAATGTTTTATTTTATTGGCGTATAATATAGAGTTTCATTTGTTATCGGCTGCAAGGGACGTTGTGGGGTTGAAAATAATTGTTGCTGTAGTCAGGCTGTATATACCGCTATAACATAGCGGATTTTATAACATGCAATAATAATGATGACATTTATTGAGTGCGCAATTCGCGTCGACAATATGACAATTCACCAGCAAATTTACTACAGTGTGCGTGGGCACAGCCACACATATATGCACACTCAAACACGTTTGTAGTTGATAGCCTCATTAAGCATTTGCCACGTTTACAATGTGGCATGGCGTGAAATTAATTAAATTCTTTTCGTTGTGCATTAAATGCGACCTACAATGCGCCCACACACGCATGCACGCACTGATGCAAGTAACTGTATACAATTTTGTATGTGTGTGGAGGTGAGCACACAAAATACTCACATTTCAGCGCAATTTATACTCATATTAAACATATAACGGTGTACATTATTGCATGCAAAAAAATTGTTGGTAACCTGACCACCTTTAAACTCATCAATTCTATATAAGCATACATCTGGGCTGCTCACGAAGCAACTCCCTGCTCCAACCAACAACTAACAACTGTAAGTAAATTATATTTGAGTTGTGTCCGCGGATGTTCGGCCAAATGAGTTTGCGAGTGTAATAATCTAGTTGCTTGAAATGGCGCAAGCGGTGTAAAAATTGCATAAAATACGGTTAAATAAAGCCACTGCGCCTAAAAATATGTTTAGAGTATCAGTTTTCGTATTTCTGCATTAACCAGTAATCGCATGGCATATGAATAATTAAAAACATTTAGTTTATGCCGCCCTAAGCCGTGTGCCGTAACCAGTTTGCCATTGCGCGCCTGAAACTATGCAGCATTGCGTACTTTAATAACCAAACATATCTAGATTGCGATTTTGTTTGATTAATGTGCGCTTATTTGTGTTTAATGAGCAAAATTGTAACATGATATCAGCAGCAAATGAGCTATTTGTCGTGAGCAGCCTGAAAGTAGGCAACAAATTATGTAATTTTGGAATATTACATTGGTGCGGTAGCTAACAAACGCGGATTAGTGCGAAAAATGTATTGAAAATGTTGGTATTGAGTTTCTGAAAGTAATTAAATAATTTTTACGCGCTTGTGGCTTTTGGCTGATATATTTTTGATTTGGATGAAGTTGCTATATGAAAAACAAGTAAATAATGAAAATATATCGAGTTTAGTAAGAATTTTATTAAAATTTGTTAAAATTATTTACTCTTCCTCGGCATATTTGCATTTTTGGAAGCTTGAATTTCAGAGTTGCCCAATAAAATTGCGTTGGCAACGCAGCTCGCTTCCATAAAAGCACTTTATATGTGGCCAACTGGCGCTCGGTTTCCGCGTACACGCATGTGTATGTATAGGTGTTGCGTACCGCTTATTTATTTACATTTTACATTTATATGCAGCAAGTGCACTACACCGTTTTATTGTACAAAATGTAATTATTTTCATAATAAACGATTTTATAATTAAGTTGAGCCTTGCGTAGGTGGACACAGGCGCTGCTGTGCCATTTAATGTTGCTGCTACATTTATTACGCGTTTTGTTGCCAACAACATTTGCTGTCGCTGTAGTTGCTTTATAAAATAATTATATATATTTTTTAGTATTTTTGCACATTGTTGCCTGTTGTATTTTTGCATTCTTTGCTAGCGCTACTTTGCTGCTCATATAACACACTGCGTGCGTCTAGTGGTCAGCAGAAGAGGCTGACAGTGCTTTTTTACATTTGATGTGCGTACACATGCAATATTCAGCAGGCTCGCACCCACATACTGGCTTCACTACGTTTATTACTTCAGCTTCTCTGCGTGTTGCCTACCCACAGGCGCTTTTGACTGGCCCTCACTGGTCAACAGTAGCTTTTGTTTCATCAGTGTCAGCTCAATTTCCAGTTTAACGTCATACAGCTAAAATTACGACATGTATGTCCGATACTCTTGCTCACCAATTCATATGCTCATACAAAGTTGTACATACATACATATATACATATGCATAAATGAGCGTGGTTATTGGCTGAAATTGACTAGCAAAGAAAACATTTTGCATATTTAATGGAAATACAGTTTAACGACTTCATGCCCACTTACCGTTACACTTTTAATTATTGTTGTTAACCTCAGAGTGTTGTCTTTAATCTCACAATTAATCCTTTTAATTATATTTGCAATGTGTGCGCCTGCATGTAGGCAACACTTGCGCTAAAATTATTTTTATGTATGTCTGTAAAGTTGGAAGATACTATATTTTAGTAGACTGGGTACACTTTCTTACTACATGGACGACAATAGGACAATCTCCTATTAAAATCCCCACAACTGGTTAGAGGCTGGCTTTACTGAGAGGGAAGAGATCACTAGACGAACCTGGGTCAAAAGGCTTTTACGCCGGTCCTCAGTGTTTGATGGTTTGAACGGAGAGATGTGTAAATGCTTGTGGAAGTTCATTACGGAATACCTAGAGGCAATTTATAATAAATGTGTCAGGGAGTGATACTTTCCATGTGAATGGAAAAGTGCTAGAGTTGTTCCTCTTCTAAAGTCCCCTTCCAGTACTTAGAAAGCTTGGCTTTATGGAAATTACTTTTTGGCGGAGTTATTTTTCGGACAGAAAGGCCTCTCGTGTCGTCATGAATGGGAGTGTGGAGATTGGAGTTGTTCGTGGTTTCCCGCAGGGTTCCATCTGTGCTTTGTATATTTGGAACCATAAAATGGACAATCTGCTTGGGCAGCTCGAGTCACTATGTGACTATGTCTAGCACCTAGCAATAGATTCCGGCGTCCACGCCAACAGCCATTTTTGATCCGTCTAATAATATTGTAAGTTCCGCGGAAAAGGTGCATATTCCTCCGTCATTATTGAAACCTTCTCTGTCAGGTAGAACTTAACTGTATGTGGCCTACTTTAACCACCAATCCCCTGCTTTTCGAGCTTTGCCCGAACATTCTTGTGAAAAATGTACTTAAGGCTTGCAATCTTGCAGCTTATTTAGCTGCACAGATCTTCACTAAAAAGTCAATTGGGGGCAGGTTGAGTAACCAACCTTTCTAGTGCATCCATTGAAGTAGAGAAGATCAAGCCGCTTTATTCGCTCTTCTTGCTTTCTGAATGATATTGATGTGAGCATCGCAAAGCAAGATTGCCCAGACTGCCGTTGTGCAACAGCAATATATGAGTCCAGTTGAGAAGCTCCATGAAGATCCTAGCATCTTCTTAAAAGCACAGAGGCCACCACTAGCCTTTCGCACCGGCTGCCGTATTGACTTTCCACATCAGTTTCTTTTCCATCATTACTCTCATTATCCCCAGGTACTTGGCATGCTTCTTGATTATTAACTAAACCGCGTTAAGCTTCAGGGATTCGGTTTTCTGTTAAATCTTTAAAATATTCTTAACACTAAACATCACAAAACTGTGTTTAGAAAAAAAAACCAAAACTCTCACACACTTCATTGCCTGCTCTTTAAGTCACTTAATCCGCCAGCAGTTGAAATGTCAGCTACTTATAGTTAGAAAGAGTAATGCGGAAAGCAAAGCGCAAATCGCTTAAGTCCGACTAATTAGTCACTTTTTGCATAGTTGTTGTCTTAATATTTTCTCTTCCTCCCAACCATTCTTCATTTGCTTTAACGCTAAGGCAATAGCTATTGATAGACTGGCGCACAGCTCGACAGCTACTTCAACTTGCCTCGAGCGTAGAAAAAGAACAAGAAAAGCTAATGAAATACGAATATCGACAACATAATCGCAGATAAGACTTCGTATTCATTGACTAAGTTAGCAGATTAGTTTGTGAGCTTCTGAGCTTCTTAGTTTGCCGACTCTTTTTCTTTTATGCGCTCACTGCACGCTGTGAATGCAATTGGCATTATAATGGTAATAATAAAATGGAAGAAAAAGCGAAATTGGAAACTGCCGCTGCTAAGAAGTGAGCAAAAGAAATTATAAGCCTCGATTGTGGTATTAAAATTTTAAATTTAAATGACAAAAGGCAAAGATGTCTGCAGTTAGTATTGGAGAGTATTGGCGAAGTCGATCAGAATTTTAAATGAATCTTTGGATAATTATAAAAGTTATTTAATATCAGCAAGAAGTTATGTATTATATTATTTAGCGATTTGTGAAAGAACCGTTAGACAAATTTACAGTCTAGCTTCATACTAGACTTTCTAGATATTTTGACAGTGCCATTTCAGGTTATGAATACATATGATACTTAAATGAAACATTGGAGTTCTATTCATATCTTCTCGCAGTCAGTATGAGCACCCAGATCTCTGGGAAATATAGTATCTAATTCGATTATAATGAGCTAAGAATTCGTCCCATTTTGCTGTTAGGTTAGATTAGGTTAGGTTAGTTTGGTCGGCCAGATGGAGTGACGTTACGTATATTATTTTATGAGAAGTAGTCATCCTTTAGGATTCCAGCTCTTTATACAAGCTTCAAGAACTTCAATAGATGCTGCGGCCTCACTATCTTCCAGTGTTTCATACCTTGCCTTGCTAAAGCGAAAGAAGCCCAAAAGATGCTTCATTCTTTTCCTGGTGCCTTGCTCTTGTCATTTCTTGCAGTCACCGCGGTTTGTTAGCCTCATTCTGAAGATGTCAAAGGTGAATATTTCAATCATGATTTGGAGTTTCCTCTATCAAGGGTAAACAAAAACTTTGTGTAGTTTTGATTAACCGCTTTACCCATCACTTTTCCAGTTTTACATCCTGATATAGTATAATGCCAACAGCCTTAAACCTCTTGCTGAAATCTTGGTAAAGTAATAAGAGAAATTTAGTCTAAAGCAGTTTTAATCGATGGAATATCATACCATTTTCGATGACTTAATAAAAATTTCTAATATAAAGCACAAGATCAAAACTATTTCTTCCTCTAGAGTTATATAAAATAACGTTCTTTAAGTTGTAGTTACTTAGTAACACTCTTTTATTGCTGTAGACACCGCTTCGCCGGTTTCATCCGAGGTTGTTGTTTCCTTTTCATTGCGAGCGTTTATTACGTGCCGGGTCCCAAACTCAGCTCATAACCATGGAGAGGGTTGGTTCGCCTTCTCACTTTAATTCGTTTTCAAACGGATATTTTTTGACTACCCAGAGGATATTTGGTCTAAGACCGGCTGTCCTGAGCTGCCTGAGCCATATAAAAAAGAATCGTTTCTGACCAATACCAAGTGTACGGTGCTCAGAGAACTTTCCTCACTTGCGTGAAGTTCTATACATGACTCCAGCCTCCAAATACTTAGGTAAATTTTTTTCACTATGGCTCTTTACTTAATCTACATATTTGAAATTTCTGGACCTTTTTTGTGCTTTTTAAAATTTCTAGACCTTGAACTTTCTCACGTTTATACATATATTTTCAAGGTTTGCTTGTCGATTTTGATACATTTCTTTTATATATTCAAAACCTATGAAAATTTAATCCTTTAACACTAGTTGACCATTGAAAAATTTCTTCTTTCTTGCCTTTAGTAGAGGCTTTTTACTCAAAATGTGTTTAAAAGCGAATCAAGTCAAATGTAACCTTTGTTCTGGTTGACATATCATAGAAGAAATGTGTTGTTAAGGCGGTTCATGAGAGTCTATTGTAGTGATATACGTATCTGGTTACAAAAAGAAAAGAAACAAAATAGAAAACAAATTTCAAATTTTGATATAAAATGTTCGAGATCATCGAACTTTAATCTGTTTATTCCAACTATATTCTCATATACGCTGGTCAAGTCAAGAACACCTGACTGACCTTTACTTGATGGCATACAGTCGCAGATATTTGTTAATGTGACTGATCCTGGGTGTATATCGTATAGGTATCCGAAATAGGGAGTATGCGGTTAAAACTAGAACAAGTCTTTTCATAATAACATTGAACATGTTCAAGGTCTTCTCAAATAATTAAAAAATCTTTTAAAAAATAAAAATCCTGTGGTCATTCTCATCATTCTCAATATTTTATATCTTACTGTGGCTGCTATCTTTCGCTTAATTGACAGACGATAACGAAATTTTAAATATTTAATTATTAGTTTTAGTATAAGAATAGTATAATATCATCTTAGGGAAAAAATATAAAAACGATTTTCTTAACTAATATCTAATTACTTCCACAAAATATCTCTATTCTCCTATTATCATTATTTATATTGAATACAACATTCAAATATCACATTGTACAAATTTAACACATTTTCCACTTGAGTTAACACTGATTTGACCAATTAACCGGCTATTTTAGGCAACAGTCGACTGGTTATTGTTACATTGTAACACAGCAACTGGCAATTAGTGCAAAACTTTGCGGTCAAATGGCAAGCAATCAATAGATATGTAAAATAATGCATAAAGGCAACACTTACATATACATATATATTTACAAGTAATATATAACCATATATACATATTAACCATATATATAGTATATATGTAACTGAAGTACTAATACACCGTGCTTATATCCAAATGTAGTCCTTATATTGAAAACTTTTATTTTTGATATGATATTTTCTTGAAATCTGGCGAAGATCAATATACAAGGCAATGCTATATTCTCCGAAAAAATTTTTCAGATCGAATCACTATAGCATATAGTTGTCATACAAAAAGGTCAATAAAAATCAAGTTCTTGCAAAGAAAACTTTTTTATTTTGAATGATATTTTCACAAAATTCGGCACAGATTATTGCCTCTGGGAAAGCTATGACCTCCTGAGAAATTGTTTAGATCGGACTACTGTAGCATATAGCTGCCATACTCACTGACTGATCAAAGTCAAGTCGTTGCAGGAACAACTTTTGTATTTTAAAAGATATCTTCACGAAAATTGGTATGGATTATTTCCTAAGAAAAAGATGCAATCTCCGAAGAAATTGTTAAAATCGAATCACTATAGCATATAGCTACCATACAAACTGACTGATCAAAATCAAGTTAAAGATCTTTTTATACCTTTTTATGTTGTAAGAAGTGCACCTGAGTAGCCGATATCAAAGTTTTTTCTTGTTGTTATTATATAAAAACAACAAGAAAAACATAAAAATACATGCTCGAGTCCAAAAGTCGCAGAAATAACATGCATTTCCAGTGATGGCACAACACATGCAACAAAAATAATTTTCCAAAACGAAGTACATAGCATGCACAACAACATGCAACAGTAACAGCAACAATAATAAGCGGCTACAATTAAAAATAACAATTTCAGATATGTGCCTACAAACTCAATTGTTGCTGTACACTTTTACATGTACTCTTATATGTACATATATATATGTATTTTACAATGATGACATTGCAACGACTGAAAAATAAATGTAAAAATGTCTACTTAAAACAAAAACATATATAGATACATCTGTATATTATTATTATTTTGTAGTACAACAGTTGTCAGCCAAATTGGCAGCAACAGCAGGCCAATTGTAAAGCGCTCGTTATGTTACTACATTGCCTTGTAGGAAATTGGTGGCGTTAACGATTCACTGAATGAAATGTTCACCCGTTGAGACAGCCTTAAAAAAGGCAACTTTCTGCAATTTTAATTCAAAAAAAAATACCAAAAATCATTGTTTTTATATTTTAATTTTATATTTACACATACAATGTGACAAAGAAGAAATTGCAAAATTGCACGTAACATTTTTTTCTTAAAAAATTATTTTTCGAATTAATCGCGATTTTCCACTGCGCTAATACAATGCTCTCCACTGCTACAGAGACTCCGCTCTTATCTGTGCAGGAAACCTAAATAAATATATTCTCTACTACAAGATATTGTTTGGTCTCCGCATATTGTCTAAAATCTAAAACTAACGAAATAGCGACGTTTTTTAACACAATCTTAAATTTAACCCAAAATTTTGGTAGTGTTTGATCTGAACAAAAAACTGATAGATCATATCTATATATAGTATATAAAAGAAAGTTGATGTTAGTTACACCATTTATAACTCAAGAACGGCTAAACGGCTGAAAATTCATGAAGAGATAGCTTAGAACCAGGGTAAGGACATAGGATACCTTTTACGTCTTTATGTCAAAGTTTAATACAACTCATAAATACAAAAATTATTTTTCAAATCATAATCATTTGTTCAAAACTCATGTTTGTAGGAATCAATTGAATATATGCGTACAATTTTAAACAGAGTCTTCACAAAAATAATACAATTGCTGAATATTTGAAATAGAATGAATGATAATCAGTCGTTGAGTTTGTATTATACCACGTGCATCTCAAAAGACTGATGTCATAACCTTTCCCGCCGCCTTTTTCGTTTTACCACGCCTGATAACCGATTCATCAGGTTCATCATGTGCAGTCTACTACAATCACTGTCGATTGGACTCCATTGGGAAATGATGTAGCTAAGTTTCTATCACTGACGAAAATTTTCGGCTTTATTCCGATTAGATAGCCCTTAAACACTTCCCAGAATCAGTTATTCGTTGTTTTTGTTGGATCATGAACTTGCGAGGCACCTATTTTGCTCATTTCGCCTGTTTCCAGGTTAGCAAATATCTTTTCAACGGTGGATTTCCCTGAGCCCAAATTCAACAGTATTTTCCCCAAAAAGCCAAATGCTTTATTAACACATGAAAGGCCTTATGGTCCATTTTTTTTTTGTAAACTAACACAAGTTGCTTCACAAAATATTATGTTTCATTAACTATTAGTTATACTCCAACTAATGGAAATCATATAGATGGCAGTAGTATTATCTATGTATCAGCCACAATGAAGCGTCGACCAGTCCTCTAGTTACTTGTGAAGACCTAGAAAAGACTATTTTACATATGGCTCAAGCAGCTCACGACTTTCGATTTTAGAACAAGTAAAAAAAGAAGAAAACAGCCTTGGAAGAGAGAGACCCTCCCTTTGATGACGACCTCTGCAAACGTGTTGAGGATTAAAATTTGACGGCATGCATGTCCGGTCCTTTAAATGGGGACGTGCCGCTGCCCAACTGGTTGATGTACTCGTTAGAGTAAAGGCTGACATTTCCGCCGTCCAAGAAAGGACAAGGACTTAGGACGGTAGATCGTTGTGGTTTTACTGCAGTGGTCTTGTAGGATTCGTGGTGGGACAGAGAATACATCCCTGATTCCTGGCATTCACCCCGATGGATAAACGTCTAGCCACAATCCAATCAAAGCGAAGTTCTTCAATATATTGGTGATTTGCGCCCACGCCCGAACGGAAGAGAAGGCGATGTGACCACAGATATCTTCTATGAGCGCATGAAGTGCACCTATTAGAGTTGTCTTCGCCATTACATAAACATCGTGCTTGCCGACTTTAACACCAAGGTGTGCAAAGAAGGTATCTTTGCTCCAACGGGCGGTAAATTTAGCCTGCATGATGAAACATCCCCAAATGGGTTGAGGCTGATCGACTTCGCCGGGGCCCTAAATATGATTATCTGTAGTACTAAATTCCAGCGTAGATAAATTCATCAATCCCATCGTCCATGCCTTCTCGCAATATAGCAGGACGGTAATAATGAGTGACTTATAGTACTTGGTGTTTGTTAGTCGGAAGAGATCTTTACGTTTCAATTGCCTACTCAATCTAAAGTAGCACCTGTTGACAAGAGTTATTGTGGGTTCTATTTCAAGGCTGGGGTGTAATTGGGTACCGCAAAGCACGACTTTAGGTAAGCAGTTACAGCCGTAGAGCTATACTCAATTTATACTCTTACATCTTCGCCACAAGCCCTAGAAATATGAGCAACTCTTACGTAAGAAATGGTGCCCAACCCATGTGGGGCCTGGGCTCACCGCTTAAAGAGAGCTTCGCTGAAGCAAGCCACCCCGACATATAAGGTTTAAGGGTTCATTGAAGTCTTATTGCAACGACTGTTCACCAGAGGTACCGTTGCGGGCCGGCATCGGTTCTGAAATAAGCAGCGCGCTATGGAAATATGTAGAAAACTTTATACTTCTCGTCTAAAGAGATTATGCGCTGGGTTTCGTATCCAACACGTAGAAAGCACTGCCAATGAAGGAGGGACAAATGAAAGGACTACCCTAAAGTATATGAAAATAATAACAATTTTTTTTATTATTCTATTGACTATCGTAACATATATACAAAATATTTTATTTATAAATTCAACAGATTTCGTGCATAATTTTACATTTTGCTCTCAATGACATGTTCTTCAAAACATATGTATATTCCCTACTCAATTTCCTACTGGGGCCACTCTCATTCGTTATTGTATGGTAGTTTAATTTGCTTTTTTGCACACTTACCGTTAAATAAAATTGCCAGTTTAAATGACATGAAGTAATTTTTGTATGCGACTGTCAGACGGCCCTCGAGCGTTATGTAACATGTCGTTTATGTAACATGATGCGCTAGCTTGATTTCAGTGTTTTCTCTTTGCTTGTATGTGATTGTTTGCTCATTTTCATACATAATTTGGATTTCTGCATTAAATTTTTCCTCGCCATTTTCCACGCGGTTTTCCGCTACTTTTTAATTTAAATTTTCATTTTTTCGTTTCATTTTGCGTCGTTTTTACACTTTGACGCCCCACACAGAAAAACGTAAATAAATAAGTTATTGTTTACGCATATTTTTTAAATGTATACATTGTTATCAATTTTATGCCTTGCTGTAATGCTGCTTATTTATAATTATTTTTGTATTTTTTTCGCCATCATTTCACATTTCAACCGCTGTTGGTGTGTATTTAAAAAATTTTAAACACACATGTCTTCTTTGTGATTATTTTTTGCTTATTTAAGCCTTTTCAATTACTATTAACTATCTCTTTATTACTTTTTTATACTTTATCGACTACAAGGTTGATAATTGTATATTGGCATTATGCATTTATGGCCTTGTTTATTTGTCACGCTTCATTAAAATTGAATTAACTGTAGTACATTAGCACTTAGGACAAATAAACGTACATTACTTATATATATGTATGTACTACTGTATATATTATATAAATTACGATTGTAAATATGCATAGAGTTAAATTAATTAATGTGCGACAATATCTGATTGTGGCACTCGGTGATGGTTTACTCTTGTATTAATTTAACCGCTTACGATGCAGCCTTCAATATGCCAGTTTATAAAAATTATATGAAAACTAGGATTAAGCGGTGACGGTATATTTTAAGACAATTTTTATGAAAATACCTAACAAAATGTGTTATATTTTTTTAGTCAGACCGATGATTTTCCACCACTACTTTATAACCAAAAAGTAGCCAAAAATTGCAAATAGAATGGAAAATATTTAGTTATTCATCAGTATTTATTTTGTCAATTTCTAAGTAGTCCCCACCACCAGACGTAATGCACTTATGCCAGCGTATTTCCCAGTCCTTGAAATACTTTTCATACGCACGTTTTGGTATGGCTTTCAGCTGCTTCATCGAACTTTGTTTTATCTCTTCCATCGACTGAAAACTTGTTCCACAGAGCGTCAATTTAAGTTTGGTGCACAAGAACACATCACACGCAGCCAAATCTTATGAATACGGTGATTGATCGAAGGTATTCATTGCGTTTTTGGCTTAAAATTCGGTCACAATTGTGCATCGATGAGATGGTGTATTATCACCGTATAAAATCCACCGTTTTCGACGGTTGATCTCACGCAAACGCCTCAATTCAGCCAAATAGAACTTCCTATTGACCGTCTGTTTCTTTGGAACAAATTCATAATGCACGAACATCGAAAAAAACAATGAGCATCACACTGTCCAAAAATACCTATTTAAGGTTCTCATTTTTAAAAAAAGCTTAGCTTTATCGAGACGAGTCGAGCAATAACGCCTTTTATAATACCAAAATTAACCAACAAAATCATTCGAACCGGCTTGCGAGAGATGCTAGCTCTCTTGCCGTCTCTCTAACACTTGGCTGAAGATTTTCGAGCACAATTTCATTCACTTTTGAATTATTTTCATAAATTGAAGGGATAATTAGTCGTCCAGAACGAGGTATATCTTCAACGAGCTTACAACTATCTGTGTGATTTACTTGTATAAAACTTTGTTCACCCTAAGCCTTTTTCAACATTCGCAGCAGTTCCACACGAAATTTAGTTAGAAATACAAAATTTTTTTAGATATTTTTATCAAATGTAAAGCGCAACGCACCATTCAGGTATACATACATAGGTAGCAGCTATAAACAAACTGCATAGTAATTAAGCGGGAGCCTACTTTAGGAGCTTAAAAAAATTTATAATTTTTTTTTTTGCCTAAATCTCTTTAAAAAATATCTAAGAATATGTCCCTAAAGTTATAAATGGAAATTCGAAATATTTTCGAAGCTAGCGATTGAGCAGAAAGCGAAAACTTTGACGGGCGATTTCTCGGTTTTTCATTTTTACGATTTTACTGAATTGGCGGGCAAGATAGGAAAAAAGTAAACGTCATATCGAAACGAATCAAAATGCGTTGTATTTGGAATTAAATTCTCTTCTAGGTCACCCTAAAATACCTTAAGAAAGTTAACATTATTCGGGGTTTTAAACGATTTAAAGTATTTTTTTTTTTGTTTTATAAATGCATTTTTTTTCTAATCTGCGAAAAATTGTTGAATTTTTTATTTTTTGTTGAATATTCTTGGTTGACCTAGGAATTACACTATTGAAAATTAAAAATTTCTTTTGTTTTTTTTTGTCTAAGATGAAAATTGCATCGTGCTCGCCACATAGAAATTGCACACTCGAAGCGCCTCCGTAAATTTCTCCAAACATGAAGAATATCTAATGTATAATAATAAAAAAAATTTAAGAAGGCTCTTCAAATATATATGAATAAATTCTAAAAGTTTCATTTCAATCAGACGTTTCTTTTTTTCCAAAAAAATCCTTAAAAATATAAATTTTTTGAAGCCTCTAAAGTCGGCTCCCCCCTTAAGGATTGTCCTACTAACTTAGCAAAACAAATTGTATATAATGTAACCAATATGATATAGAAAATTCATTTCTATGCTTAAAATTTAAATTAATATATTTTTTCTTTCTTTCAGGTATGTGCAAATATATTTTTGGGTAAACTATCAGGTAGCTATTTTCGATGGCGAAACGAAGCACGAGCTGATAAAAAGATAAGTTTAATAAAATAAATTATGTTATAAGAAAATCTAGGTAATGAAAACATAGAAGCTTGGGCCTGTGTCTAATTGACTCACATCGAATTTATGGGTTGAAATGAACCAACACACAGAGAAAAACTAATCCTACAAGGCTTTAGTTTGATTGCAGCTTTATTTTAGAAAGGGTAGGGTTAAAAAGAGGTTAAATATACCACTTTTAAACCCTTTAAGATCGAATATTTGAGAGCGCAAATTCTTATAGAGCAAAACATTTTCTACAGTACCTACTTTAAGAGCATTTTACCATTCAAAAATTAGTAAACTTTACTATAAAAATGTGTGATATGTTAATGGTGGTGCTGTAACTGATAATTTTCGCAAAACGTTGAGAGATTTCTCAATGTTTCTTATAGAACTTGCTGAAGAGACTTCTTACTCTTTTCTCAAGATATTTATAGTTCTAACAGTAAGTAAAAAGGTGTATTTGCCCATACTTTTTATGACAGGATAGTCTTCACTTTCTTTCTGTGCAAATATATTTTTGGTTAAGCTATTAGGTAACCATTGCCGATGACGATATGAAGCAGGAGCCGATTAAAACATAAAAGTTTTCTCTCAATAAATCCATTGATTGAAGCGTTGGGTGGGAAGTGGCGTCATATTGTTGAAATCAAATGTCCCCGAGAACACGTGCTTCAATTTTAGAAATCAAATAATCTGTTATCATGACGTGATAACGGTCGCCATTGACGATTACGTTCTCACCGGCATCATTTTTGAAGAAATATTAGTCTGTGATTGCTCGGGCTCAAAAACCACACCAGCTCTTTTTTCTTGCTGAAATGTCAGCTCTTGAACCTCTTAAATGCATTTTCTTGGATCACCCGTTGCAATATGTTCTACCAAAAAGTTCTCGTAATTTAACAGTAACAGTCATTTGTGTGTTGGAAAATTACTAATTGACTCAATGAATGGCTATTATAGAGAAAAAATTAGAGACGGTCATTTTTTTTACCTCTTTGGTATTTCATCACAGCAATAGTATTTGCCTTTACAACTTTACTTAACCTTCTAAAGTCATCGCAATATTTTTATTGTGCTTACATGAATATATATATATGTACACAAACCAGATTTTTCTTGCCTTTTATATACCTATAATTAACTTTAAACTCACTGCGACAAAGCTATTATACTTCTATGTATAAAACAAGCAGCCCGTCCCGGCATCGCACGGGGTAGACAGATATCTATTTTTGGAAATTTGGATATAACACACTTTTTTTCACAAATATTTTTATTCGTATTAAAAAAAATACCCCAGTTATATTTGTATGTAAGTCTATTTATGTTCAATTTCTTTGATGGTTTAAGTGGCGAGCACTTTTGAAAAATTTTAAAATAATAATAATAATCAAAAAATTAAAATATCAGTAATAAATAATGAATTCAGCCGTTTTATATATAAGTAAATAATAAATTAATTATTAAATAAATATAATAAATAATAATAATAATATTCTTTAAAAATTAGCGTATAAAAATATTATAAGTAAAAGTAATAATTACGAAACAAAAAAAAATAAAATAAAATAAAAATACTAATTATGAAAAATTAAAAAATAAAAAAAATAATACTAATAATAAATAATGAATTCAGTCGTTTTACATGTATTTTTGCCACTCAATTCTACTAAATAGCAGCGGCAACGTCGAATTCCTTACTTTGATTCTATCGGCTCTGTTAGCCGCCAAATCGAACATCATACAGAATTCAATTTACACCTTCTCTATATTTTACACTCTCTGGCCCGGCGCGCTTTTCAGAATGCATCGCAAACAACGGTCCAATTTAAAAACTATTTTATAGGAAGTTAAATGGTCTTCACCATAAAACAATTTATTTGGATAAGGATTAATATAAACACATAAATAGCATGGTTTGAATTTGATTAGCATTTTCATTAACGTTTATAATGAAAAAAGTTGTTGTAGTGACATAACTAAAATAGTTGGACATACGCTACCGCGGAGTTTTTTGTAGACATTATGATGTTCTTCAATATTGTTGTACATTATTTTCTTCTATCGCTAATAGTTTGGCCAGCGCATTCGACTCAAGACATTTTAAGACTAATTTGTCTACACCTTCGGTTACATTGTTCAAATTTTACCAAGGATCCCTATTTTTTTTTTTTTTTTTTCAAAATGAAATGTAGCCTATGTCAAATTGGAAGAATGTAGCATTCTATTGCTGAAAGAATTTTTTAAATCGGCCCAGCACTTTTTGATCCTATTCGTTACAACATACAAACATACAAAAATAGGTACAATTATTTCCTCTTTATAATATTAGTATAGATGTGATTCTCAATTTTTGCTTGCTTCGAACTATTTCTTGATGATAAACAAAGTAGAATAATTTCTATTAAACAGTTCACATAGTTCTTCAATTAAGTCAATTAAAACTAATTTCAGTATTGTAAAGATTTTAATTGAACCCGTTCTTTAATTAAGTCAAATAATACTAATGGAAAGTTATTAATTGAATCAGCTAATGGCTACTATAGAATAAAATGGTAGATAGTTATGGCCCTCAACGAAGCATTGCATTTTTCACAACGCAGACTTGCATATATAATATTTTCCTAACGAACTCAAAATGAATCAATTAGTGAATTAATTATTAAAACGCTGCATACTTTACTGCGCTCAAGTGCTTATATTCAGGTTTGTTAGTCGAATTCGACACCAACTCTTGATTAAATCGGAACTGTCTACTAACCAGTGCCACACGCAGAGCCGCTATCAATAATTCATATGAATGAGGCATAACTACACACTTTATAAGTAGGAAATCAGCGTCAAATAGCGTCAATTGCTGTTGTGCGGCCGCACCATGAAAGGTTAAATATAATATGGGTTAAATGTAAATCTGCGACATTAAATGCAATTATAAAGCAACCAACAACAAATCGTGACAATTGTGAATATGCGGAAAGATCTGAACGTTACTTTTTACTATGCACGTGTTCTCTGCATACATATATGTGAGTGTGTGTTTCAGTTGACCTACCGTGCAGTTGGCAGCTTGTCGTTAACACGAATTCGCTTTATCTTTTTCAATTAATTTCTGCATACAAATCACTGCAACGAACTCTCTCACGACAAGTGGCGGTTGTAAATGACATTTTAAGCAGATAATGGGCCGCCACTCAGCTGCAAAACGACCTACAACAAAAACAACAAAAATGCGGCCGCCAACAAAAACTGCAATTGTAGCAATAATGGCTTGCAGTAAACTAGCCACAATGTATTTTATCGCATATGACAATTTCGCTTGTCGCTGTACAAGTGTCATTTAGTGCAATGGCCTTTGGCGCCCGCAAGTATGCACAATAAATTTGCACTTTCATTTAATTACTAACGAACACTGCATGTCATTTTGAGCATTTATTTAGCAGCACGCCAATTGCGCTGGCGATTTTGCTAGGTTTGAACCGACGCGAGTGATCGCACGGAGGGTTTTGTCATTGTACACGGAACAAGGTGTTTAACCGGGGGTAATTAGATTAAAAATCCAATCAGCGTTAAATTAGTAGTAGGTTAATTAGAAGTGTTAGTTTTATATTGAAAAAAAAAAAAATTGTCACAAGGCCTTCAAAGTGCTCTTGAGATGTACGATAATTCCCGTCTATCAATTATGGTGTATGCATTGCGGGATCACATACCAAACTATCCATACCAATGGGATATTTTCCGAGCATCTTTCAAGCAGAAGTCTTTGCTATAAGTCAGTTTACAGAAATCAAACTCCATCGCAACCAGCATTTCGCTATGCTCAGTAATAGCCAAGCGACACTTAAGGCGATCTCAGCTTACGACTATGAGTTCAAATCGTGGAGGAATGTATAGGAAGGCTGAATCGCCTATCAGTTCGAAACCGTGTACACCTGATCTGGGTGCCGAGACATAAAGGGGTAGCCGGAAATGAGCTGGCCGACGAAGTAGTGATAGGGCCAGTAGCATGCATTTCGGTGGGGTCCCACATCATAAAAGAGTTGCTCCGCACAAAGGAGTGAATAGAGAGAGAGAACGGCACTGGCAGCAGGCAGAAGGAATGCGCCACGCCAAGTTGCTTCTATATAATAGATCATAAGGCGAACAAAACGGTTTGAGTCTATTACTAATTTGTTGAGGCAGCTAAAGATAGTTTGGGCTATAGTTGCTGATTCGCTGAAGCAAAGACGTTACGTTTAAACTAACCCGACCCAGTGGCCGCGATACTAAAAAAAAAAAATCGCTTTAGAAAAATATTTTAAATTTCCATGTCATCGAGTTAGGAAGCTAGGTAGGAATGCAACCACCCGCATGCACTCGAATACTCTCAGAGCTTGAGTGCTTTCATCCATTCGGACGACACGCCAGCGTAGCCGCTGTCTCTAAATTCGCTCAACTAATGTCGTCAAATATCTCGAACAGCTTCGTTCCATCAAATGCGATATTCATCGCTGCCAACGCGCAAACCTTTTCTATAAAAACCTTTCTATAAAAACCTTTCTATAAAATCCTTTCTATAAAAAACCACAACAGTTTGTTGAATGAAAGAAGATATTTCGTCTTGTCCCCAATCATTACCAGACCCATTTGCTTCGCTTCTTTGCCCAACCTAGAGGAAGCAGAACCGACGGCGCGGTTATTATGGCCAATGATATTAATGTCATCGGCGTACGCCAGCATTTTCACACTCTTATAGAATATTCTCCCTTCTCTATTTAGTTCTGCAGCTTGAATAATCGAAAGATAGGAAGTCGCCTTATGTGAAACCTCATTTGGTATCGAGGTCCTTCCCGATCCTGGCAAAGCTTTTGGGACTACTCAACGTCAGTTTTCACAGCCGCATTGAGCCGCAGCCGGGTAGAGATAATTTCGAGATCATTAAAGTATACCTTACTTCCTACTCCACAGTTCATTTTAGTCCACAGTCGGGGTAGATAGCAGTTATATTATACACCCATACAAAATATATTCTTCTTTAATGTCTAGAGGGTAACCTCACCCGAAAGTATCTATTGAAATCTAACTTTTGGAGATTATAGTCTGATTTGCTTAAGTCTAGCTGGTTCAGGCTGAAGCTGTATTTATAATCCTTATTGTTGCAATCTTCCGATTATTTCATTTTTAAAGCAGAAAGAGTATAGACGTCCACGTGCAGTTCTTGCAGGAGCATGAGCATCAGTCGGACATTACTTTATTGCCATAGTAACCTATAAGCTGCTTTCTGTTTTCCATTTAATTTTCTGAAGTATTAAAAGAATTTTTTAGATTGTTTTTTTATTTCTCTACTAGACTAGCTCCTTGATGGGGTTAGGACAGTTCATTATTTCAAAAAAATTATATGAACTTTCTTCAAAAAAAATATAAAAAATAATATATTCACTGAAATAAATACAACTGTTGTGTATATACACAAGTAAAACAGCTTCCCACCTTCCAAATGAAAGCAATTCTTTGTAGAAGTCGCTCAAATACTCTACTCGAGAAATTTCAACTATTTTCCAATTCCCACATTTGCATTACGCACTGAACTCACTGTGAAATTACAATGCAGCTTGCAATGCAATTTCACTAATTTAAGAGAACCTTAAAATGCATTTACGCGCACATGAAACAGCTAAACTGTATTTTGGAAAAAAAAAACGAAATCGCGTTGTGCACCCCAAAAGTATGCAATTACTGCCACCACTACACTAATGGAAATGACAAATCACGATGACGCTTGAAATAGCGTGCAATAGTTATTTTCAACCGCCGCCAACACCACGTAAATCACTTAAAACATTTTTAGTGTGCAGCAGCACACTTTTAGGCGCTCGCGCGCACTTTTAATTAACTCACGGCGCCACTACAAAATACCTACACCCAGCGTGTCGCGCGCTTTGTGCACATGATTTTCAGTCTTTCTGCATGTCTGTTGTTGTTTCACCGTTTGTCGTTGTCTCTCCGTCTGTCCAGTGCTGGCGCGCCCTGTCCTTTTGCTTACAACGTGCTGTCTATCAATGCCGCCTGCACTTAAAATACGTACACCATCTAAAATGTTCACGCGCTACGCAAGAATCTGGCCAATTAATTTCGGTGAGCGCAAACAAACACAACAAATTGTATTGCGGTGAAGCGAAAACACCAAAAACAAAATAAAAACAAAAATGCAAAAACAAAAAAAAAAAAAAATTTGAGTAAACGCCGGTGCAGGCGCCGCACTGTGACAAGTTAAATGAAAAATTGTGTAAAATAGTCTGCTTGTGGCATGCCACCTAAAATTATGCAACGATATAAAGCTGCAGCGCGCAGTACTTTATATGTATGTAGGTATATACAACAACCGCAGCCGCCAAGCTTCATTTGAAGCACGACAGCAGCATCAACAATGGCGGTAACAACAACCAACACAACAACAACTGTAGTCGTGGTAGTAAAATCATAGCTCAACATTGAAATGTGAGGAATTTTTAATTGCATTCGCCACTCGCCAAAGTCCAAGCGCGCTACGGCGTCGTGCAGCAGCACTCTCGGCCCTCAGCTATTCCAGTCTATATGCAGTGCCGTTGTTATTGTTCTGCTACAGCATTGCATTTGTGTATTCATACAAATCATCAAGTTGTGGGCGTGTAGGCTGTGGTTGTTGCTACTATTTACACACAGTGCTGATTTTTTTTTGTAATTTTTTTCGTTTCTTTATTACAATGCGAGTTTATTTTTGTACTATATTATTACTTTTTACACTTAAGTTTACTATAGAAAGATATCAGCAATAAAAAAACTTAACTCCGATTGCACCGGAGCTATAATACCCTTCACATATACTAAACATTTCATACAAAACTTGGTTTTGATCGGTTACTTTGTTTGGCAGCTATATGCTATAGTTGTCCGATCGAAACAATTTCTTCGCAGATTATGCCGTTACCTTGAAAGATAGTCCATGCCAAATTTCATGAAGATATCTTTTGAAATGCAAAAGATTTTCATACAAGGGCCTGAGTTTGATGGATCAGTTTGTATGGCAGCTATATGCTATAGTAGTCCGATCTGTACAATTTCTTTGGAGATTGCATGGCTGTTTTGGGGAATAATCCTTGCTAAATTTCGTGAAGATATCTTTTATAATGCAAAAGTTTTTCTTATAAGAACTTGATTTTGATCGATCGGTTTGTATGGCAGCTATATGCTATAGTGGTCCGATCTGTACAATTTCTTTGGAGATTGCATGGTTGCTTTGGACAACAATCCATGCCAAACTTCGTGAAAATATCTTTTAAAATACAAAAGTTTTTCATATAAGAACTTGATTTTGATCGATCAGTTTGTATGGCAGCTACATGCTATAGCAGTTCGATCGAAATAATTTCTTCGGAGATATTACCGTTACGACCGGACAATAATCAATATCAAATTTCGTGAAGATATCTTTTAAAATGCAAAAGATTTTCATACAAGGACCTAAGTTTGATCGATCAGTTTGTATGGCAGCTACATACTATAGTGGTCCGATCTGAACAATTTCTTCGGAGATTGAACCGTTACTTTGAACAATGAATTGGGCCAAATTTCGTAAAGATATCTTTTAAAATACAAAAGTTTTTCAAACAAGGTCTTGTTTATGATCGGTTAGTTTGTACGGCAGCTGTATGCAATAGTCACCGGATCTAAACAATTTCTTCAAAAATTTTAACGCTACTTTGGAAAATAAACCATGCTAAATTTCGTGCAGATATTTCATAAACTAAGCTACTAGTCCGCATATAAGCCGTTCAGGGTATACACATTTCAATGTTTTATTTTACCCCACACATTTCCTCATTCTCTTACCACTCGCTTCAATCACGGTTGCTATGAAATTTATTATTTACATTGCTATTTTCCCATTTCACTGCAATTTTTTTCTCGTATTTCGTTTAATTTCCTTTTCTTTGCCTCTTACATTTGTAATTCACTGCATACTTTTATGCGCGCAGTCCGAACAGCCATGCGAAAAAACAAAACAAAACAAAAAACAAAAAAAAAATACAGCAAATAGCGCGCATAGCTGGCAACTTCAATTAAAGCGCGCATAACCGTTGTTGCTGTGGCGTACAGCGTGGAAATTGCAAATGGCAAATAAAAATAATAAAAAAATTAAATTAAATAATATATATAAAACAAATAAAAAATACAAAATATATGACAACACTGTCCAGCAGCCAGCAAAGCTAACGGTATTAAGTAAAGAAAATCTCGAAGACTTTCTTAATTCTCTTGGCGCTTTGCGGTTGGCCAGCGCGAAGCTATGCACGCGGCATAGTCGAAGAAAACTCCTGTTAAAACCAAATGCAAATTAAATTCATATTTCCTGAGAGTGAGCACATCCGTCGAGCCGCGTCAAATCAGTACCGCAGACTGTCAGACAATTTATATCCAGCCTGCCACTTAATCCATGCCAGTCTAGCTTGAGCAAGGCAGCTATTTGCAGTAGACACTTCACAGCATATTTGCACATTCTTGCTTAAACTTACTTTAATATCAGCTTAAAACGGTAGGGAAATAAGTTTATTTGATTAAATTCGAAATATCAGGTTACATATATTCTGTGCCCGAAGAAAGGATTGGAAGAATTATTTTTTTTTTTAGGTTGGTAGTACTATCAGTCACATTTACGACAAATTTCATGTCAAAATATTCATTTGTGTTTGAGATACGTGGCGTTTTGTGAGCTGCTAAAAGTGAGTTTTTCGTTTTTTGCGATATCGAAATTTGTTGAGCAAAGAATTTGCATTAAATTTTGTTTACGGAATCAATTTTCTGCTGCGGATACGTTGAGGATGGTGCAGAAAGCCTTTGGGAATGAGGCTATGTATGTCTAAAAAAATGTTTACAAGTGAGTATAGTGAGTTCCAAGTCGGCCGTGAACGTGTCGAAGACGAAGAGCGTCCATCAACCTTAACCGACGAAGCTCTCGTTCAACAAATCAAAGATTTGGTGTTGAAAACCCGTCAATTAACAATTAGAGACCTTGCTGATGAGGTTGGCATATCGAAAGGCTCAGCCAATACCATTTTGAAGGATGTTTTGGGCCTCAAGCGCGCTAAATCTCTACTGGTACCGAAAACATTGAATTTTTTGGCAAAAAGACGTCGCGTTGAAGTGTGTGAAACGATGCTTTTCGACTACCAGGGTGTCATGAAATGCATTATAACTGGCGATGAGACTTGGATCTATGCTTACGACCCCGAAACAACCGATCAGTCGAGCGAATATCGTGCCAAAAGAAAGCCGAGACCAAAAAAATCGCGCCAAAGTCGCTCAAAAGTCAAGGTCTTATTGACTGTTTTCTTCGATTATCGTGGTGTTGTGCATTATGAATTCCTTCCAACCGGTCAAACAGTCATCAAGGAATATTATTTGAACGTTACGCGTCGTTTACGTAACGCTATCCGCCTAAAAAGGGCGGAATTGTGGAAAGACAATTCTTGGTTTTTACACCACGATAATGCACAATCCCATACTGCCCTCGTAATTCGTGATCATTTCGCCAAAAACTCAACCCATATCGTCCCGCAACCACCGTATTCACCTAATCTGGCGCCGTGCGAGTTCACTAAGCTGTTCACCAAGTTCAAAAAACCGCCCCGGAGACACAGTTTTTATACGATAGAGGAGATTCTGAAGGGTATGAAATTGATTTGAAAGAATAAATAAAGAATTTTCGAAATAAATACAATGTATGTAGTATTAAATTTCCAGCTTCCCATTTTAGATATAACTTTATTACCAAAACTGAAATTTTGTTTTGATATGAGTGGTTTCAAATATATCGTTTTTCCTCGTCTGTAAACGCATGAAAAGTAATATTAGGTTTTTTGAATTTCAGGTGACGATGTACATTAGGCTTCCTTATTTTATACCGTTGATTTTTAGAATAAAACTCGAATCTTGGAAAAAGCTTCCTAAGAAGCCTTTCAAATAATTTCTTATGTAATTTTACTTTTCGTTCAGTTCACATTTAACAAGCTAAGCTATTGGGTAGGTATGATAACGGTATAACGGAATTTTTCATTCTTTCGCATTAAAATTTTGTTTCTGCAGTACGAGTATTTTAAGATTTCCCTCCTGACCTAGGCTGATGATTTTTTCTTGCATTTTTGGAGCAATTTTACCATATTAGTGTATATATTTTTAATACTATCAGAAATAAGAGACTTAAGCAATCACATTTTGTAAAAATCGGGCAGTTTGACTTGAGATTTTTTTTTTATTGAAAACTATGGGCCGATATATGTAGAAAAAATCTATTTTTTATATAAAATAACGATGTACGTTTGGTTCATAAGACGCTAAGTTAACATCAAGTTTCGTGAAGAAAAATAATTATTTTTTCAAAGTTTATGTAAATAAAGCAAAAACTTGGTAATTTAAATTTTTCCTGTAAATTTGGAGCTTACCGTAAACAAAAGTTTTAGGTATTTCATTACAAGCAATATTGCCATATAACTATTTTGAAATATTAACTAACTCCATCAAATCAATTTTAAAATCCCCTAAGATTGTTACATACAAGGAAAAACACAGAAACTTCAAATTTATTATGCAATGTTCATTATCATACGAAAAAACAGCGATTGATGCGATGTGTGGGAAGTGGTGTGCTGTTGAAAGCAAATATCGCCGAGTTCACGAGTTTCAATTTCAGGCATGATATAATCGGTTATCATAGTACGACAATGGTCGCCATCGTTATCACCGGCATCATTTTCGAAGAAATATGGACCGATGACTCCAGCGGCCCATTAACCGCACCAAAGTTTGTTTTTCTGGATAAAATGGCAGCTTTTGAATCTCTTCAGATTACTCTTCGTTCCAAATTTGGCAGTTTTTCTTGTTTACATACTCATTGAGCCGGAAATGAGCCTCAGCACAAAACAAAATTTCGCTTGAAAACGTCGAATCGTCTTGGAACTTTTCAAAAGCCCATAGAGCGAAGCGATGTTATTTGGAAAGGTCGAGCCAAATCGTTCCATACGATAGTCCGAATTGCTGAGAACGGCGCCGCATCGACGGTCTCTCAGCTACGGCTGTTTTCAAATAACCTGTAGGTATAAAAAGGTTTTGTAAAAAAACGAACGATTCTTTATTCCAATTTTTTTTTTAATATTTTTCGATTCTAAATATCAACGAAAAAATCGATACTTTTGATTTGAATATATTCTGAATTAATATTATATGTTTAAAAGATTTTGAAATTATTATGAATGGTTGAAAACTTGTTCTTTTTTATATTTCAATCTAAGTTGCTTTTATAGTTTCATATCTTCACTTCTATAATATGTATATATTTCTATATAGCAATTTTCGGTGACACAGAAAATGAAATTGTTTTTAGATGTCGATTTTTTTTTCGCTTTTTTCAATAGAACGCTTACAAAACTCCTTTTACTCTCCTCTGCGCTATTAACGAATGTCATTATTCGTGTTGCGCCTTTGCATATGCTTTGCTTGAGCATACCATTAAAATTGTCATTTGCTCTGCTGACTCTTGCGCGCTTTTTAGTACCGACAGTACTTTGTATAGATAGTGGTAAATTTAACTTTCTATATATGTATGTGTCTGTAGGTATATACATATAGGTATTTTTGTATATATACACTTAAGCTCATACAAATGCTTTCTTGTTTGTATGTGTAACTAAAAGTTGTGTGTGTTAAAAACTGTCAGTGCATCGACAGCAGCACAAAATAACATGGAACCATTTATAATCCCGGTGACATTTTCAATATACCAACACGAAAAATTTGTTTGCGCTGTTCATCTCTCTTGTCTCTGATCATATTTACTGTTTGCCATATATAAATTTTTTTTTTTTTTGCTTTTTCTTATGTGGTTGAAGACAACACTAAAAACAATAGCGAGCACTGTAACGCTCAACAATTTATTATTTCACTTTTTTTCACTTGTGTGTTTGTGGATTTTTTTCGCTCCCGCTTTGCTTGAATAATCGTGTGCAAAGCGAAATTGGTATTAAAGAAAAATGGCAACACGAAATGACCGCACATAAACAATTAAGGATTTGTCTAAGGACCAGCTTAAAGTACATGTGTGCGTGCGTGTGTGTGTGTGTGTGCCTTTATTTGAATACATGCAAATTGCCAACTTTGCTCGCTACTGTACATGCTGCGCTCTTTGGCATATGCTTGTAGGTTTATTTGCGCTCAAATGCCAATTTATTGATTACACTTTTTATGCATTTCGAATTCACACCAGCAACTAAATTCCCTTGACGCCTGCAGCCATTTGCAGTTACGCTTGCATATTGCTCCATTATAAGATTTCATATGCGAATACCGTTTCATTCAGCCACCACTACTTGTACGTATGTATGTGTTGCAGACACATGCAAATTTTATGCATTTTTCCTTCCTTTGCGCTCGCACTGAGAGATAGCAAATTGATTTTTAAATTAATAAACGTTGCGGTTGCTGCTGACTACAGTTGCAAATTTATGGGTCGTCGGTATATGCAACTCTTTGCTCGTTTGTTTGTATATTTCGCTTTGTTATTTCTTCCGTTGGCGAACATAGTTCAACAGTCAGCACTGCTTGCTTCATTTGTTAGTCTGTTGCGCTAATTTCTACCTCACCACTACTGGCCACCGTCAGTGCCAAGTGCCAGTTCTATCTGTGAAACGCTAATATTTATTGCAGCATAGTGTGCCATTACACGCCGGCGTTCGTGTGCTAACGGGTGATTTTTTAAGAGCTTGATAACTTTTTTAAAAAAAAAAACGCATAAAATTTGCAAAATCTCATCGGTTCTTTATTTGAAACGTTAGATTGGTTCATGACATTTACTTTTTGAAGATAATTTCATTTAAATGTTGACCGCGGCTGCGTCTTAGGTGGTCCATTCGGAAAGTCCAATTTTGGGCAACTTTTTCGAGCATTTCGGCCGGAATAGCCCGAATTTCTTCGGAAATGTTGTCTTCCAAAGCTGGAATAGTTGCTGGCTTATTTCTGTAGACTTTAGACTTGACGTAGCCCCACAAAAAATAGTCTAAAGGCGTTAAATCGCATGATCTTGGTGGCCAACTTACGGGTCCATTTCTTGAGATGAATTGTTGTCCGAAGTTTTCCCTCAAAATGGCCATAGAATCGCGAGCTGTGTGGCATGTAGCGCCATCTTGTTGAAACCACATGTCAACCAAGTTCAGTTCTTCCATTTTTGGCAACAAAAAGTTTGTTAGCATCGAACGATAGCGATCGCCATTCACCGTAACGTTGCGTCCAACAGCATCTTTGAAAAAATACGGTCCAATGATTCCACCAGCGTACAAACCACACCAAACAGTGCATTTTTCGGGATGCATGGGCAGTTCTTGAACGGCTTCTGGTTGCTCTTCACCCCAAATGCGGCAATTTTGCTTATTTACGTAGCCATTCAACCAGAAATGAGCCTCATCGCTCATCGGACACGGACGCGAAACACATTTCGAACCGAACACTGATTTTGGTAATAAAATTCAATGATTTGCAAGCGTTGCTCGTTAGTAAGTCTATTCATGATGAAATGTCAAAGCATACTGAGCATCTTTCTCTTTGACACCATGTCTGACATCCCACGTGATCTGTCAAATACTACTGCATGAAAATCCTAACCTCAAAAAAATCACCCTATAGTAGTGTCTTCGGTGGCTCTACTACTGAAGGTCATTTATATTCGCACCTCACTGATTGTAATGATTTTTTGCCTTAATTCTTTCAGTTTGCTTGCACATAAATCTTGACGTTATGGTTTTTCACTATTCTTCCTAGAGTTTGTAATTTAAAATTTAATTTCAAGGAGACTGTTCGATATTGGAATAGAGAGTATATTGAAACTACCAGAAAACAAAGAATAACCTAAAAGTTGTAAAATATTGAAACTACCAGAAGACAAAGAAAATCTTAAAAATAGTTCTGTGATACTCATATTGGGTAGTCGAAAAAGTCGTTTCGTATTTCTAATCAAACTTCAATTTATTTTTGTTTATATTAATGAACTTTAATAAACCAAATATGTACTATTTTGTTCGAATACTTTTTGCCGTTTTTCCGCTAGAGATATTTTTCCATTAGTGTTTCACGGCGATAAACTGCGACAAGTAATTTTCACAAGCTTCTCTTGAAGCCAACTTTACTCCATTAAGGGAGTTCTGCATTGACCGAAACAAATGGTAGTCCGATGATGCAAGGTTAAGGCTATACGATGGATGCATCAAAACTTCTCAGCCAATCTCTCACAGTTTTTGCCGAGTCATTAAAGATGTGTGTGGCCTAGCGTTCTCCTGTTGAAAGACGAAGTCCGTTCTGTGGATCAATTCTGGCCTTTTTTCGATTGCTTGTTTTAATCTCATAAGTTGTTGACAGTAAAATTCATGTAGAATCAAACGTGCGACCAGACTGCAGGAGCAGCCCATGATGTATGATTCCTTTGCAATCCCACTCAACATAACTTTCTAGTTCCTAGAATCCTGTTAAATACATCCCAAGTTTAGGAATTTAGGCTATTTCATCATCATTTTTTTTTTTTTGTTTTTCATTAAAAACCATTTTTTCATTTCGATTTAAGGTCATTGTCCATCTACCCGTCCGTTTGTATATAAGCGAACTAGTTTCTTAGTTTAAGAGATATCACTCTGATTTTTGCTCAGCTCGGTTTCTTCGTAAGAAGCTAATAATTTGTCGGAATCGCCGATATCGAACCACTATGGCATTGAGCTCTCACATATGTATACTGCACGATCTATATCATGTCCTTGTATACAAAACTGTTGTATTTAACAAGATATCTTCACGAAGTTTTGCGTTGATTATTTCGCATGGCTATGCATTAATCTCTGCAAATATTCTTTAGATCGTACATTTATAAGATATAGAGGCCATTGGAATGGAACATCAGTAAATTTTGAGCAGAGTTGTTATATGAAAACTCGTAATTTTAGCAGATGGCACCCAACCCCATTTTGCATGATTTCTTCTGCAGCACTGAATAAATTTCAAGATATGTTCTAAAATAAACTCATATTACTCTTACTAAAAGAACAGGCAGCCAGTTGAAATAATAACTCAAGTACGAAATCTCAACTTTTTTTTTTAATTTTGTTACGGGATCCGAAGCAATCAAGTGAAATTTTTTAGGACCGTTTTGGTGCTACTAACTTGAAAATCGGGAGACGTAATATGATGAAACTATTCTTCTTCCTGGATTCACTCTTGTTGCTCCTATGACGCGTTCTATACCCTTAACTATTTTCTATCTAGAAAGCTTTACACGTAATTCTAAGATGTTATATAAACTGAAGTAATTACCATATAAGTATACCACTCTATTCCTAACTTCAAGAATTATTCACTAACGGTGTTTGGTGGGCCTCTTCATAACTCTTTTGACAATTCGCTGCAATTAAGTAAAGACAAGATGAACTCAGTAAGCGGTCGCGCTGTATTAGTGTATAAGGTCTGTCGCAAAAGAAACAGAACTTTTTAAATATAGCTGTTTCGGGTGGCGCCACCTATTGGCGGGTATACGAAATAAAAATTTTGATCTCTTGTTGACACTTCGTAAAAATCTTAAGAAAATTGGATAACTACAGTCGATGTTATCGATCAAAAAGTGACGGCAGTTTTTGGTCATCGGTCGTAAAATGCATTTTGAACAAAGAGCAAATATTAAATTTTGTTTTAAACTTGGGAAAACGTTTACTGAAACATTTCAAATGATGAAAAAAGTTTGCGGTGATCAGTGCCTATCCCGTAGTAATGTGCGTGAGTGGTTTAAGCGATTCCAAGAAAATCGTGAGGACATCTGTGACGATCAGAAGTCGGGCCAAAAAAAGTCGTTTTCAGAAATCAAAAATAAAGACAATGCTGATTTGTTTCTACGATTCTGGCCAAACGATTAATGCTGTGTTTTACCTTGGTGTTATGAAGCGCCTTTTGTCACGCATTCGTCGTGCTCGACCACAATACCCTGAGGCAGAGTCCTGGCGTCTGTTGCACGATAATGCGCCGTGTCATCGGTCGACGCTTGTCACTGATTTTTTGACAAAAAACTCCATATTAACCATTAATCACTCACCCTACTCACCTGATCTGGCACCCTGTGATTTTTACCCATTTGGAAAACTTCGTTTGCCCATGAAAGGACACTGGTTTCAAGACATTTGAGCTATCCAAAAGGCGACGACCGATATTCTCAAGAGCATTCCGAAAAATGATCTTAAACACTCATTTGAAATGTTAATTGACCGGACTAAACGCTGTATCGAAGCACAAGGAAACTACTTTGAATAAAAAAATATAACTTTTGGAAAATATAAATTTTTTGTTTTTTTTTTTTAACAGTCCTGTTTCTTTTGCAACAGACCTTGTATTTGTTGAGATTCTTCATACTCTACGAATTTAATAATCGACCTATTTAAATACTTTTAGGTGTTTTAGTTTCCATATGGCTGAAGCTTTTTCAAAATTTAAAGCGAAAAAAATTACAGGTTCAAACCCATCAATCAAAATAATAATACAAAAATATATAACATAAAACGAAATTCCAGTTCCTTTGGGCTATAAAAGAATACATTCACAACAAATTTCATATAATGAGAATTGGTTTCTGAAAAACAAAAACTTTGTAATAATAATTTGTATATTCACATATAAAGTGTAATCCATTTCGGGGTTCCCTACTTTTTTAAAGTAAAAATACAGAAACTTCAAATTTAATGGGGAATGTTTATTATTATTCCAAGGAATATTCTTTGGTATTTCTTTTTTGAAGATTATTTCTGCCAAATGTTGGCCGCGGTCCAATTTTTGATGACTAGTTTGAACATTTCGACTGGTATCTGGCGAATGACACACCTAATGTTTTCTCCAAGGCCTAAATCGAAACATGATTGTCCGCATAGACTTAAAACTTTACATACCCCTACAGGACGAAGTCCAACGGTGTGACACACACAATGACCAATCGACCGGCCCAAAATGTGAAATTATCTGCTCACCGAAGTTGCGATGTTTGGCAAGTGGCGCCATTTTGTTTTAAACCAAATGTCGCCGAAACCACGAGCTTCAACTTCAGGCATCAAATAGTCGGTTATCATGCTGCGAACGGCGGTGAATCGACTCATCACGGTTTTTGGATACACTTTCAGCCATGGCTGTTATATTTTCTTTACTGCGTGCTGGACGTGTCTGTTCGGTCGAATATTATCCAATAATGGATGCTAGATCTCGAATCTCGATCTCGATTTAGAAGATGGTTGATTGTGTCGCGAATAGTACGCTCAGCCGATTATGTTGGCCATAAGTTGAAAGAAGCGCGCGAAACGCATTCTTAACAGAAAGTGAGTTTTCGTAATATGTATAGTTGAACAATTTGTAAACGGTGTGCAGGCGTAAGTAAAGTATTTCTACTTAGATCATCCGTTAATCAGCCATCTCCTTGTCTTCCACTTCTCGACCTCAGATCGTTCGTAAAATATATTTTCTTTCGTATTTTTATTCTTTTCTCTTTTATATATTCTCTTCCCTTTTAATAAATAGGTTTTTTTTTATTTCAAAAATTATCGACCTTGGTCTGTCTATTAAATCCTTCATTGAGTAATCTATGTGAGCCACACAAATTATTTTAGTTTTTAAGTCTGATATCCGAATATTTAGATTGTACTTAGAAAGTATAGTTTAGATATAAAGTATGATAACCAAGTAGTTAGATTACACTTGAACAAGTCCTTTGTGATAGCAAAAGCTGCAAAGCTGGCCCACCTTAGGTGTCAATGAAGTGTTTAAGCCTATTGCGAAATTAATAAGTGGACTATTTCAGTGAAATTTTTTATCCAACCATAACTGCACTTATTCTCAAAATATTGACACTAAATTTGTAGATATTCATGTTGTTGTTTTTCAAGTTGGCGAAGAAGGTACTATTTTATCAAATTCTCTATAAAAAAATTGTTTTAAGAAATAAAATATTTAATAGAAAGTATTCCTGAAATTAATAACTCTACTTTTATATTACAATATTTTACACTTTTATATTACAAGCTTTTACTTTACGTTAATTTCATAATGATTTTCATAAGCAACTTAAACATTTGGAATATTAAAAATGTTCCCTACACGCCATAAAGCATAAAACATTTTAAGTGTTCCCCTAGAAATTAATTTAAATTATGATTATTTTCTTTTAACACTCATCTGCCGTAAGCATACTTCGGGGAGCAAAAGCATACTTTCTGGTGCCGTTTAGTAAAGCTTAATAGCCGGCATTTATCCCTTAGCAAACGTGGCTATTAAAAAAATAAAACGCACAAATTAGAAAGCATAATTTTATGGCGCTACTGGAAAAAAGCCAAAGCAGCTAAAAAGAAATCCGCAAAATAAAATTTTTGCTTCACTTCAAGTTTTATGGCGCACATAATATTAGATAAAATTGCATGTCCGCCAACTGAAAGTAGAGTCATAAAATTTTCATTAACATTTTTAATTTAATTGCTAGCGATTTCGTGGTGACACACAAAAATATTATATGCATGCGCCCATGAAACTAAGTAACGCAAAGCAAGCGCAATTTGAGTAACGACATTGCATACTTTCGTGCGCCACAAAATGTGCCCAAGCAAGCTTGTTGCGAATATTTAAGATTTCCACGTGTAGAGATTTTCCTAACCGCAAAGCAAGCAAAGTACGACACACAGTGGCAACAGCAGCTAGCCGGCTACTGCGAGGTAATACTAATATTAATGGGCAGTTTAGCAGACAGCTGGTAAGGTGAAACTGGCTGAGGAGAGGTGAAACCGACTGAGGGAAGGTGTGCTTTATGGGGATTGTTTTTTCGTATGAAAATTACTAAAGTGCTTCACTTGTCTCGAAATAGCGCGCCCTGCTATTTGGGTGTGGCCACACTGTCAGCTAAGAGCACTCGCTTGACATGATGTGCGGTGACGTGTGCAGCAGCAGCATGCCAACAGTAAGAACAACAAGCACGAGCAGCAACAATTAAAAATCATATGAAAGCAATAAGTGTAGTAACAAAGTGGCATACGGTGGCATGCATATGAGTGCCACAGCATGCTGCGCACTCGTCTCTGTTGAACTTTTTGTTGTTCTATTTTTCGCTTTTAATGTCATACCGACCGCAAACAGGCCATTCATATTGTAGGTTGCCTGAATGTATGCAACTTCTTCTTGAAATGTATGCACAGCCCCTACATGTATGCTATTTTTGTTGAAATATATGTTGGACTCCTCAGTGTATGCTACTTCTTTTGAAATATATATTCCTAGAAAGCAGTTGCTGTGTATGTTTATATGTGTGGACTTGTGTAAGTTTTCAAATTTTCCGTTTTATGTACATAGTTAGGAATCTGGTTGTATTCAGTGAGTAACGATTAGTTTTTTGGCATACACTTCAAAACAGTTCTTGGACTGGTGTAAGTCCTCTGCGAAATACGTGAAAAATTTTTAACGGTGCGTATATACCTATAATGAATAATACGTTTTTTTTTGCTTTAGTCACATATATGCCTAACATAAAGCAAATTGAAAGTTTTATGTAATGGAATCGTAAAATCCATCTGCCCGATAGACCAGGCTAGATAATTTTTGAAAAGCAAAATTAAGATGAAAACTAAATTTGGATTGAAAAAGTTAAAGTGAAAAAATGAAAGCAAAAGTAATTTAGGTTCGTGGTCTGAGTTCAGAAAGAGTAAAGGGATTACATCTTTAAAATTTTAAGAGTTAAAAATGGTTCATCGCGATTTCCGGTAAAACTACGAGTCCTATAGAAAAAAGTTGTAAGGCAAAGTTATAGGTAATGAAAAGCGCTACAACTTTTGTATCAACAACTTTTTCACATAACCTCGAAATTTTTGAAAAAAATTTAAATAACCAAGTTTATGAGTTTTTTATCTTTAAATTGATAAAAAAAAAAAAACTGGTTTATCTCAATTTCCAGTACAGCTACGGGTCTTATAGAAAATACTTGTATATCAAAGCTGTAGATAATGAAAAAATCTACAACTTTTGAAACAACAATTTTTTCACATAGCCTCAAAACGTTTGTGAAAAATTCATTTTGAATCAAAAATTTCATTTCAAAAATTTTCAATCAAAAATTTTCACGTCAAAATATTTGATGCAATTGGCTTTAGGTATATTCAAGTCTCTACTGTCGGATAGTATAAAAAAATATATACATTTCTATGATAAATTTTCTCAGAAAACGCAAAAAAAAAAGCCAGTTCCAACCTACTACGAATTCCTTTCTATTTTCTTTTACCATTTTCGAAGTCTTCTGCCTTAGTCTATGAGACCAAAAGTCTTCATAATTTTTTTTTAAACCAAATTTTACGAATTTTTTTCGGCCATTCAAATTTAGAGAAAAGAGTTTTCTCATGCTCATACTCAAAATTATTTATTAAGTTATTTATGCTTGCTTACAAAATTAAAGTAACCAGATTTAGGAAGCAATATTTATAGTTTTTATCCAAAAACACGTACATAACTCAAAAGAAAAATTGAGATTCCAACTCTACTCTAAAATCACCACAGTACTTCGTTAAACCACCATACCACAGTTAACACGCATCGCATATGAACTCTCAAATATATTTACGTAATTTTACCTGTCTGGCAGTAAAAATATTCGTATGTATGCAAAGCACTCCTATGCTGCCGCCTCATCCTTTACATTGTTATATGTTTTCTTTGCACTCGCTTTTCTTTCACTTTTTTGTTATTAAATATTCTTCAGTTACCCAAACTCGAGGGCATTTTTAATGGAAACTCATTTTTGAGGTTAATTGCCATACAAAAAGGTGCATAAAAATGAAAATAAACAAATGCGGCAGCGAGCTGGAAGCGATGGAGTGACTAGCAGTGGTGAGAAGTGCTTTAGAGAAGGAATTGGTAAAGCAAGTGATACATACCATAAAATTGCTGGCACAGAACGAGTGGCATATTGCAAATTAAATGCTTCTATAAAGGTTGTGGGAAAATTGTGGTAAAGTTGAGGCGGCTGCTCGGGTAGGTTGGTTTAATTGTGTTACTTAATGAGGTAGGGTAATTTTTACATTGATTGCGAGACTAATTCAAGGTTAAGTATGAAATGGTAGCCAATAGGTGTAGTTTATATTATATAATATAGCTTTTGTAATTTATGCGTAATTTTTAGAGGTAATATCGGAATTTTTTTAATGAGCCTGAAGGTAGGCTATAGAATTTTATTAGCATACGCGGGAGCGCAATTTTTTTCACTTCTATAGGGTTGTCAAATATCCGCTTTTTGGCTCTTTATTTAATGCTTTATAATTAGTGTTACAGTGATCGGATTTAGTTCAAATATGCGCCATTCCGTTCGATGATCTGTTTCCATCTAGACGGCAACTTTTTAATACCCCATCGTAGAAGTAACACCCCCCCCTTATTTGCGATGAACTCGGACAGCCACTTTTCACAAGCCTCTTTTGAGTTCAACTTTACACCAACAAGAGCGTCCGCCATGGTCAGGAACAGGTGGTTATCACTTGGCGCTATGTCCGGTCTATACGGTGAATGCGAAAAAACCTCCCGACCGAGCTCCCGTAGCTTCTGACGAGTCATCAACGAAGTTTTCGGTCTGACGTTGTCCTGGTAGAACACTACATCCTTCCTGTTTGCCAATACTGAACGCTTCTGGTCTATTGCCGGCTTCTAGCGGTCCAGTTGTTCGCAGTAGTTGGTAAAATTAAGCGTCTGGTCATATAGGAGCAGTTCATAGTGGATGATACCCTTCCAATCTCACTAAACACACAGCAAACCTCCCTGTCCGTCAATCCCGGCTTGGCCACTGTTTAGGACGATTTACCGGCCTTCAACCACGATCATTTTCACTTGATATTGTCGCATGTGATCCATTTTTCGTCGCTAATCACCATCCGCTTCAAAAATGGGTCGAGTTCATTCCGTTTCAGCAGCATATCGCAGGCTTTGATTCGGTCGAGAAGGTTTTTTTTTGCATCAAATCATGCGAACATAAAGCTTTTTTGTGTATCCAGCCATCTGCAGGTGGTTTAAAATGGTTTGGTGACTAACTCCCATCTTCTGCGCGATGTGACGAGATGCCACATGCTGGTCTAGCACGAAGTTTTCCATGATTTGATCGGTATTCGTCGTCGCAGGTCTTCCGCCGGCTGGCTTATCCATGGTGTCGTTTTCAGCCGTTCTGAATCGTCGAAGCCATTCCTCCGTAGTTCGAAGTGATAGAGTATCATTTCCCAAAACAACATTAATCTCACGGAACATTTCTCTAACGGATTTACCTTCAATGAAGAAAAACTTTAAAATAGCGTGAATTTCGGCGTTAGCGAACTCCATGTTGACACGTCTATAACTGTTGAACGCAACATCCAAACTCAAATCATGCATAGCGTTGTTTTGTAGGTTATGTCAAAGGTAGGTTATGTCAAACCTTTCAAAGATGTATAGTATCGCCAGATACGAGCTCTGTAGCGCTTTATACATAGCCGCGAAATTTAAAAGACAAAAAGGCGGAAGTTAGATATTTGACAACCTAATACTGTATTTTTATTAAATTTAATTGTTCATAAATGTTACTATATTTATATAAGAAATTAATTTCTCTGCTAGAAGTTTAAATCACTATATTTTCTCTTTCTTTCAGGTATGTGCAAATATATTTTTGCGTAGACTCTTAGTTAGCCATCGTCATTGGCGATACGAAGCACAAGCTGATAAAAAGATAAGTGTAATATTATAATATGAATTATATAATCAGAAAATCTAGACAATGAAACATAGAAACTTGGACCTATGCCTGATTGGGGGATCTTTCCAAGTGCTATGATGACTGGAAAAATCGTTGGCATAAGTGTATTGCAGCGGGAGGGGATTACTTTGAAGGAGATGAAATGAACAAAATTCACCTTTCATTTTGATCACAATAGCATCTGTCATACAAACTGGCTAATCAAACTAAAATACTTGTATGGAGAAGTTTTGTATTAGACAAGGCATCTTCTCGTAACTAGACATAGATTGTTATACCAGACATCGCTAAAATTTCCGAACAAATTGATGAGATCGGAGCCATAGAACAAATAGCTGCCATACAAACTTAACGATCAAATACGTGACCTTGTATGGAAAACTTTTTATATGATCAGATATCTTCACAAAATTTAACAGGAATTATTTTCCAAAGCAACGCCACCAACTCCGAAGAAATTTTTCCGATCGGAGCACCATAATATGTAACTACCATACCAGCTGACCGACAAAACACAATATAAAGATCGGTTATACCTATTCATGCTGTAAGAATTGCACCTGTGTAGGGTATTTAGCTCAACTGAAATCGAAGTTAATGTTTTTCTTACTAATAATCGTTGCCCTGAATGCATGCATTTTTTCTAAAGTAAGGATAAATATTATCTACCGAGATACAACAAAATTTGTCCAACGTTAGTCTTTCGTAAAAATTGCGCCAAAATGTAGGCTCAGTTTATACAAAACTAATTTTTCTTGCTCTATTTTCAATAATGATATTAATAAATTTCTATAATTTTTTCATAACTTTTTCTAAATGTTTATAATTTTTTTTTTAATAAATTTTAATGTATATCCGCATTATTACATTTTCCCTACAGAGTAACCATTTTCGTCATTACAAATATTTTTTCGTAATTAATCCATAGTGTGTTTATATAAAATTTTTTAACAAAAAATATTTTATTATAATAAATTTTACATCAATAAATTAATTATTGCACCCATGATGCCGGCAATAAATTCTAAAACATATGAGTAATTGGTTTGTGCAACCAAAAATATGCAACGCCGGCCAAACGCACCTGCTGAATATGCAATTCTAGCAGACTGCACGATATTAATTAAATTACATTCACCTTTAGATGCGACTATGAACATAGCTAGTGAAAGGTCGCGTGGGTTGCATAAATATATCTCTTTATATGCGTAGCGTGCAGTTGCAATTAGATGACGCCCAAAAATTTGCCATAATTTATTATTTTATTTAATAAAATATCAGCACAACACTAACGCACTGTCATAAATAACTTTTAATTAGTTTCGAATTTATTACGAAACACCAAGCGCAAGCAAAATAACAAAGCAGCTGTGAAAATATAAAACAAAAGACAAATTTATTGCTATCGCGCCTAAGCGTATGCTATGCAACCTCGACTAACAATGTTGGTTGTTGTTGTTAACAACAAAACACGCTGCTAACAATGACAAGTAATTTACGAAAAAAACATGGAAACAAAATCAATAACAGCAAAAACACATATATACATTAGGGTGGGACAAAAATCGATTTTTTTTTCGTTTCGTACTCTGAAAATTTTTTTTTATACACAACTCTAAGAAAGTATTGGAAGTGACATACAAATGTTTCTATTTAATAACAAGAACAAGAACAAGAAAAATATAAAACCGTTAGGTGGAGAACACTCCGGTTATAATTAAGATTCAAACTGGTAGCGAATTTATTAGAAGTGTCTATAAACCAATTTTTCAGATTACCAATTAAAAAAAAAAATTTTTTTTTTACCCACCCTAATGTTATATATATATTTTTATTACAATATGTATCTAAATTTATTTACAAACGTGTGCACGCGCCGCATCTATTAGTGAATGTAACAAAAACAAAGATATTATAAAATAACTAGTAAATAGTAACAACAAATGCAGCGGTGATGGCAGCGCTGTTGGTGGCCGTGGCTAACGACAACGACGCGGTGACACCACAAATGAACTGGCTGACCACGAAATACACAAAAATGTTTGTAACAGCCGGACGTATATTGGTCGGCGGGGTGGGGTAAACAACACAACGTTCTGCGCCTAATAGTATGTAATGAGTTATGGCATGCGCTAGCAATATGTAGGTGCGTGTGCAAAGAGATGGGTTGCCGCTGATATATTACGACGCCATAAACATTGTGCGTGAGTGAGTGGGAATGTATGTGTGTGTTCGTGTCTGTTTGTGAGTGTACATTTATGTGGCGTGAGCAATGTATGGAGTAATGAAATATTGTTGGCTTTATTAACGACCTTAGTAGGCCAGGAAGAAGGCACTGCTAAAAATATGTGTGTCTATTGGTAAGCATAAACATATATGTATATGTATGTTTATATTCTATGTATGCGTGTTTGCTTGTACTGTATGTATGTATGTACGTTTGTTATCTGCCAGCGCCCAAAAATCTGTTTGTGTTCTAATTTGTTACACGCTAACATATTCCATACATGTTTCTGTCTGTACAAGTATGTATGTAAATGTATATGTGTGTTGTGTGCGCTGGCCGGCGGACATACGTCAAATGGCGTGCCGTTTATAACATATTGGCATTTTGACAGCTAACTCATACTCATTTTTCTTACATCCATACGTTACACGCCACTTGGCTGCCCTTGCACTGAGACAAATACCTCAATTCACATTTGACCGTGAAGTTAATAATACCAAAAGGGACTCCCTAAAGTATATACTGAAGTGATAAGCATGAGAAGCTGAGTCAAATTAGGCGTAACAGTCTATATATATTTCTACTAGACTCATAATTTTCTAGATATCGATCACAAATTTCGCGCACGTATTTTTCTCTCCAGAAAGCTGAAAATTTATTAGAATCATCGATATCGAATAACTATAAAATATAGTTGCCATATGAACAGATTGGTCCAAATCAAGACCTTGTATGAAAAAGTTCTCTATTTTATGAGATATCTTTACGAAATTTAACACTGATTTTTGCCTAATACAATATTTATTATACCTGAAGAAATTTTTCCGATCGTACCACTATAGCTTATAGCTGTCATACAAACTGGCTGGTCGAAATCAAGTCCTTGTATGAAAAACTCTTTCATTTTATGAGATATCTTTATAGAAATTGAAAGTGATTCTTTTCCAATGCAATGTGGTATTATCTGAAAAAAATTTTCTGATTGGACTAATATAGCATATAGCTGCCATACAAAGTGACCACAAAAAATCACAAAAGATTGTTGAGATCGGACGACTATAGCAAGTACTTGTCATACAAACCGGCCGTTCTTCTCATGTGCCGTGAACTCACTACTTGTATGGAAACTGTTTTATTTGACAAGATATTTTTTTGCAATATACCATAGATTATAACCTAGAATAAAGCTTCCATCACCGAGCCAATTGTTTAGATAAGATCACTATAGCATATAGCTGACATACATAATGATCGGTCAAAATCAAGTTCTGTTTTTTGCTGGTATCTTATTTTGCGGCACCCTGTTCATTGAATTTGATATTAATGAATGTGCTATTTAATAGCATAAGTGTATGTGCGAGCCTACATATTGCCATCAAGTTAATAAATTAGAAATAATATATCAAGGTTCACGTACAAACATGTGTATGAAGTAAAGGCTAGATAAAAGGAACGCCTAAATTCTAAGGACTATTAATAAATGCCAAAATGGTTATAGAAATTATGGACCATGAAAAAGATTTTAGGTTTTGCTGTTCATTTATTTAAACAAATTATTTTATTTTCAAATTTTAGTTTTTGATATTCTTTTATTTTCTAGAAAATTTATTTTGTTCCAAATTTTCAAAAATATACCGCTTTTCTAAGCATAAGAATATTTCATTTTCTTTATTATATCTATAAAAACGAATTATATGCCATCTTACATATCAACCTTCCCATCTTAAATTTCCACTTCTTATTTAATTCTTTTTAATACACCAATTTCATCAAAATCTCTCACCCGCATCACACCAGCCAGCTGCCAGTACGCTTCTGCTTGCCATTCTCCACCGAAATTCAATTATAAAAGTGCCAGCAGTCTTGGCGGCAAGCAATCAACAAAGTAAATGCCCGCATATAATATGCGCAATACCAAAGATATACAAACTTATACATATCAATAACTGTCTACTGTCTGGCGTGGGGAAAATTAATGTAAGTGATTATTTTCTGACAAGCGTGTTAGACATTTGCACACGCTAAAGCCGACGACTCGTGCTCTCCTTATCACTACACATCACTAATAAAGTCTACAACAGAATATGCCACACACATACAAATAAATTTATAACAGTTATACATACACAACCACATTTAAGTCTTCACCACACTCTGACTCACTTACCACCACCACCTCTATCTCTTTGCCTACATAATTTTATTACTTTTGTAGGCGCTTTTGTTTCTATCGATTGTTTCCTATCATTTGTAGCTTGATTTTAGGCGTTGCTTTGATTAATTGGCTTCACATATTTGTAAATGAGCGCATTACCATATTGTTTTTGTCCTTGCTTTTTGTGCTGGCATTTAGCAGCCTTGATACCCACCATTGTTTTGCTCGCTGATATAATAAGCGATAGCATTTTACTTTAATTGGCCTGAGTGGAAATACTAATGAAATTGCTTATGTGGAAATGGCATATCGTGTGCGGAGTTAGTTATAAATATTTTATTTGCTGTCGCTAAGTATTGTAATTTATTTACATAATGCAGGTGTGTGGTATATAGTATATGTGGTGGAAATGTACACTGAAGGTCAAAAGGCAGAAACGGAGATGTGGTTAGACGACTTATGTACATAATATTATATGTACATTAAAAGCTTAATTCGAAACACCTGGACTAAAATATCCTGACTTGATTATGTTCACGCTGAGCCAACCTGTGTTCCTCATGAAATTCATCAATACAAAAAATTTTATATGTGCAATTACCGACAAATCGCCGAGCGACCCTCGACTGCTAGTTGCAACTTTTTCTCTACACAAGCGCTTACCTTCGCATAGAAGCCGTTCACCAGTCTCCTCTTCTTCTTCTTCTTCTATCTTTTGACAGCTTTTACGATAGTCATTGTATAGTGCTTGAAGGGCTCACAGTACTTTTCGAAGTTATTCCTCAAAAAATTTAACTGGAAAATTTTCAAGAAATTCTAAAAATGATTTAACCGGAAAATTTTCTGTAACTCATACAGTTCACTTTGCCGATTAATCAAGAATTTTTCCTTGTTTGGAACATATTTTTTGAAAATGCTTTGAAAAGTTTGCACTGAGCAGTGTGCACTAGAACCCATTCCTAATTCAAAGACTCTACTGAGCTGAAGCAAATTTAAATATTCTTTAAATAATTCTTTAATATTTGACAGCCAATACTGTTTTTGGAATTAAGGATGTACAAATGAAAAGCTTTGCTTGTTCCATTATTTTCAAATTATTGGCGTTCCGTGTGACAGTTTTGATTGACTCATCTTTTAGTGTTTGCCTGCTGGGGCCATTGTGGCTTAAATAACTTTCTAGGTCACCCTATGCGAACTTTTTGAGTTGACAACGCAATTTTGAACGTATAATAAATATATAAATATAAATACATAGATCCTTTCTCTCTTCGACATAAGTTAATCATTGTAAGCCTACACTCTGGCCTGTTCAGAAACATCAAAAAAGGACCTAACATGGCAATTTATTCTGGGAGTAAAAAAACTAGCCAGTCCAGAACCTCAAAAAATGGTTTAACTTTAATAATTTGTTCTGGGAGTAAAGAAAAATTAATCTCTTACCACTCCACAACCTCAAAAAATCGCTTAACTTTGACAATTTATTTTAAGAGTAAGGAAAAAAACCTCTGGCCAATCCACAACTTCAAAAAAAGGCCTAACTTGGCAATTTCTTTTGGGAGTAAAAAAACAAACCTCCGGCCAATCTAGAATTCCCAAAAAGTGTAAACTTTCACAATTTATTCTAGGGACATAGAGTTTCTCTCCCACAGACTCTATTAAAAATGGAGTGTATAAAAGATTTGTAAGTTGATATTTAGATAGAAAAAGACGGCTATGTTGCCAATTTTCAGAATTACTTCTATGGCCGAAAGCGACTCTAGGAACTGGTGCTATCTGTAATAAAACAACAAAAAAGGACCTTAAAGTACAAAACTTGCTAATAAAGATCTATATGGCTGTTTTTACTTTCACAACGATTTTTCGCAAAATTTTGGACTTTTAAAAGTGATGAAATTTTTTTAAGAAAAAACGTGCAATAAATTCTTGAGGAAAACAAGTGCTGTACTTATAAAACATTGTACCTAGCTTACTCCAACCATAAAATGTGAAATGAGTGCACTATATAGCCACTTAGAGTCATCACATCTCCGTTTGAAAGTACCGAGAAAAGGCGGCTAAATTTTTTACATGCTGAATCTCACTGACCTGAACTGAATTGCGAAAAAAACCCTTTTTTTACTATTCAATCAACTGAATCAAGTATTTCAAGACAAAAAGTATATAAAAAGTCATCAAGTCATCAACTGTCACTACGTCTATATAGTACAATTCATAAAAACAAAAAACGGGTTTAACCTTATATATTTGAATGCTTGTTCCAATCGACATGCGCTGTGTATTTTTTTTCTGCAGATATTTTACTGTAAGCTAAAGTCTCTACGTAACTCAAATAAATATTGACGAATAACGAGATCAGATCTTCATTTTTTATTGAAGTGAGTTGTTTTTATCTTCAATAAGGATGACTATAGTTTTTTGTCTAACTCTTTAGTCCTTATTAGAATTTCACTCGATGCGCTCTGCAACACTTTCAATATATTCGTAAGGGTGTTCTATGAGTATTTCCGTATATAAAAGTAAACGAATATTCTCTGTATTTCCCTAAGATACACTTCAAACTTACATATTTGCCTTCCTATACAAACACTTTAACCTATAGACAGACACAAATATACATTAAGCTGTAAGTGACTTCATTATGAGCCCTTAAAAGTCCCATCACTCATTTGCCTGGAGTGAAAGCTTATACTATGAGCAAATCTATCTTAATATTTTTTTTATTCCTTCACTTTTATTATATTATTCATAAGCTACAATATTTCTATTTTTTTTTTTTTTTTTTTTCACTTTTACCTTTGTATGGCATACTTAATAATAATCATTTGAATTATTATTGATTATAACTCAATGAGTGGCTGACTGATTGACTGAGCAACTGAAAAGGCCTTATGCCGATAGCACTTATTATATGCGCTCAACAAACTCATTTGCTTGCTCTATTTATAATATGTAGAGTTTATTTATTCATTTGTAACTGTAAGTTTTTTTGTTTTGTTTTTGTTTTGCCTAACGGTGTATTGCCGGCAAACCGCGCATACAGATTAGCAGACTTTTCAATACATTTCATCAGCAGATATCGAACTGAGCCATCAATCAAAATAGCCAAAGGGACCGACACAACATAGCAACTGAATGAGTGCTCAGCAATCAATCAATCAACCGCAATTCAGTGTAACTACACGCATACAGACAAACAGCGATCACTTGTAGTACTTTGCACCCACACTCATGCAGTCACACTTTCATATCAGTGCAAATACTCATATTTTCCATTCATATTTATATTTAAAGCTGCCACTAATGAATGAATAGAGGCGCACCACCACTCATTTTATTGTAGCATAAAAGCGCGTATTGCATAAAGTTAGGCGCTAAGTGTGTTTGTTTGATTTAGCGCTGCAGTAGGTTAATTTTTACTTCTATTTATTGATTTATATCATGATTAGCGTATTATTTGCAAATAGTATCTATACGAGTTTGGCTTTTATGCTTATGTACCGCGCTTTGCATACCCCCAGGCGTATACATATTGCAGAGCAAATATTATGGTTTTGTTTGCTATGTTGATGCAAAATTTGCTTTTGCTGGCTATTTGTTTTGATAATTATATCAAATTATATAATATTTGTTATTTTTAACGTTTATGCGTTTTAACAAAAAATTTTATTTTTAATATTTTAAATTTTTTAAAAATTTTATTTTTAATTTTTTGTCTATAAATTCGTTGGTCAATATTAACCAACAATATATCTAGGCTATAAAAGTGGTGTCATAAAGTGCCAGTGGTGCTTTATGAAGACAGTTTTATGGTTTTAGCAGGAAAATAAAAACTACAGTTGTGTGCAGAAAAATAATACAATAAAAATTTAGCTTGAAGTCAATTTCTAAAAGGGGAATTATAATAGCTAATTATATCTAAGTGTTAAAATATTTTTTCTTTATTAAATGTTCCAAGAATTATTTTAGAAAAATTTTTCCCAAATTTTTTTTCAATGGTATAAATTTGTTTGCCAAAAGCAATAAGAATTATATTTTAAGGGTCGTCAGTAGCCTAGTGATTCTCTACAATGTTTTCAAATATTTTTTTTTTATTTTAACAACCACAAAAACGATAATGACCCCTTAAAGTATGCAATTTAATTTCTTTGTTTTCATTTTTAGTAGCATGTTTGTTTGTTGCGGTTCAATAAAATTGAGGAACAAATTTGTAAAAATGGTAGGTAATTGATAAACAAATTAAGAATTCACAATTAGTAACCGAAATCGATACTTAAATGTCGAAAAAAAAATAAAAAGTTTTTTTAAATAAGCTTGTTTTGGAAAACATACTTTAAAATTCAAAACCGACGAAAAAAATATATAAAGAAAAATAAAAAAAAATAAAAATTTTCGAAATTCTTTAAATTTATTATATTTATTTAATTACAAATAAATTATAGTGAAAAAAATATTTCTTAAATATTTTGCACACGATTGTGAGCGATCATTAGTGGTAAAGCAAATGTATAAATAATTATATAACATATATAGTATGTAGATATGTTTTTGCACCCAGCTCATTCCCACAAACTAAGGTAATTGCGTCGTTGTAGTGTGATTTCAGGCGCAAATTGTGTGCCGGCTCCATTACACCACGTTTCACTGCCTTATAGCTTCTGTTAACATATATAACATGAAGCCTGCTGCATGCGCACGCACATAATCGTTTATGCTTGCATAAGTATATGTTTGTTTGCGTTTATGTGGTTTATTGAAATCGCACTTTTATGTTTATTATGCGGTTAAAGCGATTGAAATGCGTGGCTTTAGTAGCACCACATACTGCGCGCTTTTCTTTTTTCACCAAACATGTACACAAACATGTACAAATGTTGCTAACTGTACTCACACACGCATGCACATATTTTTAAAATATTATTTTTTTCCTTCCGTTTCCTTTATTTTATTTTCTCCTCATTGATTACGTTCTCCGCTATGTGCACGGCAGCAGTCTTTGGTTTTCACTGTGCATTTGCCGCTTTGAAGCTCTACAATCGCGTGTGCACTGCACATTTCTTTCAATATTTAATGCTACTTCAATTGGTTGTATGGTTAGTTAGAGTTGTTTGTGGAGCTGCGGTTCAATGGCGGTTGTTGGTGCTGATGTTGATGATGACGTTGATTTTATTAAGTGGCAAATAAACATAAAATTCAATTAACAATCTGGATTTACTAGGTGTTGTAATATGGAACACGTATGCACATGAAGTTATTTCTACTTGCAAGCATGCTGTCTAAGGCTGTTTTAAGGATCTAGGTATATTTGTGTGTAAGTATTCACATTTAGATATATATTGGGTATTTTTTTCAATAGATGTCGTTGCAGTCGTGCTGTTCAAAAATAACTAAAACTAAGGAGAAATTCGTTATTTTTTGAAATTTTATGTAAAAAAGGGAAGAATGCCACGCGAGGTCGACCAAAATGGTACATATTTGGTTCATAAAAGTTCATTACAATTATAAAACAAAAAACAAAAAAATAAGTTGGAGTTGGATTAAAAATACAAACAAACTTTTGCAACTACCCAATATATTTTTCTTGATACGAAAAATATTTTTTTAAATGAATATATAAAAAGCTGACTTATGAGATCACGGAAGATATATAGAAGATGTATAAGTAACACTTTTACATTCCATTTCTCCGCTTAATATTTCATAGAATGACTTTTTATTACAAAAAGCAATGTCTATCTTACTTATGATTAACTCAGGCGAGTATCCTACTTATTTCCGTGCTTCTTGCTTTCATGTGTTTTTTAATAGATTTTATAAATATGGCTATGAAGTTGCTGAAAACTCCTTTAAGACTTTTATCTTATACAATCAAGTTCAAATTTCACACCGACAGGTCCATGTATAAGGCAAGCTTTGGATGACTCATGACCTGCACTGAATGTCGGCCATTTAAATATTTAAAGCTTAGCAAGTTTCACTGTATTTAGAGTAGACTTACCAAAACACTGTTGCGACATTTTCGACACTGTTGCAACGTTTTCGACACTGTTGCAACATTTTCAACACTGTTGCCACATTTTCAACGATCTCCATAGTTATATTCCATTGGAAACACAAAATTTCAACAAAACTCCTTAATTTTTCAACTCAGTTTCCCTTTCTACTTTTTCCGTATGAAAATAAACCAGTTCTTTATGCCACAATTTATAAATATACCAAATTAAATCTTATTTTCAAAAACTAGTCTCTGTTAAATAAACTACACAACAACGTAGGTAAGGTTAGTCTGGCAGGTTAATAAACCACACATCAGATCAGTTTTGGTCATTAGCAAATCCAGATAGAGTGAAATTAAGTAGTTTAGAAGAACTAGTCATCATTCAAGATGCCAAAGTGATATGAACTCTCAAGGCTCAAGGCTCCACATGTTTAAAGTTTTTCCTTGCTGGTACGGGTTTCCA